>WAAD01039737.1:10635-40070 GCA_013389945.1 Fregata magnificens
CGGCTGTCGACCAGCACCCCCAGGTCCTTTTCTGCCGGGCAGCTCTCCAGCCACTCTTCCCCAAGCCTGTAGCGTTGCATGGGGTTGTTGTGACCCAAGTGCAGGACCCGGCACTTGGCCTTGTTAAACCTCATACAATTGGCCTTGACGCATCAATCCAGCCTATCCAGATCCCTCTGCAGAGCCTTCCTACCCTCCAGTGGATTGACACTCCCGCCCAGCTTGGTATCATCTGCAAACTTGCTGAGGGTGCACTCAATCCCCTCATCCAGATCATTGATGAAGACATTGAACAAAACCGGCCCCAGAACTGAGCCCTGGGGAACACCGCTCGTGACCGGCCGCCAACTGGATTTCACTCCATTCACCACCAATTCACCACCACCTTAATGATGAGGTAAGTCACTGACAGATTAAAAAAATGCCATTTTACTTCTTGACCTGGATTGAACTATAGGATACATACTATTTTTTTGAAATCTGTTTTTTTCTGTATTGCAGACTGTATTCTCTCAAACACGCCATCAGTAGTGAGGAAACTCTCTCACCAGGGTTATCACTACAATGCCTTGGGAACTGCAGCTTGCAAAAAGCTACAGAAGTCTGCCAATTCCTGCAGCTTCAGAGTCTCTGGGATAGAGATATGTAAAGAATGGATGTCCCCAAGCACATCCACAGCAAGCTGCACGTGGAAGTGCAAAGCAGTACAGCAGTGGGGCTTTCCACTAATGGTGGTAATTGCCATCACTTACAAGTAAGCAGAGTGTATACTATTTTAAAAATGCTTATAATTGGGGAAAAGAGGGTGTTTTACTATGAAAATTCCAAAACATGTAACATTAAATTGGAAACATCCAAGATTTTGTGGAAAACTTATCCACCTATAATCTATTATTATTTTCTCCTGAAGCAGCAGCAAGCCAGTAGCAATGTTTGAGTATTTCCTTCCTTTCTTCCCCAGGATGGGACATGGAAGGCAGCAGGAGGGTATAAATCTTCCCTCACTGAGATGGTGGAGAGCGCTCTCTGTCTACAGCGCGTTCTTCTACTCTGTTATGTACGCTGGTTATTTTGCATGCTGGAAGGAAAACGGTTTAAGAAACGTTTCAGTAAGACATCATCTCATGGTGCTCCCGCTTTAGATAAACACTGCACCAATTTTCCAGAAAAAAACCCTGTCTTTTGAAATAACTTCAGTGTCCCTAGAACACAACACTGAATGAGATTGTGCTGGGAGCAATTTCAGCACCTCCTATTTTACACTCCCTTTATAAGAATGCAGTTCTCAACCTAGTCAAGTCTGAGAGACATTAATGCTGGTATTGCTCATGTTTCTGGTCATGTTTTTCTTTAATCACTAAGAAAACCAGTAACATTTATTCACATGCTTGAAGTGTTTGCCTTGAGTAACTGTGAGCCAGAGGCCAGGTGGTCAAACAGAAAAATCTACAGAGCGGCCAAAAAGCGCATAGGTTGTTAATTAGAAACACTTCATCCTCCCCAAACGCCCATTACAATGGCAAGCCTTAAGGAACTCCGCTTCCCTTTTAATTTCTAATAAATGATAATGCCCTTCAATTATCTTGTAACATATCCCACATTAACCTCACTGGGAATGATACTGCCTTTCCGGGCCTGGTGAGATGTGTCAGCATTCACAGTCCTGTCTAGCACTCGCTCATGGCCAATGAGCTATGAAAAAGTGCGGCCACCTACTCCAGTCTGAGCAGTCTCAGCCCAGTGTCAGTCTCTAGCTGCTCTCCTTGTCTTTTGGTTAATACTGAGTTTCTGTGGCTGTTGGACAGCACTTACAGGCTTCTAGTAACTAAACAATTTCCCTTTTTAGCATACATTTACTGCACTGGTAAGAACATAGCAGAGACCAAGACTTTTAAACTGCTTTAAATTATCCTCTGCCATGAACACAAATACATAAGGACAGGTATGCAATGTTCTTTTTTAAAAGATCTCAATCATTCTCACAGTTTTACTCTCAATTAACCTTTACTAAAAACTAAATCAGCTTTACATCATCTCACCGGAGCCCAGCCAACACATGGAAAGGATGCTGGAATCATGCTTGTCTCATTTTATTAGTATTTAATTCTGTGTTAGTTAAAAATAAATTCTGTAACATGCTATTCATGCGCTGCTACTGACAGCTTAAATAAAATCAATAAAACACAAAAGTTGCGATTAAACAGCAAAAGTAATTTTTAAAAATTATCACTGCCAAGCTACAGGCGTCTCTTGTTATCTCATCAATATCCACAGGGGGCAGAGTTGGCTTGTGCACTGTTTATGTACCACCAGGTTAATGCCATCCTTCCTACTCTCCTACAACATGGTTAAAGCAAACAAGCAGCAGAAATGCTCTAAACTATTTTTGTTCAGTTTTGCTCTTCGCGTGAATACTTAGGGATGGCAGATATGAGATTCAAACAAAGCTAACGGCACGTGAGTGCAGGCCAGCAATGGCACTTGCCAGATCAGTACGTACATCTGTGCAGATAGCATATTTGGTGCATGAAATAATAAATGACATTTTCCCAGGTATGGTACACAGTAATGAAATATATGCAGAACACTGTAGAAACTTTAAAACAGGATAATCCATCCTAAGTGGGAATTACTCACAGCTAATGGAAATTTCAGTGGAAAAATAACGGTTTTACATTGGCCCAGTAATGTTGAGTTCAGAATAATTAACAGCTGAAGAAGTAACAGACAACCTGAGGGCAAGGGAAGAGTTATCTACCAAACATTTACTTCCCTAAAGAGGAGATAATTTAGAAAGCTTCCTCTCCCTCCCATTCATTGAAATGATTAGCTGCATATTTTCACTAAGGAATACTAGTTATAAATAAGTTCTTTTTCAAAAATAAATACATCAAATCACAGTGGTAGAAAAATTAGAACAACGCTTACCGAAACCCTGAAAAAGGTTTTGAAAAAAACAACTATCTACTTAAAACGGCTAAATATTTGCAGAATTCATAGTGTTCCCAAAATGATGTAAGCTAAAGTAACTTTGTGTCCAGAAGAGCTATCAAATTAAAAAAATTGTATATAAGAATATATATAAACAGCAATTTAGGATAATGGCACTTTAAGTACATTGATTAATGGCTGCTGCTCTCTATATAAACAAGGAAACTAACAAAAGTGGACTTCTAGCCCCAAAATATCAAAGCATGCAGTAGTTATTTTATCATAAGATCTAAGCAAATAAACAAAGGAAGCAGCCCAAATAATGTAGCGGCTGAAGGTTAAACAGCAATTTAACAGTGCACTTTTAACTTCTTTTACTTTTTTTTTTTTTCTTTTTTAAAATAACTTCTGGCTTCCCTGACACCACGATAATAAATAAATTGGTGCCTCATGACAAATTTATGTTTAGAGCATAACAGGGAGTGTGCTGATGCCAGCAAAATCTCCCCCATGCTGTTTTGCCCTCCTACCTTTATTTTACCTTCAGTTGTTTACTAAGATAAGTACAAAACACACTTCCAAGATCTGATCCAAATCCTTCAAAAGGCAACGTGTCATATACTCCCTAACCCGCAGTGGCAAGTCTTTAGGTGCCAAATTTAAGAGCCCAGGCTTCCCTTATGTCTACAGAACATCCACAGGATGATTCAGAGCCCCTAAATCAGGTAGTTAACCATCCTCCAAGGTGTGTACTGGGAACATGAATTCTTAACCTAGACATTCATCCAATAGGTATCTAAAGTTTTATGATAGAAACAGCTTGATTATGAGCATTGCACTGAATTCAATGGGCTTTGGAAAAAAATTCTCCAATGGTTAATTGCCCAATGTTCCGCCCCCCGCCCCATCTTTACAAAGCTTTATGATCCTCAGCCCTTATTTGCGCTACCCCTGCATCACTTACAAAATGAGCCACACAAGCCTTGGATTTTCTTTCTGGCACCATAAATACAGTGGAACATGATAGCTAACAACATAAACTTTCAAGCTCACTTGACTACAGACTATTTTTAAAGGACAGTCTTGATTTTTCTCTGTGATGTGAATAATAAAAAAAAAAGATTTATGAGCAAGCAATTGTCTGTTTTGGGCTATGTTACAATGTGGTACAGAACATTAAGCTTTGCAACAAGATTAAATGTCTTTTTATTTCTCTTTTGGCATTTCCTACCCAATGGAGTATGGATAGCAAGTTTAAAGTTTTTATTTTTGCCATAAAAGATCATTTGACTTTTTCCTCTCCATTGTAATATGTATTTCATTTAATAAACTTCATAATTAAAAAAACCCTACTAAAAACACTTCTCTATTCAAGGATTACAATTCAGAGGGGGTTCATTTAGTTCCATTAGTTTTAACATCTGTGTTTTAAGTTGCAGATAGCTTCAAAAGTAGCTATTGAGGTAATACATTGCTTCATTTACAAAGGAAATTGGATGCTTAATGCATTTTGTAATGCAGTAATAACAAAGTGGTAGTATTTGCATAAAGCAGCCCACCGTAATAGCAGGTGTTGGTCCTGTCTGGGAAAAGGTCTTTTGACTTCTGCTAGCCCAGTGTGGGCTCGTTATTCCATCTGGTTATAGATTATCATAGAGATCAGTGAAGTCCACACTACAGAAAGCCACATTTGGGAAGGTTTGTTACCTCAATCTGTGCCTAGAAAAGCCAAATGCACGGAGAGAGGATGCTTTTCAATTTAACTAATTGTGTGGACTGTTAGTGGAGAACAGACCGGCCAGAAAGGACTGATCACAGCATCATAAAGATCTGTACTCCCTTTCCGTGCTTGCGATATGGCTGGTGCGGCTGCTTGGAGCGGGGGACGGGGCAGGGCCCCCCAGAGACCTCTAATGGCAAATTTCTAGCCAGCGTTTGTTGGTGTAGTTCCTTTGACTTTGCTAGAGCTACTCCAGTTTTATTTCAGATACAGGCTGTTTGTCAATGAGTATATTAAACAGATATGGCACAAACCAGTATTTTAGAAAAGACATACATGTCCAAATTCAAAGAATTTGAGGGAGACGGTGGCTGTTATCACCAGAGTACCCACTGGACTGCACAGCTGGGATTGTGAAACATGTTTGTGAGTTTTGCTTTCCAAATGGTTTTAATTGGTTTGATCATTCTCTGTTTCAGAGGATCAGTCTCTTTGTTTTACTAACTTATTATTTCCTAGAAATTATTTCCTACAATTATCACATCTTGATAGTCACAACAATTACCTTTTCTTCTTTTGGAGATGTATTTAGGTAAGACCTGATTCAAACCTAAGAGCTGAATTCCAAATGTTCTTACTATATTAACTGTAACAGCAAGCAAAGCAGAAAATTTCAGTTTTTAATCTGCTGAAGAGATAGTCTCAGAACAGAACCATGTCTGGAAAATACCTGTACTGTGTCTGAGCGCTTGTATAAGCATGCAGGAGATAATCAAAACCGTGAGTTCAAGCTCATTACCACCTCATTTCAAGTTTTACCTTGGAATTAAATTGAGACTGAAATGAGTTTTGTTATCCCTATTGTGCTGCACGGAGGAAGATTCTTTGTGACAGCAGGAAGAATGATTGCCTTTGGGACTGAAAACATAGAATTGGAGATACCTGTCACAAAATAATTTAAAAAAATTCAGCTAAGACTACAAATACCTTTCTAAACTACTATGCTACGTGTTTGCTCAGCACCCTCTTACCAGTGAATACTTGTTGTCTGAAAGTGAGAAAAAGCGTCTGATTTGAAAAATGCTAGTAGACTCAAATTGCATTATCCTCCCTGAAACACCAAGAACAATAGCTCTATCACATTATATGAAGTGACCAAATTTTCCCAGCACTTCTACCTCAGTAAAATCTTCATCTACAAACAAGTATCTTCACCTGAAGATAGTAAAGGTACAGGGGAAGACAGAACCTGAAGATCTCAAGCCTTTTAGCTACATTTTAATTGCCAGTCAAAGCATGCAAAACAATCAGAAACCACCGTGATACAGACATAAAGTACTCTAAAAACTGTTTCTTGTGTTGTAAAAACATTTGTAAAGTTTGTAAGCCATTTTTAAAAATTCATTTCATTAAGTCACAAAATAAAACAGCAACATGTGACAAAATGAAATGCACCAATTCCTACGTTTGTACATCTTCTTTGGCTATAATTACATGTGTGCACATTATGCACTATAACATACAGACCAACATACTTAGGAAGCAAAACTTCGCTGTATGCAATGTTGCCTTGTCAAGGCACTACCAAAAGGTGACTTAAATCCTCTTTAGCCAGAAAAATATTTTACTGACTTTTAATTTCTGAGATTAAAATTATACAAATTACAGCCAGCCAGACAAAAACCTTGGTCACAAAAAATACTCTAATACTTCTGTAGAGCAAAGTAAGCATGAAGCGTAAGGCCATATCCACCCTAAGGGCTCCATGAAACAACATAATTTTCCCTTCAAGAAAGAACAGAAGGAAGTCAGTTGCAATAAGAACACAAGGCAATATCTTACAGAATGCAGCAAGGCAGGTTAACAGGGGAAAACCAATCCTACAGAAGTAAAATGAATATCCCTCTACTTGGCAGCACACCTCTTGGACCACTTCCACTGCACAAGAGGGAAAATTAACAGCATAGTACTGGTCTTACACGTAATAGCTCACTTTAAGAATGAATTCAGGTAGCATCTTCAGGTGGCAAGTGATGTTAATCTGTGTAACAGAAACATCAAACTGTATCTAAAGCAATTGTCTACAAATTTGCTAATACCATTGTAGCAGCAAATTTTTACAGAGAAAGAGGACATAGGGAGCAACCTCCTCCCTCAGGCAGCAACACAGTAAGAAAGCAAGAGAGGACTTTATTCACTATGATGTTGAGGGAGGATCATCCACCAATACTCAGGCTGTATACACACCAGTTCGTCAGTGTCCAGGAGGGAAAGAGGCTTAAACTGTGCAGAGAGCACTGCTGCATGCGGTATGTCAGCATGAACCCAAGTAGCAAATACGAGTGGGAAAAGACAATTATTAATGTGCAGAATGGTGAATGTCAATAAGGCAATGAACCTTATAAGCATTGCTATTGCACATTCAAGTACAGCAACACAACTTTTATTTAAAATAAACCAGACAAGGAGAACAGTCTCCGTTTAAGAAAAAGTAGATCCAAATTCAATTTCCAACAGAGGAAAGGACTGTACGGTCATGAGTAAGTGACCTGACATCTCTATACCATCTTTCTCCCATTGAAAAGTAAAAAAGATACGAATGCATTTCTTTATTTCACCCTCTACTGGTCAATTATAAGCTTTTTGAGTCAAGAACATTTGACATTAAGAAGCGTTTGCACATCTATTCAAATCTCAGCTCTTGACCTACTTCTAATACATTTAACTAGCAATTATTAAACGAAAGGCATTTAGTACATATGCAGCTTATCACTTTAGCAGTTGCTACATGGGTGAGAAAGTGGAGAATACAATACAAGTAAGAAGCGATAAGGTATGAGAAAGTGTCACATTTTCTTCAGGAAACAAACTCATGTAACATCTTTTTTATTATAAGATCTTAAATGAGAGAGAAGACATCTTAGAAATATCTAGCAACATAAACTAGTAGCAACATACAAGTAGGACAGAGCATATTCTAAATGCACACTGATGACAACAAAAGGTGAAAGAGCAAACACTGAACACGTCAAAGACATTTTAAAAACTCATGAATAAATATTTCAACCAGTTATAACCAATGTTATCAAAGCACATTCTTCTGGAATTCCAGAATCAATTCATGGTCCTTTGAGAATGAGATACTATTGTAACTGCTTGTCTTTTAAAGGCACTGTGATGCTACTTTGATCATTTCAAAACCAGGCAATAATGCCTTTGACAGAGTGCCAGTTTAGCCATTTTTCTTAGCTTTCCTGAGGCGTTCGATGTAACAGCCATTTTATTAGCTGCAATAAACTTAGGACAGAGATCATGCCAGTCTTGGTTAAAGTAAGTGAGCTAAAAAAAAACCAAACAAAAAACCAAAACAAACCAGACTAAAGGTGTTGATTTTTATTTCCTGGCTGAAACATATTATGAAAAACATTCCATAACAACCTTCCACTTATCATACCACCACAAGGCAGTTTACTGTAAGTTGCTCAGCAGACCTTTCTGTTGCTGATTACTTTGTATTCTGTAGATCCTCCACTATCAACAGTTATGAATGGGTTATAAGTGAATTTAAATTAAAAAAAAAAATCAACAACTTTGTAGCAGTGAGGAGTGATTTTTTTGCAAAATGCATAAAAACCCCAACATTATTTTGACAGGAATGATACATTTTCATCAGACTTGCCAGTTTACCCAAGACACAAACTGTTCATCAGTTGATCCTAGAGCAAGGTCTTTCTTATAAATATGTGACTATGTGATCAGATTGCTCCTTAATCCTTTCTTTTTTTTTTAGTAATCTAAACAAGTTCTTCATATCTGACAATGCTGACTGTTGACTGGGGTGGGCCTGTGGCTGAGGAGAAAATATTTATTTTTTTAAAGCAAGGTGCAGCTCACTGATCTACTGCTGATAATAATTAGCTGCTGCCTCTTTAGTCTGTCTTCCCATAGACGCAAAAGTTACATGTTAGTGCTTGGTGTGAGGCGAAGGAAGATGCATCTGTGTATTCTTGCAACCTTTGGGCACATTGACCGAGTTCAGCTAAATTCAAGTGAGAGATAAGAAACGTCAAAGATTATTATGTTCTCACCAGTGTAAGGAAATACACACAGTCAAGCTGCAGAGAGACACTGTCAAAGGGGGAGGCTGTAGCATGAAATTGAAGCTGCTTATAAATCAGGAAACCCATATTGATGAATGAGAGAAGTAGAAAGAGAAGGATATTTCTAATAAATGCCCAAATGTGGAAAAACTTCAGTTGGGCCTCAGACAATCATTCCCCAAGAAAGTCTATAAGCCACGAAAGGATACAGAAAACTTCTAAGCAACCTAAAAAGAGACACAAACCTGACCTCATACTCCTTCCCTGAGCTAACTATATCAGTATGGTAAGCTTTAGTCCTGTCAATAACAGTATTTATATTAAAATTACAGATGCTCGGAATATTTCAAGAGTTATCAAATAACCCCCCCAAAGTACTATTTTCTCCTTTAAGGAATAAAAAAAGAAAGGCTACAAATAACTGATTCAAAAAAAGAACGATACCCCTAATAGCACAATACTATGAAATCTTTTACTCAAAGGTAAGTGAAGCTTCCGATTACCACAGGCAGAGGTATCTCCTGCCTCATTAACAGGTAATCTAACTAGGAGGCTGGGTCATATACCCAAAACATTTCATCCCATGACAGAAGTTACAGGGAACAGTGATTCCCTTCCTACCCTCTGACCTCCCCAGCCTACGGGACTTTAACCTTGGCTAAGCCTTGCCTGGGATCCCAGGACCCTGCACACGTAGAAACTCTGCTCTGGCACCTTCCTGGGGCATTAGGAGCATCTCCAACAGAGGAGAAAAGCCAGGTGCTTTTCCCACTGCTGGAAAACAATACGCATGTGGCAACATCCAGGTTGGGGAGAGAAGATAAGCTGGCAGGGAAGTAAGTCTACAGCAGGGCACAGAAACAGCACTGCAGATGCACAGCTAAATCAGTGCCCAGCGATTTTGGCATTAGGTGTGTTTAGAGTCACAATACAACTACAGCACCACTAAGTCCCAGGGTTGCAGAAACCACTTCAACTGTTATAACAGCAGGAGTCAACTGTGGAGTGATTTGGCTGAGCATTTTGGGAAGAGTCCAACCTTTCATTTGCGTTAAGTTCCTTATAAACACATACTTCCTATTCATACAGATTATAGTAGAGGCTTAGGCTATTAAGAAGGCAAGTTCCCAAAATTATCTCCCAAATTTACCTCTGAATGATCCAGAGAACAGGATAGCAATATAATGCTGCTGGCTCTGTTATTGGGTGTAGTTCCAGCCAACTACAGATAACATCATGCAAGTAGGAAATCCATAATAAGTACATAATAGTCCAAATGGAAACTCCTTTGGTCGCCCCAGTGCAAACAGCTACCAGGACTTGTACTGCAAGGAAACGCTGAGAAACTTGTTGCTGCTAGGTACGCCAGTGAAAGTATGCCAGTGGTTGCTGTATACGATGAGGACACATTTACAAAACGTTGCTCACCAAATCAGAGCTGCCACAGAAAGTAACAAGAAGAAAGCACTCCTGAACTGAGCTGAGCAAGGCTACTGTCAAAGGAGTTCTTCAGAATATCATACACCAAGGTGATACTGCAGGAGAGAGAGAAACAGGGAAACACTCGCTGGAAAGAGGAAATAGAGCAGCAGACCAAAGGCGGGGGGCGGGGGGGAAGCGGGGAGCTTATGGAAGAAAACTGGAACAGGGATGCTCAATAAGAAGAGAAGATGGTTATCTGAGTGAAGAGTATTCCTACAAAAGAAACTAAGTTAGATTAACAGAGTCTAAAACGAGAGCAAAAATATACCTAGAAATGTCTCTGTTACCTGCCTTCTACATAAGCCAGCTAGAGCTGTAGCCTGACACTGCATCATCTTTCTCCTGAAGAAATGCAGAAGAATTGAATCTTCTATTACAAAACAACCTTTCCAGAATAGCAGCTAGTTGCTACTCTTTTTCTGTGTCCCCTCCAACTTCTGCACAGTCTGTACATGGCTGGGACTGCAGGAAGGAAGTTACAAGCTCTCCCTGCCCATGTTATATTATTCTGAGAAGAATATAGTTTTAGAGGCAGGTAAATTCTTAAAGAGATTGGATCCGTGATAATTTTAACCAGCTATTGTATGCTATTACTACCCGTTTATTCTCATTTCCTGCTCCTTTCTTGTCTAAATTTTAGACTTGGCAGTGTTGCTTTTCCCAAGAGATTTAGCTGTACATGGTCAAAGCCACGGTAATTCAGCTGTGGCACATAGAGTTTTAACAGATAATAAATATGCATACAGGACTTTTCCCACACAGTCTCTCAGAAAATCTTAACAGAAGTGAAATATAATAGGAAGAAACCTAGTATTACTCACTCTGGTGAGTATAACGCATCTAGTTTCTGATTTCAGGTAAGACCTAATCTTTCATGGAAGTTCTGAATAAGCAATAGCATAAGCACTAAAGCACCAAATGAATGAGGCAACTAATGAAGTCTTTCATGGATGACTAGAAGAATCTCAAAAGTGAACACTAAACAATATTTTCAGATAATCTGACTGCTTCCATGCTAGATTTGCCTAACCATGGCAGGTGAAGTCCAGGAAAACTATGGTATGGATACGTCATACATATTTATGTACGACAAAAGGGACAGAAACACACTTTACATTAGAAGAGCTTTTTTTAGGAGTGCAAATAGTGTAAGCACTTTCCTTTTCCTTTTTTTAATTAATCAAGATGCAGTGTTTAATTCACTGCTGCCTATTAAGGATCCAAACACCGATTGTGGTACTAAATGGGAAAGCAATTTTATTGGATAAGGTTTTTTCGTTTGGCTGGTTTTGAAAACTAAGTAATCATAGTGCGCACCTGGTAATCAATTACATACCTTTCTCACTGTCTATACTGAATAATTAAAACATTCACTGGGAGGGAAGGCATAGCTCAATTCCCTGTACTCTCATTTGGGTCAAGATATGGCAAATACTAATATGGGCTAGTTAACAGCTCATTTAGCCTGTCGATATCTCAGTGAGAAATAAAAAGTATAAATCAGAGCAGAAGAACTCAGAGTAGGGCATGTTTTTGATCAGAATGCCATTAAATCTGCATCTCTTTTGGAGAACTGTCATAGACATCCTTCAGTCAAAGGGCAAGGACTCCCTTCAGCAAAAAGATCACAGGCAATCAAAGTTTCTTTCTTGTTGTCATAAAGCTAAAACCCAAACATGGTCAAACATTTTCTTTTTCAATGGATAAAGAACATTTTTTTTTCTGTAATACACTGCAACTGATATATTAGTATGCTTTACTACTTGGTAGTGAAACTTCACTGTCAGGTTCTGAGTCTTCTTGAAGTACCCACCTTTCCTACATAATCAATGAAGGAGAAGCAGGTGCATTTCAAGGAATCATCCACCTAGCACTGGGGTCAAAAATTAGAGGCAATACAGATTGCTTACAGTAGTACCTTCCCCCCATGGACTGACAGGAAAACTAAGCATTTACTTCAGAAATTCTGGTTTACTGCCTGCTGAAAAGCTGTGTTTTGGTGACATAGCCTGGGTCACATCTCTAAATATCCCTTGCAAAGAGTGGCAAAGGTTTTTACTGTTTTCCCTTGAACACTCCCTTCCTCTCCAGTGATTAGCCCAAGATTATTATTATAGGTTCCAGGGGAAGAGCAACTACAATTAAGGTTACACAATGCTTGCCATTAAGATTCTACTTTCAACTGTTAGTTCATTTTGAATGGATAAAATTCAAACTTACAATGACATTTAAAGAAGAAAAAAATACAGCTTGCTTTTTTTTTTTTTTTTTTCTGAAANTTACTATTACCTCCATGCTGAAGAGCAGGATTTGATATTCTGCACCAAGGTAATAAAGGTATGAGAGATGTAACCATTGTAAGAGCCTGCTCCTGCAAGAATCTCAAATCACCTCTTCCTAACAAAGAGTTGTTAAAATTCAGCAGGTACACGCTTTGAGGATTCAATCTATGCTGAACGTCTACCAGGTCAAGGGGTTAGACAAGACTTTTCCTTGCTGTTCTTCTGCCTGGCAGATGATGACAGCTGCAGTTACAAAGCTAAAGCAATGAGGCAGTGGGACTGCCTCTGCTGTTGTCTCTATATTGTTACTGAGGCCAGTGCCCAAGCTCTGAAGAAGAGAAGAAAGACAAAGGCAGCCACACGCGTCGCAGAGGAGGAAGGAGCAACCAGAGGGAAATATTCAAGCAATAGTCTGGTGAAAAAGAGGAAGATGAGAAAGTTCTCATGAGAGAGTTCTCAGGCCTCTGACTGGGATGTTGATCAGAAAGAAGTCTGAAATTAGTATTTGGGAAGAAGTTGGAGAAACGAGGTACAGGAGAAATGAAACTTCTGCAGTCAGCAAGAGAACATTCCCCTGCAAAACATGGACTTGAACATCTGACCCCAGGGAAACAGATGAAACGTGTAGACTACATTACAAAACAACTGCCAATTCTACTTACTTAATTTGCCCATGTAGCAGGCAGAACCTCACCAACGACCTTCTTGAGCCTGATATGGTGCAAATAAAATGTGTTTGGGTTTCCTTTCTTTTTTTCCTTGGCTTTTTTTTTTTTTTTTTTTAAATTTTTAAAAACAAAAGAATTGCTTTAAAGACACATTATAAATATCAATTTTGTGAAACTGAGTACTTATATTAGAAAACCTTAGATTTAACACAGCCTTTTCAAGCTGCTGTTTGATACTTTGTCTGCAATGGTTGTCTGCAATTCTCCTTCTCCTTCCAGAAGGATGCTCAGAAATAGACCTTTATTCTAAAACAGTCCAACAAGGTGCCACTTGCATTGATTCTTATTACATCTTGTGACCATCTCTCTCCATTTTGTTTTCTTTTCCTCTGCACACTGTTGCTATTTTTAAAAGTAGTCATTTAGTTTCAGAAAACAAAATTGATGGTGGTTCACTGCACCAAAATTGGACCTTGCTGTTACTTAATGCCACGTCTCTTTCAATACAGTAGGTAATGTAAATCTTTCTGTCTAAAGTTTGTACCTCAAAATATAAATGTTAAGTTTCTAAAGAACCATAGAGTGATGGAAATATCCATGTTGGAAGCCAGGCTCTCCCTTTTAAGTTTTGCTTACACTGTGCTAATACTCTCAGGGGAAAAAAAAAAAAAAAAAAAAAAANAAAAAAAAAAAAAAAAAAAAAAAAATGGGGAAGGTCAGATGGGCTGGAAAAAGAAAAGGTAAGAGGAGAACATGTGCTTCCTCTTCTGTGTGACTCCTCCCGCGCTGCATCTATTGCCACAAGCTCGCAGGGGCAGGGTGAAACCTGGGAGATGGGAGAAAGGCAGAGGAAGATCCGCATGTGGATCCCAGTCTCTCATCCTGTCCCTTTGCTCCTGCTTCCTAGTCCACATAGCAATCACAACGCTGTGTTGTTTGGTATAGGCCCTTCCACCCCCAAGGTCTATCTCAGCCTGTACCTATTGATCTGAAAGTCCCTGATTAAAGAGCTGTTACAGCTATCCCTCCTTCTCAACTCGCACATCTTTAAGATGATCTTTAAAAAAAGATGCTCTCAAACAGCTCTTTAAAAAGGAGCTATTTGCTTCATAATTGCACCCATACCTTGTTGCCCAGACCATTCATTCTTGGTATTTGTGCTTCAATCAGATTTTTGATAGGCAATTAATCTAAAATAATCTGAAATATCCTTGACCGCTGTTTCAGGTAAAAACAGTGTGTCCTACACTGAAACAAATTTTTTATTCAAAGTCTGAAATATCTGACAGGTATTGTGCCCTGCCAAGAATGACGATAAGGCTGAAAGCCTGGAGGCTTCACTGCAGACAGTGGATTTGTTATTTCTTTTGCTTGTTTTTACTTTTGAGGCTTTATTGGAAACATGTTCAAAAACCAGGAGATTCTGAGGTTACATACTACCCAAGGCCTCCAAAAGGGGCCCTGTCACTGAAACATTAAAATTAAATAGGTTCAGAAAAGAAAGAAAACAAAAAAAAAAAAAAAAAAAAAAAAAAAAAAAAAAAAAAAGAAAAAAATCAAATGAGTTTTACAGAACTGCTTCATAGTGTGATGCCTACCAGGGTCCAACCTCCTTTAAGCAGTGGCCAGCTCTAAAGATGAAAAGTAGAATCGTGTGACAGATACTGCAATGAACTCAGGTAAATCAGTTTTGTCTCTCTACTGTCTCTTGGAGTATAGTTAACATTGAATGACAAGAAATATTCACCTATTGGTGAATGGAAAAATAAGAAAAGAATATTGATGATTGCAAAATTGATGAGTTGGAAGTGGCAGCAACATTATAAATATGATTTTAGTATGATGTGAATTGCAAGTACTTGATACAGAGGGAATAATATATGGATTTTCCTCATTCTGCACTGTGCATGTCACTAAAATCAACGGAAGTCCCATACATATACCAAGGAAACCGTAATATGTAGAATTACTTATGGAATAGCCACTTCACATACGCATCAACTGCAGCATCATAATGGCTAGAGTTACACTCAGAAGACAAAACCATATATTGTATATTGTAAGTGATAAAGCTTGAATTCCTATCATCTTTTCACCACATTTTTTCATAAGCTAAAGGGACAACTAATGGAAGGATTTTTGCACAGCTTTTTTTTTTTTTTGTTCAAGAAGCAATAAACATCATATAGTTTATTACTACAAGACACTGATTTCACTTACAAACTAAGTCATTAAATAACAGCTACTGGCAGTATTTTCCAAAACAGCACTGTGCAATGTACACTGAAGCAAACAAACGGAAACCTCTGAAATTGCCCATGGTTTGCTCAAAATTCTAGGGACATCAGAGAAGCTGAAAAGCAGCAGCACGCAGAAGTCCAGCACCGCCAAACTTCTGGTGGCAAGAAAGCACGAACCCATAAGCACATGCTTCCCTTTTACAACAGCCACCAAAGCTGTGTCAGCACTGGCAGGAACAGAAAAAGCTTTACAGCTACACAGGCACCTTTATAATTTTTATATCTCAAAATCATGGCATTTCCAATAAAGGCTGCTTTTGAATCGCCATTTACTTTTACAACTCACTTTGTTTCACAGTACTCTCTATCTCCTACTGTTAACTCTTGAAAGAAGCCTTTCAAAGATCAATCCAATCTGTTAGGATTCTGGATGTTAAAATTGAATTTTTCTTGTCTACTTGTTCTTTTGAAAGGCTTAAAAGTGATTTGTGGCAATCAGCATAAAAGGATTTGATTGACAGAGTTTAACTAAGTGATCTAGAGAAGATTCATCAGGGGAAAATTGCTAAAATTATAAATTAAATGGCAAACAGAGTTTTTCTCTGTCTGCTCTTAAAACAAAATAGGTTCTTTTAGATGTGAAAATCATTCTAAAAGCATCTACAAGTAGTCAGTGAAAAGCTTAGAAATGCATAGCATAATCTTTCAAATAACACTCTGCAATAGTAATCAAATAAAAAGAAAGGATAAAAGGGCAAGCATCACAATGACTACCAAATGAGACTGTTGACCTCATTCACACAAACCTCAAAAACGTAGCTGCCAAACTTCCCTCAAGTAGAATACAGGAGATTTAGTTGAAATGCCATTATATCTCTTCCTGTGGAAATTATGGCTTTTTTCCCCCTCCCTTTTGCCTGTCTGTTCCTTCTTTCCCAGTTTGCTCTCTCGAATTGCCTTTCTCTGTGATTCACCTTTCTCTATCTGCCTACAAGAAGAGACCCCAGCTGAAGGGTCCTTGCCACACTACCTAGTCAGTGGTGGAGGGGGAGGAAAGCCCGTGTCGCTTCCAGCGTTACTCCATAAGCACCTTCAGCAACAGATGGGCAGGGGGGAGGGAGAAACAATCCCTGCTGAATGTCTGTAGCACCAAAGATTCCAAAAAAAGTGCCCAAAGACAGCTCTCAAAACTGTCTGACCGACTCTCAATGGGAGTACCATAGAGTTAAGTACTATGTATCCCCATTTGACATTTTTATTATTCTGTTCTGAATTTTTGGGCTTTAATCCGCCAGCTCATGAGAAAAAAAAAAGTTGGATGCTCTTTTTTTTTTTTAACCTCCAGTTGTGTGAACAGCTATACAGATAGAAACTAGCATAGGCAAAAGATCTATTTATTTATTAGCCTGATGGTGCAGATTATTTTGTATGCTACTGCCACTACTTGCAAGGCCCTTGCTTTAAGTCCCAGACAATCCTACCACCCAAGTCAAAATTATTACCTTCCATCCGACATAGCAACTACTTCAGTTCAAGGCTGTTTCAAATTCATTTACAGGATATTAGCAGGATAAAGCTTTTCTCTGTTTAAAACTACAGCAAAAACTTAGAATTAGCATTTTTGTGATGGTGCTTCAACCTCATACACCCATGTGCTCATTCCTTTTTTTAAGTTTTCTCCAGATTTTCTGGGCTTTTCACCAATCTTTTGTGACTCCAATTTATTGTTATCTGCAAATAGAACTAGTGTGTTAATCTTCTTAGCTTTCAGATCAGCTATGTGATATAAAAGCACTCAGTCGCTTACATTTTAGTCTACAAAAACCTACTACACTTTTGTACTGACAAGTTAGTTTGTATAAATATCAGGGCTTTTTTTTTTTTTTTAAATCAGGTTTATATCTGTGAAACTTTTCCAATCTACTACTCAATGCTATTCTAACATAATACTGATTTTATATAATTAGTTTGCGTGTATCTGGTAATTTACTGTAGTTTACACACTTTTGTATTTATTGGAGACATAAAAGAAAAAAACATATTTGAAATGCCAACACAAATGAAATTTAACACAGAAAACTCAGAAATTTTTCATTAATGATAAAACATATAGTTATGAAAGACTGCACACAAGTCATTCACTCACTGAAATACTGCAGAGACTAAGGGATTTATGCAAGCTAATGCTACATACAAAATGATATACCTCAGTTTAATACATCACACTACACTAGCACCTTGCAAACCAACTCTACATCTAAGCCATCTCAGTCCTCTGCTCAATTACTCTTTGTAAACACTACCTTTTTCCTTTAGAATATCTATCTTTGCCAAAAGACGAAAGGACGCTATATGTGTAAACCTACAGTATTAACCTAGACATTAAACACCTAATCTGACAATACTAAATATTAAGGTCAAGAATTATCGTTTTACAGACTTTAAACATGATTGTTTACTTCGATATAATCTTTGCAAACCCAACATACAATCAATCTGTTTTTCACATAAGTGCAAGATATGATTCAGTTACTTCTTTGCAGGCTGACCAGAATATTTTCTATTAGTTTTGCAGTGACCTTTGTTATACATTATTTGAATGCTGTGGATACTTTTTTTTTAAACTCTTATAGAAAATACAATGCAGTACTCATTAAAGCCAATGATGAAAGTTTCATTAGAGAATATAGCATCTGGATTCATTTTATGATCAAAACTTGTTTGCTCAATGGTTTTTTTATTCATCAAAGATTCAGATAATCAGAAATCTTTACATCTTTTAATTACACATTCCTGATAACATCAGCCTCAATGTCTGCATAGTTGTAATTTAGAATGAAACTTTTTTAAGAATAGTAAAGATTTTATCAGATATTAGTGGCAACCACTATCAGTCCAAACCTACCTGGGTGTTTCTTTTATTTTTAATAACATGAGCTAATAAGAATTGCCACCTGTAACAAATGCTTATTCTGCTTTCACAATGTTTGTCTAAATTTTATACAAATGATTTAGTGAGTGTGTAAACATTTAAAAAAATATTCTTAAAACAGAAAATAACTTTTTTTTTTTTATACTGTCATAGAATGTTGTTGAAATTTTAAGCCTTAGGAAAGCCTAAGTAATTGTTAAAATAACTGCTATTTACCTAGGTCAAATTCTACAGTCAGTGAAGTGACACTTACAAGGTTTCACATATCTATCTCAGAAACTGTTAATCAGTGATAAAATACGCAGTTGCAAAGACCTTGCACGCAAAAGTGACTTACCAGCTGGCATGCTGCTGGTCAGTTCTCTGCTAAATCAGGACTGGGGCCTATCGCGCATTTGCAACTGGCTTTAGACCATTCTGTACCATAGTTCCTGGCTTAGCTCAAAATGCAAGGGACATGCAATAATCTCTACGTACCTTCTCATACAATCCAGTGCCCGAATAAAGAAGTCTTTGTGAAGCTGATGCTCATCCCTCAAGATGGAGCACTGCTCCAGCGTCACTGACATAGATGTCCGGTCTTTGGCACTTTTGCAACAGGTGAAACGGACTCCATTCAGCTTACGACAAATCTGAAACACAGGCAGACATCAAAGAATTGCCCTTTTCACACCTTGTGTTCTCTACACACTAGGCAGACTGTGAAACTCCCACAATTTTGCAATCACAGACAATGAATACAGAGAATTACAGTATTTCTCAAGAAGAAAATAGCTCTTAAAGAGTAGTAACTCCAACCTGAATCATATGGCTGTTGACGTGTGTCTTTGCAGTTAAATCAGTTATTAGCACTGCCTTGGGGATTTTCATATTCTAAGGATTATGCCCATGCTGGCCTGACACAGTGCCACAAAAGGTGAAAATGTTGTGCTGTAAAGAACTGTAAATTTATCTTCTGTTTATAAATTTGGAGCATTAACACTCTACAAAAATAGCACCAAAAGATTATAGCTACTGATCTATAGCCCATTTCCAATTTGTCCAAACGACACATTTTAAAAGCAGATCTTCAGGGCTTTCATTAGCAGGACAGGCCTACAAATAACCTGCCCACTGAAGAAAAAGGAGCCCTTATTGATTTTAAGAGAGAGCTACACACAATCTTGTACTGCAGTCGCAGTCAAGTCCCTCTCTTGCCCACCCCAACAGCCCCCACCAAGTGAAGCAAGAAACTGACGGTGGACACAACAACAAAGTCTACTATTCTTAGTCCTAAGTATTTTAAGCAAGTTACCAAAATGTCTACATGTACTACAGCTTATCAAACCATTGCATCCACTTTCCTGAACTTGAAATAAAAGGTATTTGTGTTAGCCTAGCCTATAAAAAGAAAAGTTACTCCATTTTTTCCTCACTTTGTCACAATCGCCCTATTCAATTAAAGCTTAATTGTCTGAACACCTAATGAATGTTGAAAAAAATGAAGAAAAACTTTGACAAGTCTTTTTTAACTCAGACTCATGAATGTAGAGGACTAACTCTTCATGAGGGTATGGATTCAGACACATCTATCTATGTACTGAATTTAAACATAGTCTTTATTTTCAACAGGTAAACTCTTCAATGTGTGACCCAGAACAATTAAAGCTTAACACCAATGACTGCCATGGAGTGTCTACTTCCACCGTACATTTTGCCAAAATTGCAAGGGATAAAGGAACCATGACATATATTTAAAGATACTTTCTCACCTTAAGAATTAATTTGTCATTGTA
Source organism: Fregata magnificens (assembly GCA_013389945.1). Taxonomy (NCBI): domain Eukaryota; kingdom Metazoa; phylum Chordata; class Aves; order Suliformes; family Fregatidae; genus Fregata; species Fregata magnificens. The sequence continues at coordinate 30,766 of WAAD01039737.1, forward strand.
CCAGCCATTAGTTTATAAGTAGGGTTCAAAAAATATTTTACTAGAAAAAGCAATGGGCTGGGGTGCCCAAGTATGGGTCTACCGTTCCCCTGCTGTACTTTGTCCTAAGAAAAGGTCATACCCTCTGCCCAGCTTTACTTGCTCCTATCCCTGGACAATCACAGCTATAACAGTATCAAAAAAGGAAATAGTTATGAGAATAGGGTAAGGCAATAAATTACAGCAGTTAGGCTTCATCCTAAGGAACTTCTCAGCTCACCTATCAAGTGTTTACTTGGGATCTTGTAGGATGAAACTGGAACACAATCTTCATAATCTCACTTCAGCAAATAAGCACTTTTTTTATCCATTAACTGCATTCTCAGAAATTCTATTAAAATCAGTGGCCCAGACAATACTTACAGTCTTTAAGGTCTTTGCGATATTGTGGTAAGGGCGATCTCAAAAGTTGAATCCAGGGAATTAATTAATTGAATCTAACTTTGAACCCAAAGAAGTACAGGCTAGTAAAGGAGAACCTGTGAGTGTTTCTTCCCTCCTATAATTCAAAATTTTAGAACTTAAATCTGTTCAAAAATTTGGAAAGTTGCATTGGAATTTAAATAAAGCACTGTAAGACAATTTTTTTACCGAAAGTATCAAGCAGGGCTGATAACGCTGTGAAAGAAGTTAACTGCTTAATTGGAGAGATTAGTTGTCTTTACATTAGTCTCTTTTGAAGTCCATGATTCATTGCGACTATTCAAAGTGAATGAGTCATAAGAAAAAAAACAGGTAATTATTCTGGATGAGTGATGGCCTCCGATGCGGGCAGGGGAGAGTCAATCCCAAATCTGGGTTGACAGCATACATATAAAGTGCTGGCTAGTGAGAGTCAGCTTTGAACTGAGAAAGCTTCTAAGGCATAACAAGCAAATGACCATAACCACAGCTTATTTTGCACTGGAGTTCAGTACAAATGTCTCAATCATTTTAAAGTGGATTAAATAGAAGACAATCCGTTAACTTAAATAAACAAATTTAAAAATCCTTAGATTCTGACTTAAGGAGAAACGTAGGTTAACCTGATAGGCTGGCCCAGATAAATCCTCAGAATGACTCAGTTCACTAAGCAGCAGCAGTTAAACAAAGTAAATAATTAAAATGGGCAAACACAGTGATCTGATGTTCTAGAAGTCTAATAAGGGACAATACCCAATATATGGTAATATCATCACATCAGAACACACAGCTTACGATTAGTGTCCAGCCTGAATTTTAGCCTCAATTTTGCTCACTTCTTCCCTAAATACATTGAAGATACAGGAGGAGGAGAAATTTACTTAACATTTATTAGCGCTTTAGAAAGTCTCCCTTATGAAGACAGATTTAAATGATCAGGATTGTGATTAAGTTTAAAGAGGGGATGATAAAAACATATAAAACCACGAAGACCAAAACAAGAATAAAGCAATACTCTGATTGTTTCTCCTGATAAAAGACGGAAGATGAAAGGTGCAGCTTAGGAAATAAAAATATATCACATTTAAATCTCTGTCCCATTATATTTAGAACAAGAAATGTTTGTGATACCAATTTGCAAAAGTTGACTTTTAAAATGCAGATGTATTCTCACAGTCCCATTACAACAGGGATTACATGCAGGTGCAGATACATATGCATATCCATGTAGAATCTCATACATCTCCTGCAATAACAAAGCGATACCCTTACAGCAGGGAATCATGCCTTTCCAATAAATAAATGTAACACAGTAATACAGTGTGTAGATCAATGGGTCCAGAGATACTCATTTCAGAAGGTTACAGTAAGGTAACGTAAAGAGAAATAGAATATAGTGAAGGAAAAATTTGAAACAGTTTGTATGTCCACAGAATGTTTTTTACCCATGGAATTATTTTCAGGGAATCCTGAATAGATGGTAGAAGACAACTTTCTATATCGAAAGATTAAGTAAATTCTGTCATATTCTTTGTAGCTCATTTTACACTATCCTGTACTGATTTATCTTTTACTTCTTTAAAAAGCAATGTTTCACAGTAATTGCAGAACTGGTACTGAAAGAAAAGCTTATATTTTTTACTCACAAGAGATTTGTACTGCAATAGCATGTGATAATATTTATTAACCACAAGGCAAAATCTTATTAGCAATATAAAAAATTACAGCAGTGTTATTAATACAAAGACATAGTTAATATTGTCTTGTTCCTGGTGTTAATGAAAAGTCATAGAAAATTTTATTAATATTTTGTATCAAATATTTATTTGCCTTGAAGGGTATATGCATTTGAAAGTTCCCCAAAACACAAGGTCTTGCTTCAATTTCAGTAGATACCAATGACTCAAGTCTCTGCTTGTATAAATGGGCAGAGACACCAAGGGTACTTTTCTAAATCTAAGACAACTACCTGGTTGAATTTCATATTCCTGAAAAGCTTGAACTCTTTATAAACATCTGAGGGTTGTTTTATTGTTTGGGCTTTTTTGTTTGGGGGGGGGGGCTGGGGGGGGGGTTTGTTTTTTTNGTATTATTCATTGTTTGATAAACATTTTTCTTTGTGTTCTCTCTGTGTCTGAATGTCTGCCCTTTGCATATCTAGCTTATTTTGTGTTGTTATCAGTGCTCTTGGAGTGGCTGTTATGGTGACACTGGCTAAAAAAACCATAACACATGATTGACTAAAAGTTGTACTGATACAACTAAACACTTATTTATAAAACATAAGTACCTTAATTACAGAAAATCAAAAGTTGAGTGCAGCAATATTAAACAAAAGCCAGAGCAAGTAATCATGTCCTGCATGATACCTCGAGGCTTATGGACACTAAACTAAACAATAAAAGGAAGATATTTTGAATAACCAAATTTTATATTATCAAAGAATGGATATGATTTTAAGCAAAAAAAAAAATTAGATACTGTAGCTGAATACTGTATTGTCTCTCTCATATGAGGTGATGCATATACAGCTATGCGTGATCATCCAAGGAATTGATTCTGCCCATACTGGGGATAAAGGGATTCCTCTGCCTAAAACCAGACTCAGTTAGTTAAAGAAAAAACATGCCACAAACAAAAAGCAAACCTCTTTTACCCTGTTACACCACTCACTGAGATAAATTAAAAATCCGGGATCTGGGACAAAACAACCCCAAGGAGCAGCACAGGCCACGGACTGCCTGGCTAGGAGACGCTCTGCAGAAAAGGGCCTGGAGGATGCAGGGCACAACAAAGTGACCAAGACAATCTCTTGCTTTGAATTCTAGCCTGTTCTACCAGTTAAAAAAGTGAGAGAAAGAAAAATACCTGTAATTTAAGTGTAAGAAGAAGAGATATATTCATGAGTGGGATGAGAGATCATCAGAATGGAAATGTTAGAGAGCCATTTCAGCATATCTACCTACTTTAATCATTGAGTTTTCCAATCATATCCTTAAAATCCATTGCACTTACAATATCAGCAGGCATGTGAAAATTAGTCCATCATGTGAACGTATTTGAAACAAGAGAGCTTACCGTCGCAGCCAGCCACATGATTTCTACATTCTTTCTCTTTCTGGCCTGGATATTTTGATGGAGATTTTCTAGCAATCCCTTTAAATCATTTTGTTCTTGAAAATGTGGTAGACCTGGAGAAAAAAAAAAAAAAAGGATGATAAGGTTGCTCATGACTGGACGTGATCGACTGCTTAAATTCCTTGTGTCACAAAGCAGTATTAAATTGTCAAATCATTCTCATAGATTATAATGGGGAGAAGCCTGGAAGTACAAAACAGATTCATAGACTTGATGTTGAAAATGCAGGTACTGCTACATGCATTATGATGCTATGGAAGAAAACCTTTATTTGATTGTAGGATTTCCAAACCTTGCATGCATCCCTCTTCTCACATGGGACAATATTTTGCAACACTGATGTTGCTGTGGGTGTTAGGAATCAAACCAGCAACACTGAATATCACTCATGACATAGGTTTCTCCGATTTTATGCTTTCAGCTGTTTAAATTGAGTTCTAAGCCATTCTTTTCAATTAATTATGTACTACTAAACAACAATCATACATTTTTGTACCCTTACTATCATTAGTTATTCTATAAAAGCGGTACTATCTTGGTGCCTAAACCAGAACTACATTTAGTTGGCATTTTTGGTAGGAATCTTTCTGGGAGCACACTGTTATTTATTGTTTTCAGAGTTTCCTATTAGAGAATTAAAGAGATTAAGAAATAGGAGAGTGGCAGAGTACATATCCATCTAACAGAAGATAGAAAGTCAGTGTTTGGCATATGCAGTTACATGCAGCTGAAGACTTTTAATAATGGGGAATAGAGAGAAAGCTAGAATATTACTGGCAATGGGAATTACAGAGATGAGAGAAAAACTAATAGCAAAAGGTGGCAATACCTTTATGGGAGTGGAAAATTGAATTCTCTGAAATGTAATATACAAATGAAGCAGCAGGCAGATGAGGCTGCCTAAGGATGGTGGATGCAACAGCCTGGCCAACAGGGCTGTGAGTCCTCAAATTCTCTCTGGCTTTATGAGCACTGTTTGTAACTAATAGCTTTGTGAACCTGGTCCTGCATTTATTTTGTAGCACAGATTTGGCACTACAGGAAACTATCTGGAAAGGTGTGACAAAACCATCAAGGAGCCATCAATACCGAACGGCTTTCACTTGGCTACAACACCAGGGCTGCTGCCAGCTTGGGTGGACATTTATCTTCCTAAGTACTTGAGCACAGAGGTGGGGGAACAGGGGAGGATTGAAGTTCTCCCCCATCTGAACAACTTGGGAGAGCTTCACTTGTTTCCAGGAAGCTGGTTTAAAAGGCACATTCCTCAAAGCCAAAAGAGTGATTCCGTATAATGGCAGGGAGCTACTTGGAAGGGCAATGGAACCAGAAGGTGCTTTGTGTTCTGTAAAAATTTGGACAAAGAACAGACTCAGATCTTAGAGGTAGAGAAAAAGCAAGACGGTAATAATAACCAGAAAAGACATGATGATTAGACAAGTGTAGTTCTCAAAAGCCTGCACAGTCTGGAAGAAGTCCGGGAAGACCATGTGGCTCACTAATAATCCTTCTGCAGCAAGACAGTACAAGGTTAGTTTCTGTTAATGAAAAGCAGCCAATACTATCTGCATGCAAATTTTGCTTTTATGTAATCAGATCCGTTTATGAGGTAGCAGATCTACCTTAGACCTAACCCCAGGTATCAAGATGAGGTTAGTTTTTCAGGATGCTTTCTTGGCAGGATTCCCCTGAATTAATTACAAACTTCTTGTATGAGTTTGTCTGTAGAAATCCTAGAAATACTAGAGATGTGGGTGGATGGATGGGCAGACTGCCCACCATTTAGGAACAGAGCTTTCACTTCTGTCAAAATTATTAAGAAATGAAAAATCCCGATATAAAAGATAAACCTGTACATATATACAGTGACACATTAGCTATAACTCCAAGTACATCCATGTAATGGATAATTTGCGAAAGTAATCAACACAAGGTGTTCTGTAAGAGAACAGAAGCTTTGCATGGGATTTTAACCAGCAGCAGTATTCACCATGAGGCGTTACACACATGCCCTGTAGGATGATAGATCTTTACGTTCAAAAGATTCACTCCCCTTTACCCAAGGGGAACAGAGACCTAAATCCAAGCTGTTTAAACTCAGGCTGTAAAATCTGCAATATTTGGAAATATAGTTTAGGCATTAAGACTCATTTAACAGGATTAGATTGATACAAATGGTCTTTTCAGTGTTTGCTTTCAACAATCCAAGTAACAGAATAGTAATGTTTAAGATACCAAATTTCTATAAAATTGGAATACAGGGCTTATTCTAATGGAATCATGCTATTAATATCAGTGACATTATGATGTGGCTCATTGCTTGTATTTGCATCTGCAGATTTCTCAGTGGTTTGTCATACCTTAATACATATTCAAAATAGGAATGGAGGGAGTGACTGAAACCGATGAAAATTCCCACCGAGTTTTTCTGCACAAATATAGTAGGTACAGACTGTCCTCTACTTGAAATATTAAAAAGCATATTATATTAATAATTTAAAAGAGCTGTTTAGTTCATCATTACTCTGTTTCACTCTCCCTGTACTTTCTGCTGTGGCCTTGGGCCTGCAATCACTACTGACTTCAGCAGGGCTGTGTACAGGCACAAAGTGTTTAACTTCATGGAACAAGTTATAGGATTGAGGCCTAAATCTAAAAGCTGCACACTAACATTGCACTAACATTACTATCTTATAAGCTTTCACCTATCAAATCTTTTCAAAGCCATTTGGATATTGCATTATTTTGTACTCACAATCAGGAGGCATTTTTTCCGTAAACAGCTTGTAATATTCCTTTAGAAGTTCTAAGTTTTCCTGGTTAATGTTTTCCTGCAAAGTGGTATCTCCAAACCTATAAAAAAGCACAGTAAAATGATGAAAAAAAAAAAAAAAAACCCCAAACAAAAAAAACCAAACAAAAACCCCAATCCCCCAAAAAACCCCCAAACCCAAAAAACACCAAACCAAACTACCAAACCCCAAGCCAAAACAAAGCTAAATTATCCTTCAGAATTATTTCTTTGCATAAAGAAAGAACTTTGACTTTTTTTTTCCCTAGTGTTGGATGTACTAGATTTTGTCAAACGTACAGTTGCTAATCTCTCGTGCTTTGGAACTAATATTTGGGAATGAGGTCATCACTCATAGATAATTCTTCCAAAAACTTACAGACAACGTAATCCATTTACAGATGAAAATTCAATAAAGCACATATTCTTTTTCCCTTCACAAACCCTGAATAAATGCAAGGCCTCTTTGTGGGAATTTCAAATGGCACCACAGGCAGAGAACACCAACTCCTACATCTCTTACTGCTGCTGTTCCTTAGGTATATTAATTTCTACCAGAGCTGGACAATATTGAAGCCACACAAGATGGAAGAGATGCAAGTATCATGTGGGAAACCTGCTGAAGTACTAATTTCTGCACTGGCCTGAGCATATTTGCTATAAATAGTCAAATCAATTACTTCTCTGGGCCCTTTCTGCCCTACACTGCTCCTGAGCTGTTAGTTATCTTGGTTTCTTGTATCTGAAACTGAAAACAATTTAAAAACCACATTTCTCTGCTGTTGACTAGTGATTTCACTGTTAAGCCTCACAGAGTTGCGACCTGCAGGCTAGCTGACTTCAGCTGTCTGCATTTAAGCTTGCTGCAGCACACAGACCTCAGCAGTTGCTCTACAGTGCTACAGCTGGCTCAGGAGTATGTTATCAGACTTCTTGCAGCAGTCAAGTCTGCTGGGAACACATCACCCAAACCCTCACTCTCCTGCACCTCACAGAAAACCCAGACAACATCAGGATGTCATTACGCTTATCCATGAACTGCCTATAGCTATATGGGCAAATATCTTTCTCTCTGAGACCAAAATTTCTACAACAGCCAATTTTCACACAGGCTAAAAAAACCCAACCAAACCAACCAACCAAACAAAAAACCCCCCAAAAAGACCAAAACCAAACAAAAAAACCCCCTCTCCTGGTATCTCTACTACAGGAGATATGAATGAATGTGAAGACAGGAATGTCCCTTATGCAGTTAGGGCCAAGTTTTTGCAACTCATCTTTAGAATAGGCTTGAAATGAAGAAAAGGAAGACAGAAAAGGAAATAGAGGAGTACAGAAAGAGAGGCATGGACAAATTAAGTGAGAAATTCAGGTAGACCAAAGGGGGCACAAATCAGAAGATACTAAATGTACTGCTACGTCATGCAGAAGGGAATATTCAAATGGGCCAAAGAGACAAAAGACTCAGCTACTTCCTCAGTAGCCACTGCTGCACTGTCACATGAGAGTATTTCTTTTAAAACAGATATATTCTCAACTGTGCTTTCTTGAAAGAAGAGATGTTTGCATCTAATAAAGTAACATTGTCTAGAAATTTATCACAAAACCTTATTTTCTATTCTCGTATACTTTTTACTTTTTATATCTATATTTATAGATATACATATATTAATTTTTCATTCATGGCTTGCTTTGTGCACAATGTAAAATCACCACTGTGAACAATGCTACCGTTCTTCCTGCCACTCCACCTACAAGCCAGACATCTTTTCACACCAACTCCTCTACAAGTCCCCATATATCTAGGCTATTTCTAAATCTTGTCAAATCTTTCTTCAGGACATTTGTAACATATAGTCCCTCCTGCCTGTCATTGTCATGACTGATTTTGTTGGTTTTGTAGGCTATCACTTGGGCCATGTCACTCCTCTCATAGCATCACTTTTACCTTCTTTATGGCATCAAGAATAAGTTATTTTTGTTTTCAAGAATGTTTCAAGTTCCCTAACCAACTACCCAACTTTTTCACTAGTAAAATGCCATTTTTTACTGTCTTCTGATTCAGCCTATGTTTCCCATTTCAATTTTCTACCTTAATTTTCTCACACATCACCACTCACAACTCAAAGAAGTCTCCCATAAACATCCGCAAAGCTACCTGATGGCATTCCTTAGAAGTCTTCCCTAAAAGACTCTTTTCACTCTGCTGTCTACAAAGAACAGGACGTGAAACTCCTGTTGCGCTTAACTTCTTGCCTATTGTCCACATTAATGGTTTTTCGCTATCTCCCTCTATTTCCCCAGCTACACTTTTGCTTTTGGGTTTGAGTTTGTAGTGAATGCAATCTAAAGATATGTATTATGTCTCGTGGTTGCTCTGTCAATAAAACCAGTTTAAAAAAAAAAGTAAAAAAGAAAAAAAGTAGCTGTCTCATTGTTGACATCTACCTTGCAGTTTTAGCATTGCACAAACATGACCGACACATACCCTTCTCCTGGAAGAGAAAATTAATAGGTTGGTGAAACTTTGATTATTATTGCACTAATTAATTAGTTTCCAGCAATCTTTCCAGAGGAGTAATATTAGCACATCAGAACTTTAACATCAGCTTTCATGTTTCTACTATTTTTCTACGTATTACTAACGCATTCCCTGGTACTAACTACCACTCCTCAACCCTGGAAAAAAAGCCCTAAAAAGCTGAGAAAAATGATCTTTTTCTAGCTTATGGCTTGTCCAGCATCTTCAACGCCATATTTAAGATAATAATAATTTCAAATTTTAAAACTCATGTTTGAGAAGGCCAAAGTACTGTATGGGAACAAACTTCTACATCGTGAAATAGAAATCCATTTTATATCTGTATCGAAAGGAAACTTGGTGTTGACTGTGTGAAATAAAGTCCTGCATGTGGTCGTATCTTCACTTGGACTT
>WAAD01039738.1:3876-79573 GCA_013389945.1 Fregata magnificens
TGTGGTTTTTTTTTTTTTTTTTTTTATAACTTAAACCACCTAAATTCTGGCAATCCTGCCAACTGTTTGTTGCTACTGGATAACTTTCAATGACTCAAACATTCTAAGCAATTTCAGTGATCCAAGCTTTAAAACAATATAATCTATTACAGAGTGTTTTCTTATTTCCTCCTAGTTTGGCCAACCCCGTATAGATAAAAGAAGCATTTAAGGTAATAAATGTATATAATTATATATCCTAGTATCTTTATATATTATACAACTATTTTATATTTTCTTTAATATATATATTATTGGTATGTATAATATCTCAATATGCTACATGCTAAAAAAAGTGTATTCTAATATTGTTGAAGATTTCCAAGAGCATATAGCATGTATCTCGAAGTTGTGCTCTGGGGCAAGTCTTTATGACCATTAAAATAAGGGTGTCTTTTCATATGGGAAAGCAACATTAGTCATCTGACAGGCATCTTTCCCTCGGCGCTCTGAACGACAGGACTTTTATCAGCGAAATTTCTCTCTGCATGTAGAAATACAGCGAGTAGACTGCAATAGTTTTTAGGAACTTCCTAAAATTTTTCTGTCAGGTACCTGGTTTGTTCAGACCCTAGTACAGTGTGGCAGACGTAGGCAGAGAGGTTTTAGAGCTGTTTATTTAAGATGAGCCATCAGGCATCTATGTGTAACTCAGCACAGTTACATTTCCAGCCCCCTCCCCATGCAGCGTACAAATGCTTTGGGGCCTCCAGGAAAAGGACAAACTGAGGCTGTGGAATACTGCTGCTGTGCAGGTGTCCTGCAAGAAAACAAGTCCAGGGTACCTGCAGAGGAACTAAGGAGAGCTAAGCATCAAGAGAAATCGCTACGACTCCTCTCTTTTACCAGGAGAGAACTTGTGAGGACTGTTAGGGAAGAAGCGAAGGAGAACAGAGTAACTCCAAAGGATTTATAGTGTGGTTGTCGAAAGGGAAGCAGAAGCCACCCCACATGAGAGGAGGTAGGATAGTTCTGAGATACAATGGATGTCATCAGACATCCATTAAATTATTTATAAGGTAGCGGCAGGTGAATCTTTTGGCCTGATACTGTGAGGGGATTGGACCTGGACCTTCCATTGAGGTGAATAGGAGCAGTGAGACCTCAGTGGTTACTCAGAATCAGGTCGTCTGTGGTTACATGGGATTTTGTGGTTACTGATGCACCGTTTTGAGTGTGATTGTAACTTATTATTGGATGATTGAAAATTAGAGATCTTTTTTGTAAGATGTATGTGGAGGGGGGAGAAAGGGGAAGATTAAAAGAAGGGGAGGAGAGAACAAGGCAAATATTCTGTAAAAAGTTAAACTACTTGCAGAGACAGCCAAGGTGGGAACAAAAGGGAAAGCATCAGAGGATAAGCAGCAAAGCATAAGATTAAGGGGAGAATTGTAGATATGATGGCCCAGTAACTTACCTTTATATCATCCTTTTCATGTTAGAAATGATCCTGAGAAGCCAAGCTGTTGTTCAGAGACAAGATGCAATTCAAACACTGCTTTGATTGTGGCCTCTAAGGCAAATGTAGAAATGACCTTCCTAAAGTTTTGCTTACACAGATGAGGATAAGCACAGAATCCCAGAAAGAACTCTGGAATCATCCCATGAAGATTGTGGTGGTTGAATTTCACACAGCATGAAGCTGTGATAGCAGTACCTCCATTGCAGTTAAGTACATAGGTTTAAATAAACATCTATGTTGTCCATCTGAACTGTCCACACCAGGGTTTGTTTTCCTCCCTTTTAACACTTTCTGTCTCATTAATGGTATCAAATATGAAACACGCAAGTGTCATTAATACAATGACATTGGATCCTGTTCCTTGAGTGTGCTGCTAAATTCAGAGGGAGCAGGATGAGAGCCTTAGTCAAAACCAGCATGTGTGATTTTTTTTCTTTTTTTTTTTTTTCCTTCTGTATTTCTTTTCAGTGCTGAAGGCATAATAAGTTTGCAGGCAAATGTGGCTCTTGGAAGGAAGGTGATAGGTGAAAGATGGTAGCTTGGCTTTGTGCCAGAGTGCCTAAGATTGACATTAATCCCTGCCTTGCTATCTGCATAACTAAACTCAGTCCCGCAAAAAATGTTTACCCAGTTCTGTTTGTTACAGAGCTGTCCATACGTCATATTTTTGTCAAGTGTCCTGTGCTTTTGTTTTCATTTACTTCTGAATGCAATCTAATTATTTATATGATCCTGACCTTTTTTTTTTTTTAAAAGCGTGTAGGGTTAGCAATTCAGTGGCTCTACTGTTTCCACCACATCTTATTGAAATTTGCTTCTACCTTGTCAGTATCTAAAGCCTGCCTGCTCCTACAAATGTTTTGTGCCCTTCTGTAGCAGGTGCATGAGTCCTTGCTGCATACATAGCTTTAGGAGTTGCTGAACACTTATTCATGGTCACCTGCACTGTCTCTTCTTGACCTCATTGCATCCTCTGTTTTTTGATCTGAAACTTGCAGACATGCTGATGAGCTGGAAAGCTTTTCTGCAGTAGGAAGGGGTGTACTGGCAAACAGGTTGGCCGTAAGACTTAGGTGGAAGAAAATGCTGGTGACAAGAGCTGGACAATGAACATCTCAGAGTGTCACAGCATCACCAGGTTGTGACTCTGGGGCACAGCTTGGGCAGTGGAACATACGTAGCTGCACTGCGGGGACTGAAAACAAGCAGAAGAAAAACCCACGTAGAGTCAGAAAGACGATGACTTCTGTGAACTCGTGTGTTTCCGTGTGTGAGGCTGACTCTCGTGGGGTCTGCTGTTGTCTTTTATCGTAAACGGTAGCATGCAGCTGAGCTGGTGCTTGCCAGGCAGACCTAAGCCACAGAAAACTCAGTTTTGACTTTTCGGTGAACCAGTTGGGTCAAGTCTGCAGTCTGATAGGCCTCTGTCACTCGTATTTCTGATTAAAGGCTAGCGTTATGATTCTGTGCAATAGAGATGAAGGTGGTGTATATACCAGAGCAGATGCTTGTTGACTAGACCAGAGAAATTTTTAAGTAAAAGTTATTTCCTTGCCATTCAGTCATTGAATTTTCTCCATCTGTGATGGTGTAGACTAAATTTAAAATTCAGGCTGTTACAAAGTTTCATGTAAAATTGTAGTGAATTAAACTGATAAATGCTAACCTTTTAATACCAGTATAGCAAAGAGATGTTACTGAATCATACAGAACAAGAGATGCTAAAATAGCGAGACTTAAAACTTTTTTCTGGAGTTAACTGGAAATCTTTTATCTGTTTTGATTTTTTTTTTTTTTCAAAAGAGTTTCCATATAACAGCCAGAAGATTCTTTGATTTAGAAAAGATGTATTGTTTTATATTTAAAAAAAAAAAAAAGGCTTCATGAGAATTGAAAATGAAATATTACCTGAAAATGCACATGGTCTTATTTCTACTTCTGATATGTCAGGAAACCAAACAAAAATGATAACAAAAATATTTCAGTTTTAATTTTTCAGAAAAAAAAATGCTTGTAAGTTGTAATCTCGTCCAAACAGGTACTCTGAGCTGTTGTGCTCTATGAGCATTTAAGCAAAGACAGACCTTTTTCTTTCTTCCCCACCCCCCCTACCCCCCGACCTTTTTTTGATAACTCCATGGATACAAGTTAGCAGCATGAAGTATTAAAACTGTATTTTTGCCACTTTTTTTAGTGCTGTAAGGTCTTGTTTTTCAAAATAAAAACAACTGCAGTGTTAGCAATGAAAACACCATTTTTATTTATAGCTCATTGATAAACATAGCTTGAACTTTTTAGCGTGGAATTCAGCTAACAGTCTGGGGCACCAGAAGGTATGAATTTCCATCACTAGAGTGACTTAGAGCACACATACTGTTTTCTTCAAAGTGCACTGGGACAAAATAATTCAGCTTTTCGGCTTTTTTGGCTGAGTTATCAGGTTCATCTCAAGGTTGAAAAGGATGTTCAAGCAGGCAATTAACTTACCAGTTTAAGTTAGAGCTTTGGTTTGCTGCTTCGAGGAGGACGTAATCTGGGCCTTGGGCAGTTACTTCTCTTTTAGCATAAATGAACACGTCAAGTATGAAATATAACATGTTCTTCTTTTTGCAAAGAAAAATGTTCTTGTGGTAACACGGTATGAATACCAAGTGCAACATAATATGTGCTCAAAATTGAAGACTTTAAGATCAAAAGAAAGTGGAGGAATAATGTGTAAATATTTTTTTTGAATAAAATTTATTATTTTAAAGTTCTTGTCTACTCTCCTGCTCGCAAGTTAGTCCTTTATATTACAAATGTTAACAGGCTGTACTTTATGTAGTTTATGTACTTTGTCTTCTTGTTTTCTGGTGCCCTGTAACTAACTTTTGATGCCTGAGGCTCTGCTATCTGTCAAGGCAGATTTAGGCTAGCATAGTGTGGTGTTTTGAAGGAGACATGCAACATGCTCTCCCACAGAGACTTTGATTTCGGCTTATTGATTAACTTCTTAGCTTCTGTGACTGTGGTGACTGGGCTTTAACAAGTACCCAGAAGTTAGGAATATTATAAATAAACTCTCAGAGAAGGAAGCAAACAGCTGATTTCATAGCTCTTTTCTCCATGCAGTTAAGATATTAAACACAACTCTCTGTAAAGCACCACACAAACTCTCTGGTAGCCTAAGATACCATATGCTGAGGTCATTTATTAACCTGATTTTTTTTTTTTTAGCCCCTGAAGAATACATTTCTGACCTGTCATTAATTTCTCACTTGTCTTAAAAAGGTGATAATTTTTCTTCAAACCTTGTCTGCTGGGGTTCATGTGATTGCCTGTATCTTCAGGGTTTTTTCTTCAGAAAAATACATATACTCTTTTTCAACTTCTCAATGACAGAAAAACTTGAAAGTGTGGATGGCAAAGATTCTGATTAGAAAGATAACAGAGGACACTGCTCTCTTTGTCATGATCTTGGGGTGGGAGGTATGAATGTAGTTTGTAGCATTTTTTTGATTGTCTTCATTTAAGTTCTAGAAATTCACAGAATCACAGACTGTGTCTTTAACACATGTATTTGATAACACATGTCCCAGATAACAGATTGTTGAAATACGTAATAGCGGCTTAGACAGGACTAGCACACAGGTGTGAGTACTAACATGTGCATGTTGTTTTAAGCGTTAGCATTGTCCCTGACATGGTCTAGTTGGCACTCCAGGAGTGCCCTCAAAGCCTAGACTGTATGCAAGAAACCATCACACTCTCACCCAGAAAATTACAGATTTTGGCCAGGGAGAACAGCCCGATCCCTCTTCATGAGTGGTATCCCTGCTGTGTTCCTTGGGCGTTAGCTGTCCCCTGGCTGTAAGGGCATGTTCAGGGTTGATTCCCAAGCTGGAGGCAGGGCTTGCCCACTGATGGGGTGATTACCACCAGCAAGAACAGGACAGAAAATGCTGAGTAGATGAAACAGTTTGATTTTCCACTGTTTTTTCTGTATTGCTTAGGTCTCTTACTTTAAATATAGGAGGCAAATTATAAATGAATCTGCAGCACCCTCTCCACTCAAGTGGAAAATATGTTGTTATCTGTTTTTATGAATCCATTTAAAGCTGCTTACTCTTCTTTTCCATAGCTGCTTTCTGACTCTTTCTCCTGCTGTTATCCAGCTTTTTATCGCCCTTCCTCAAACCTCTTCCACTCCTCTCCTGCCAGATGCTGATGTGAAAGGAGGCAAGAGTGACATAGCAGTAAAGCCAGGCTGGGTGGATGCTGAAGGTGGTTTCACACTAGTGTCAGGTGTGCTCTTCCAGCGCAGCCCAGAGGGGAAGGGACCCTGCAGAAGGAAACGCCCGGGGAGGTGGGAGTCCTGTGCTGAGACCCCTTTCAAAGGTGGTGCGGCTTTCTCTGCGCTGCAGTCCTCTGCACCTTCCTGTTTGTGAGGGGGGAGGCAGGGAGGCTCTCCTGCAACCAGGCAAAGGAGGGCAGGTGGCTCCCTTCATTACTGAACCATTTTTCCTTTCACACATGCGTCTGCCTGACTGAAAGTTACTGGTGTTACGCGACTGATTTGTTTGGCTGAGCATCCTCCCTGCTCTGGTCTGTAACCCACCAAGGTAATGAGAAGAAATGGCTGAGGTGAGTGTATGTAGGTATATCTATATACATGCACATACAGGGATACATTACACACCCCTCATATATACATATATATGTGTGTATATGTATATGCACATACACCCTTGGTATATGGTATTGCATGTATGTTTATATGAAAGGGAAAGACAGTGAGCACGTTGCACCTAAGTGAAGAGAAAATGGCAACGGGTGAACCAAAAAGTTTGAGGTGCTCATTGAAACTGAATAGTATCGCTGGTTTAGCCAAGTCCTACAGCTCTGGAAGATGGCATCAGAGTAGAATGCTATTTTATCTCTGCATTTCTTTCAGTATATCTGTCACTGGCTTATCAATAGTCACTTCAGGAGCAGAATGCTCTGAGGCAACATAAATGCAAAATAACAGGGAAAAGGCAAAACCAATGTTGTTGAATTGAAGATATTTATCAAAATCATCAGTACAGATTTTTATTTTTATTATTCCAACTCCACCACGTGTTTGGAACAAAGTGGCTTAATCTTCTCGAATAAGCGGAAAACCTTCAAATACAAATATTTTCTGATGCCTTTGCATTTCTGATTGCAGCTAATACCAGAAGTTCTAAAATACTGGAGCTCTGCGAGCAGTGCTGTATTTTGTGTTTACTTAGAATTCGTATTTCTTATGAGAAAGATATAGCCTAACCTCGTAAGACTTGAATTTAAACTTCTGGATGTTTATTCTGACTTCTGAATGACAGAAGCCATGTTTTGTTGCTTGCTCATGGGAGCCAATACAGTGTATTCCAGAGAGCACAATCAGGGCTTTTTTGCCCTTTGACATAGTAACTTGACTTATTTTTCCCTAAATCTATAAAGTCAGTTATTCAGATTGAAACCTTCCAGTTGCTCATTGTGAAGGAGTGGGAGTTGGCAAGAAATATTCAGAAAATTCAAGCTGCTATTCTGGGTGCCTCTTATAAGAGGGAGGGAAAGAAAATTTGTGTATCAGTGGTTACTCTATATGGATGTGAATTTGTTTTTCCCTCTGGCAATTTCATTTTTTCAATTCCAGAGTCAGAGCCACCTTCTGAAGAGAGATCTGTATTTTGCCTTTTATAAAAAAAGATGAAAAAATAACCTTGTAGCCTTCCCTTTCTGTCTTAGCCTGTCAGGCAGCATTTGCACTCACACTGCCGTGTTGCACCCTGAGTCTGGCTGTGCAACAAAAGATCGTTTAGTGTGGTTTTCTTCTCCAAGCTCCTAGGATGTGCTGAGAGCTGAATTCTTCAGCTCAGGCAGCAGAGGTCCAGGATGTTAGATGTTGAGGCATTTGGTTCTCTCTGCTGAGCTCTCCAGACATGTCCCATTTCATGGAAGAATGCAACAACTCCTGCCAAGACGGCCACGTTTTGAAAACAAACAACAGCCCCTTGCCAACACCATCTTCCTTTAAAAAAAAAAAAAAAAAAAAAAAAAGGCAGTGCGTTGGTGTATAAGATTGCATCATATACGTATTGCCTTCAGGGTGTCAAAAGGGCTTTCTTTGGAGCCAGATACTTCAAAGGAAAACCAGTCCCTGTATATGCTGTACCATGCTGTGTAGTGGGGTTGGCGCTATGCCTATGTTTGTTTGGTTGAAAACCTATGCCATCTTTCTCCAGGGTCTGACACTTAGCAGAGGTGGGATGTTGATCCCAGACATTACTGCTGCTTCTTGTGTCAGTGGGGTCACCTATGTGATCGTTCGCAGCGTTTCTCAGAGGATTGCTTGCTTACTCCTGTCTCCTTAAATTCCCAGGTTTGGGAAAAGAATGCCTGTGACCCAGATTTAAGGAAAATGCTATGTTGGTGTTGCCTTGTTTCAGTCAAGCACTTTTTTTTTTTTTTTTAATTATTCCCTCCTGTAAAAAGAGAAGCTGAAGAGCCCTGAAATTACAAAACCCTCTCCTACACTTACTTTATTTTGAGGTAACAATTTCTAGCTCGGTTACAGCAGCTTTCAGCTACTTTGAGCAAGTGCTTTCTCAGACGCACCTGGTATTGCCTGTCTTTGCTAACAAAAGTCTCAGATGTGTGTTTGCTGGGGCGGGTGTGTAGGGGGTAGATTTGTATCTGTCTAAGGGAAGCGTAATATCTCGCTTTGAGGCTTCAGAGGGGCTGGGGTGTGCGTGAGTGAGGGACCATGAGCTCTGTTTCGTCGCTGCAGTTTATAAGTGAAAGGGACTCAGTGGGCATGGATATTGCGGTTGCTGTCAGACAAGCAAATGTGCACCCCCCCTGATTCTCTCAGAGCATGGGAACAAATCTGTGTAAAAAGGATGTTCAAGCCATTTCATAATCAGCTTCATAGCTGGGTCTTGGAAATACTGTAAGGGCTGCCAGAAATCAGTTGTCTTGAACGAGGAAGAAAGGTTGAAGAAATGGAATAGAAAAAAAATAAATTTGACCTTACTGATATTAACATGTCCCAAGAGACAAAGAGGATGGAGATTTCTGAAAGAAGCAGCCAGCCTGTGTTGTTGTGGCAATGGAGCGCAGCGCAGCGGGTTGTGCAGTGCTGGAGGGGAGCTGACACAGGGCGCAGGCTCCCTCCCTTGCTGACTGACCTATTGGCAGGTGAAAGTAAACCAGAAAAATCACGGGTGATCTGCCAGGCAAACAGTTCCTGAGGAGTTCTGAAATGGCCTGGCTGGCCTGACACTGGTGTCATGCAGCATGCTAGGAAGAGCTGCTCTCTGTGGTAAATGATGGGGGTTTTTCTGAGGCTGCACCGGGATGCAGCAGCAGGGTGTTGGAGCAAGAATATGTGTTTAGTTTTCTGAAAGTATGGCATCAAGCTCTGATTTGTATGGTCCACACTGAAACACAGACCTGATCCTTTCTGATCAAAGTACAGCATATCTAGAATGTAAAAGGAGGGCAAAGAGAAGTCACATAGTATCTATATTATCGTACGGTATCTACAGAGAGAAGCGTATCGTTGTTAACAAAATCCGATGAAAGGACGATTAGTGGTCAGGATGGAAAGCTGAAACATAGAGGTGAGCAAGTTGGATAGATGTAAGAAATGTGATTTATCTGTCTGCAAAGGGTAATGAAGTCGTCATTCTCTACTTAACTATGGCTATAAAGCTATCTTTAAAACCAGCCTGGAGAGTGTCTAGTGTGCAATGCCCAGGGGGGCAGCAAGTGTAAAAGGGTGCCCTTGGTTGATGTCATGGCTCTGCATTTTCTGTTCCTTTCTGAACTATGCTGATCAGCACTGGGAATGTCACTAAACTGCAAGTGCTTTCTCATGCTTAGAAGTCCTATTTTGTCTAACTTTTTACAGTACAGAGTAATTTTAAAGAACAGGAGAAACGCTGAACGGTCTGTAGATAACTAGAGAAAATAATTTAATGAAGTGAGTTTAATTGTTTTCTGTCCTTTTCCACCGTTAAGATTGTCTGCATAAAACGCACTTTCTCAGCCTTTTGACAAGTACTCAGGAAGTTTGTACATCAGTTGTTTGGGTAGGATCATTCTGATTTCAACACATTATAATCACCTCAACACTTGTTCTATAGATTTCCATTCCTGTGTAACCTAATAAGGTTATAAAGTATATTTTTAAATGAAGTCAGACATGATTTTGCTGAAACTGCTAGGGTTTTTCTCCTTTGACTTAGAGTGGTACATTTGCGATTTGAGGAACTCGGATACAAATGACTGGGAGAGTAATGCCAGATTCTCTATAATATTGCAAGCAGCATGCAGAACCAACTTCTTTCACTTCTACACTTCTGCTCAATAATAGAAATAAAATACAATTCCTGACTGAAAGTAAGTGTATTAATTTTGCTTCATCAGTTGCGAACTGAGTAATTATCAAACAAAATGGTTATACATTTTTTTCCATGAAAATGCTGGTGTCATCAGCCACACTAGAATAAGCACAAAACATTTCTGTGGTAATTAGTAGAGTCGGTCAGGGTTTCTGGAAGTCAAAAGAGTTCACAAGTTGACCCACATGTGTTAATAACTTTGATTAGCGCTTTTATTATCAATTTCAGCACTGATAGGTAACTGCACGGATGGTAAAATTTAAGCTGTTCGTACGCTAGTAGAACTTGATTGTTCATCTACCCTGAGTTTGCAGAAGAGGAATATGATCCTGATTAGAAGCAAGTCTGTATGCAAACAGACAAATGTAATCCCTTCACTAGAATTGCACTGATCTGCTAGGATAAATGCAAATAGAGTTTATCTTGTTTTTAAAACATAATTTACTGACACTTCATAAAAAACTGAAAGTACAACTAACTTTGAAATTTTTTTTTTTAATCTTAATTATTTAGTTATGCCTTGAATTGCAAATTGGTTGTGCATGAATTCTAATCGTGCCTGATATCGGGTTATTCTGCAGATAGCATAACCAGCTGCAGAATTTAATGCAATCTCTTAAAAGCTGCAGAAATACTAATCTCTGAACAGCCTGTTCAGAAGGTATTTCTATGCCGTAATCAGCTGAGAATTTTAAGTGAAGCAGGATATTCAGTGTGATACTTTATTTAGTTTTACCTAGGTTATAAATTTCACCATAAAACTGCCATTCATTTACTGCTCCTAAAGAGTACACAATAATTTTGCCTAAGTATTTTTTTGCCTTAGATGCTACCAATATTATAATAGCTAGTGCCAGAAATATGATAGGGAAAAGAGAAGAAATATTGCTTCCAAACAGGTAAGCTATGTCTTAAAACCGTAGGGTTTGGATCACTGATTGTTAGCATGGTAATAAAATACCTGAACAGACACTTTCTCTGTCCCAGGTGGTCAGACTTTTTCTTTTTTAGGGACTTTAACTATTCTGATCATAAATTCACGAGACTGAGATACATAACGGTGGGGTACTGGAGGAGAATGAGGGTTGTAGCAGGGAAATTTGGCTTTAGGGGGCTTACGGCACTAGTTGGGTAAAATAAAATTATCTTGGGTCTATGAAGTTTTGCTTATTATGTCTCTGTTGAAATTTTCTTCAGTGTTTTCTCCAGCATATGAAATGCAATGTATTTGTTTAATTTAAAATAATGTTTGCTCTATAGCTATAACTATACCTAGATCTGTATGTATGTATTTAATTTAGATAAAAACCACTATGTGACAGTGGATGCTATTGTGTTCTAGAAATTTCAGGTGACTGCATGGAATCTGTTAGGTAATGACTTTTTGTGTCATGTCCAAGCTGAAAATTGACTGACAGGATAAATATATAGTGAATTTTTCCCCATTGATTTTGTAAATCAGTTTTATATTCTAAACAATATCAGGTAGAGCAGGTTACAAAGCCAGACGTCTTTTGCTTCATGCACGTGGACTTTTTTCTCTTAGACCTTGTATCTTGTGTATGTGCTGTGCTCTTCCTCAATGAAATTGTTTGGAGAGTTAGATACATATATTTGGTCCTGTGCAATGAGCTGAACCCTCTGGTCCTTCCTGGCTTTGCTTTTTTTTTTTTTTTTTTCTTTTTGCCTTCTAGTAAATCATTCTAATGTAGCTTTTGTAATGGACTTTGAGTAAACCATTGCTAATTTTTGTTGATAAAATAGAAATACAACTTTGGGGTGTATTTCAATAAAAATAATGCTGTTTAAAGTAAAGGGTTCAGAGGCAACTTTTTTGCTGACTTCTGATATGTAGGCATGTGAAAATGAATTGTGGAAGAACGAATTGTAAAGTTAATCTGTGAAAGCAGGGTAGAATACAGCAAATCTAAAGAAAAGAGTAATTAAAAGTTTTATTTTCCAGAAAAAAATATTATTGCATCATAGCTCCCCAAACTTAAATTTGTTACAGTAAGTAAAGATTTCTTGTACAATGAATATTGTGTTAGAAAAAACATTTGCATCTCTTTTAATTATTGCTTATCACTACATGTTTCTTCTGTGTCCTTGAAGGTATGTGTGTGTCTGCTTTGGGACTAAACCTGTTCTCATTGAATTAAATGGCCTGTACTAATTTCTGTTGAAATCAATGGTGTGGAGAATGAATTGACCCCATTACAGAATCTGGTCTTTAGCGGGAAGAGAACTGGGCCATTTATTTACATTCACTTGTGTTTCTTCCTCCATTTGGATGCGATAAACCTGAATATAATCCTCTTGAGGGCTATCGGTTTGAATAGTTTTACTTTTTTTGTCTGTAAAAACAGGGTAACTTCTCCAAACAGTTTCCAAGGGATAGATGGAAATAATCAATGCACATCTAATGGCTAATTTGGTGGAATAACACTTTGCTTAAATGGGATTAATTCCGTGCTTGCTTATACGAGAAACTCCCAGAGGCAAATGAGACTACTGCAAAGCACCTCGAAGTAGTGTGTGTCCCTAGTACCTTCCCTCTTCCCCTCTATCATATAAGGAATACACACTAAGTCCAGATGTGAATGAATTATGGATTAATCAAAGCTAATCTCAAAAAAGCATTTGTATTAAGGAAGAGCAGTGTTTTGTTTTGTACAAGCCCATGCATTATCTGGGCAGCCCAGCTTTGAGTTACATATTTTAAGTAATACTATACACAATAAACAGTTCTGTGGCAAGAAGAAATTTTAATGGATAGAAGTAGAAGAAGGATTTTCATAGAGAGTACATAGCAAAAGTAAATGTAATGGTAAAGATCCTTTTCACATTTAGGAGAAAATTTATTTCCTGTGGGCATTTGATCTTTTGGCAATCTTTCACTCCATCCAACAGTTCTGTAACTGCACTTTCAAACATTGTGCTTTGAATAAAGCTTACCTAAGCTCCCAGTGTTATGAAAAATGGAGCTTGTATAAATTTCCTTTGCATTCTAACTCCATCTCAGCTGTACATAGAAAGTGAACAAATACAGTTTCCAGGCAGTCTTTTTATCTGTCTGCACATCTCAGAGGCTTCCCGATAAGGCTTTTTGTGGGGAGAGAGGGGGTGTTTAAAGTAAATATAATTCAAAATTTTTCATCCATTTTAGAAGCAGCATTAAAGACCTTAGAAGAAACATGTTTTATGAGATTGACAAGCAATTAGATCAATGCAGTGATAGTGCAATGTATAATTCTACACCTACAAAATTAGTCGGAGTGAGAAAAATCAGAGAGAACATAATATCCCATCTTAAGTGGCTGTTTCAGATATGTGCTCTAAAACTTGAAGGTATGAACAGAATTGTTCTGTAAACTATATCCAGTAAGCAGCTGAGAGCTACTTGTCTACATTAAGATGCAAGGAATAAATACAAGGAAGCTGTAGAAATAGCCATTATATTCCTCCAGGAAAACAAAACAAAACAAAATCCAGTCATAAACAACAAGGTGGAATTTCTGTGTGTGGTGTTTCTGGAAAATCTTTTCATGAAAAATCCCGAAGACAAACCAATAGCATAAATTCAGTGCTGTAGATGAAATTAGTTTAAATCGCTGATGATAGCTCACCTTTCCAGGTTCCTTATACTGATTTACGTGACCTAGACAGATCTTTTCAGAAAAGGGCCCCTCTGTTTCTACACGCTTTACAAAGTGCGATGTATGCATACTAAGCTTCACAAATAAGATCAGCATTGTAGCTTACAGCAATATGCGTGCTATCAGCCGTGTTTCCTAATGAGGTCAACCTTACACAGTCACTGTCTTTATCAGTTGGCCCATTTCCACCAAATTCAACAGAGGGGTTAAGGTTTCAGTAGGCAATTAAGTTTCTCCAGGTTTTATGAGAACTGACGGCTGGATGGAGGAAGAAACTCAAGGCAGTGCCTGCGTGGCAGCAGCACGAGCTCAGCAGGGACCTGTTTCGTTTAGGCTGCCGTTGGCTGGCTGCTAGACATCCACAGCAAATACCACCGCTGGGCAAGGCTGGCGTTGTGTGACCTGCAGGGATGTGAGCGTGGGAGGAGGTTTAAGGCATGTTCAGAGACGCTGGAATTTTTTTTTTTATAGTGTAGGAATAAAAACAGAGGGAGGAGAGGAAGCAGAGATTTGCATCTGGGGATATAAAACAGAATACAAATTAGTATGATGAGTGATTTCAATAGCCATTTTTTCCCCCTGCTTGTGCTGACTTTATTTGTCTATAATTCAACTTGTTCTTGGTTTAATGCAAATACAGATCAACCTCTGAATCACATCTCTATCATCATATATGCTTGATGGTATAAAAATAATAGATTCTGCAGTGTTCGTTTTGGTGGACTGATGTCTAACTCTAGTACTCACTCTGGTGGATTGACTGTCACTGTAGAATATTGCCATTATTTTTCTTTTACAAAAAAGATCTGGAAAAATCCCGCTGTGTTCATGTTCAAATACTTTCTTCTTCTGCCCCTCTGAAACCAGCACGTTCATGAACTACATGAAATCTCAGGGTCTTTAGTGCATTCCTGGCGCCATCCCATCCTTTTTTCGGCATGCAGAACAAGAGCCGGTCACTTTGTTGTTAAATTCTTGCAGGAATCAATTGAGATTTCCTGGACAGAGGAAGTGCAGAATTTGGCCTGTGCTCTTCAGACAAGCTGACCCAGAGCATTGCTATGTGTCACTGAAGCTGTGTGCAACACTGTCTGTAATTATGGCTAGCAAATGAACTCTGAAGATGAGCCTCTTTTGGAAAGTGATTTTGTGTTATTAATAGGTCTGTGATGTAAGCTTAAATACAGAGTGGTTACCTGGACTGTCAACAACGTAGAACACTGAAAAATTTAAAACTGCAAAAAATAAATGCTTTTCCAGAAAGCCTACAATGCTGAGGATTTTCTGCTTTACAAAAATTTTAATACCCGTATTATACATCAACAACAAAAACTGTGATTTATTTTTTTTCCTAACCCTGAACCATTATATTCTTAAATTTGGTGTTCTTGCTAATTTTAGCTAGCTTTGCTTGGAAGCTGTCGTATTCCCTTTCAGCCCAGTTGTTATTACGACCAATGAACAATTGGAAAAAATATTGTTAATGCAATAGAAATTAACTACTAGAATAGATATCAGGCATGACTGGAGGCTTAATATTTGCAAAAGTAGTTCGATGGCTAACAGATACCTCTGTTAACACTTCTCATTTGTTAGTGGTGATGTGGAGAGATATTTTAATGTATCTATTGAATACTGGAATTAACATGATAAATTTTAATATTAGTTGCATGCACTGTAGATACGGGTAAAGCATAATTGTTTACTTTCAGTCACAAACACTGACATAGGAAGGTTTGAACTCTTACTGTAAATATACAGGAAATTTTCTTTGCGATGAGAGCTTGGGGCACTTTTTCTTCCCTTGTTTTGCTTTTTCCACAAGTCTGTCTCTCCATAGAGAAGCAATTAAGAAGGTACTAACTCCTAGTGTCTGAGATTTTGAGAGCACTTCAATATTTTGGACAATTAATATATTACTTTTGTTATTCTTATTTTATGGGTGGTAAAATAAATTTATTATGTAAAGTCATTAATGATAAGGAATTCTTTCTTCCTATTTCCCCAACCTCCGCAGGAATGCGTTGCTTTTCAACAGTCCTTAATTCAGTCAAAATCTATGCATGGGCTCTTCATATTTGCTATTTCCTACCTATGTATGAGAAGGTATGTCTCAAAATACAGCCTTTTTTTTTTTTTNCAATCTGAGATAAGGTTTTCTAAAATTGGGTGTAGTCCCTCGGGTGGCTTGTAATAAAATGTAGCGATGGAGGCGTACCAGTCACAGTTATATCACTTGACAGAGGAACACAGGCCTCAGCAGTGAGCTGTTAATGGGGACATAAAGCCATGCCCCTGCACCCCACTTGCAGATCCATGACTAATGCCCTTTCTCTTCAGCAGTGTTTTACTTTGCCATAAAATTTTAGCTGTATAGTTGCTACATGCTATGAAAATGTGAACGCTCCCAAATTAGAGGAAGAACATTTCAGAGGTGGAAGAAGCAATTCCTTCTTTTCAAGGGGAATTGACGAGGGTCTGTGGAGTTAGGGTTTGTTCTGAGGCCCTTTGCTGAAGGGCTCCGCCAAGGACCCAGGCAAGGTTTGTTGTGATATTTCCATTTTGTGATAGTGCATCCGTTAGCTCTTTTTTATGAGGCCTGTGAAATGCTTGATGTTCAGAGTGTTGTTTTCAGAGTAGAATATTCCCCAATGGTGGTATTATTATTATTGCTAAGCTTTGGTGAGCAATGCTGCGAGAATATGCGGGGAATTCATATTAAACCAAATCCTTAATCAACCTTTCTCTTTACTCAGCACATAACTGCTGTTGCATGGTGTTTTTTTGTCTGTGTGGCTCTCCATTAAGTGGGTCAGTAGCAGGGAACTGAAGGCTTGCTCTGAAACCTCTCCCTCCCTGATATGCGTAGCTACTACAACGTATGGGGCCTCGGCCGTTGGGGCCCATATAACCTTCTTCCTGCCTGATAATCTGAGGCTGCCACTGCCTCTGTAAGATGATTTAACTGTTTCTTTGCTTGACACCAAGCTTCACTAGTAATTTCTTCACCATCAGAAGCCTTCTTGCAAGTGAATGACTATACGGGGACTGCAATGAAAAGATCTAGAGGCTTTGCAAGTCTTAAAACAGTCTGCTCCCACTTGTTCTGCTGGATGAGCTGAAGTAAATCTTGCAACCTTTCCGTGGCTTTGCATACGTCTACCTTCCTTATGATTCAGTCATGGTATTTATCTATTGAAAAACATTATATAAGGGATGTGTTGAAAGCCTTGGATGACAGCCACCTGGGTTTTGCAAAATGTTGCTATAGGCTTAACCTAAAAAAGTGGGTGGCTTTCATTATTGGGGGTTTGGTGCCCTTCCTGACGCTGGCTCTTTTGGCACGGGTTAGATCTGGTGCTGTCAGTGAGCTTAGGTGGAAATTGATCCTGGAGAAAGGAAAGGAAAACTGGTTTCATCCCAGTAGGATTAGGTGTGATGAGTGTACAGTCATGGCTTTGACCATACGTCAAGGACGGCTCTTGTAATTGTTGCAGCTTTGGTCCGTGTTGGCTGCAACGCAAGGAATTGCTCATGGGCTTACTTATGTCTGTAAATAGCTGCAGTTCTCCCTCCAGCACCTCCACACTTAGCTTGCATTGTTGTGATGGAAAAGTTTCCTACTTTTCTCCTCTGCTTGTAGCTGATTAAGAGAGTTGCAGTTGAGCTGAGCCTGAGACAAAACAGCCCTGTCAAGTCTCTTTCTGGGCTTGTGCGTCTCTGCACTTAGTTTGACATGAGCTGTGAAATCAAAGTAGTCCCTCCCTGCACTAACACGGAGACAAGAAGAAAACACACTGATAAGTCTGTGCTTGTTGACTGACTCTCAATATTTTGTGCACAGATATTTCTGTTACTATATTACCCAGCTAGTAGAAAGCCATTTCCCACCAATAGTGATAGCCAGCATAAGCTTAATGACTTTTGGAAGTCTGAAACTGGGATAAAAGGGAGTGGAGGGTGCCTTATAAATCTCCTAGTTGGGAACTGTCTTGATCTTATCAGTATATTTGATTACTGGAGCCATAGGCAGTGAGCTAGCTGCAAGCTGTTTAGCATAACCATACTTCCACTGCTTTTTGTAAAGTCCAACTTAAACGTGCCGATTTAAAGTGCTAGGGAAACATCTGCCACATCTGTGAGGTACTCACTGAACAGAGAAACACATCTGATTGTGATCAACAGCATCTTGTGTCTGACAGTGTCTCTTTCTTCAGCCTTGCGGCATGTAGTCTCTTTGGGATTCCCGGTGAGCCGAGATGTGTAAACTGAATTCTTGTAAATAGTCCTCCATCATATGCATTGGGTTGTAGAAGCTAAACATGAAAAGGCCACCTAATAGTAAATCAGTCTGGGGCGAGTTACTGTGGTGGGATGCACAGACAGAATTGGTAGGGGAAGGGAAAGGGGTAAGTGACCTAGAAACAACCATTTGCATAATAAGTCTTGCCTGTTGGGACACTTATCACCAGATTGGATTAGGCAATAGAAAATTTACAGCAGGGAACATCTTTTGCATTAACTGGATTAAACTTCTGCTATCCCTAGTCTAGTAAAAGAATATGTGTCTAATCTAAAACCCCTACAAAAGCGGAAAGAGCTGCACGGCTTGCATCTGTCACCTGAACTTGTTGGATATCCAGGCTCTGCAATCACCCTATGCATGGTTTGCTGTCTCTAGGAGGCAACATCAGGTTTGCTTCAGGAAAGCCCTTTGCACCAAGTTCTTGCAAAACTGAGAAGTGAAAGCAGTTGCTTTTTCTGAGAATGACTGACTGTTTTGATGAAGCGAGGAGTCCCCTTCCAGAGATGAGCAAGGCACTCCCCTCCTTTCTCTTTCTGACAAGGCTTTGGAAGGATTTGGAGGACGAAAGATTGCCTTATTTAATGATATGTTCAACGTTAATCTTCTTCACCTTCAGACTGGAAAGGTAGACCATTTGTTGTTGTTTTCTGCACACACTGGGTCCTCTTTCCACAAATCAGACAGCTGTGGGAGATCTTCCTGTCTTGTTCCTGTTACAGTACCCTGGACTTTTTATTAGAGTCTTTATTCCATAATGTGCTAGAAAATGTTTGGCCCTTTATGGCATTGTAATCTTTTCCTTCTTTTGAATCTATTTCTTCCCAAATAAATCAGAAGGAAACCTGCATTATTTGAACTTCACGATAGTGCCTCCCTGAAGGGGATCCTAGAAGGAGTATGAAGGGCTCACAAGGATCCTAAAGCACCTTAACTTGACCTCATGTTTCCATGGTGCTAACATTCTTTGGCATAAAAAAAGTGGAAGTTAATGACTTGAAATACTTTCCTTTTTTAAATGTAATTATTCTGGCTGCCTAAGGTCTGGTATTGTAACCTGAATCCTGATCATATCAATTTGCCCCTTGGCTTTAAAGCTGAGGACAACAGCAAACGGTAATGTTGAACTTCATGGGCACGAGCTGTGCTTTTGGCCATGTTGTGTTTCATAAATACGTGATGGTGTATTGATGACAAATACAAGAGTCTTCCTCAGCACTAAAGGAACTGATGGTGAGGAAGAAAAAAAAAAAAACAGTAACATAAACAGCTTTTAACTTTTTTGCCAAGGAAAGTGGCTGGTATGAAAAGACAAACCTGGAAATTTTTTCAGGCAGCAAGCTCAATGGCATTTTGCTGTGGTGGCATTACTGTACCTTCCTGTGTTAAGAGCCTGCTGGCTTTCCTTGGGTGTCTTGGTTTTGCAGATATGGTAGTGGGGAAGTTTTATGTTGAAAGTATTACCTGGCCCTGTAATCTTAATATAATTTAATGATCAACAGGACTATCTTTAATCTCTGCATAAAGGGAGAAGCCTCCTGACTTCACATACTTGGTCTGATGCAAGGGACGCCTTTCACTTCACTCATTTCTATTAACAGGCTACCGTGCACACCAGACCTGTTAATACACCATGCCTGGTGTAATCCAGGCCTTTTCTTCCCTCAGTTGTTTTTGCTTAGATTTTTCCATTGATGTGCCCAAACAATGGCGTGGAGGATCCTCTTCTTTCTGCAAAGGAAGGAGGATTTGGCCTCTGCTTCTTCGGTCTTGGAGTGCCCCAGGTTTGTTTATTATTTATATCTATGAGTAAAAAACATAGAAATATATAAATATAAATAAATAAAACCCAGGGTAGGTTCTTTATGAACGGGATTATATTTCATAATTTGAGGTGGCTAACTTT
This sequence comes from Fregata magnificens, assembly GCA_013389945.1. NCBI lineage: Eukaryota > Metazoa > Chordata > Aves > Suliformes > Fregatidae > Fregata > Fregata magnificens. The sequence goes on from WAAD01039738.1 coordinate 23,651, forward strand.
TAGGCACTTAGTCTGGGCTGTCTCTTCAGATGCAAGCCTGTATACACTTGAAGTGAAGCACCACGCAGGGTGCTCATCACTCTTCCATTTCTGCCCTGAGCCCAGGCAGCTGTCTTGAGTTCAGCAGCTTGCTTTCAGACAGCGGCAGCGAGGCAAGATCCATCACTCCTGGCCTTTCCCTGCATTCGACTTCTGTAGAGAAAATTTGGTGGGTGCCTGATGTGCAGCGTGGTGGTGGTGGCACCTACAGCTGTGAAAGTCTGTCCTCTGGGGGAGACTGGAAACACAAACCTGCAGCAAGAGATTTTTGGAAAATAAGGGGTAGAAGTGAGGTGAATTGCACGCAGCGACCCTGAGTCCTTCGGATCGCTGCTGGTGGAGGATAGTGGCATCTGAGAAACGCTGCCTGCTTTGCCCCGGTGTGTACCTGTGGCAGCTCTCGGTTTTTGGGAGAAGGCACTACAGTTTCTGCCTTTGAACACCTTCAAATATAACTGCAGTTGCATGAGTAAATCTCTGGTGCTGGGATTGGTTTTCATGGGCTTCACTGAGAAGCTCAGTTTTAGGGAAGATAAAACTCTTCATTTATACCGTGTTACTGAATTTTGGTAACCCCTAAAAATAAAACTCTTAAATGAATCACTTAATGAGGGCCATGGGAGAGAGAAAATTTTATGGTGGACAGATTTGATCTGAATTTACAAGTAGTTCAGCTTTTACAGTCTGTATTTCTTAAACTATTACCAGGAATAATGGTCTAACTCAATCCAGATGCACCCTAAAAATGTCGGAGGGGGAAAATCCTATTTAAAAAAAATGCCCTGGCGTGTTTCAAGGGTCCAGGAGGTGTTTCAGTGATTCGCTTCAGCAGATCCCCCTTGGGAGCGGCTGCATTGAGGCGGCAATGGGGGCCAGCCCTGTGGACCAGGTCCTGGGCAGTCTTGGGGTGCAGCATCGGCCGATCGTGCCATGTTTTGGAGCAGGGCAGATATGTCTGGATGTGGCTTTTGGGGCTCCCCGGCTGTCTCCGAGCCTGGAGCAGGGGAGCGGCCGGTGGTGCGTGGAGGCAGCCAGTGGGCAGGTGGCTGGAGATAAACCTGCGGCCACGTGCGGGCAAGCTGGTGCTGGGCCTGAGCCACAGGGTGGAAACTTTTCTCCGAAACCGCACTGTGCAGAGCAGACTGCCGCGCAGTGCTCTCGAGGCGCGCGCCCACAGCACGGCCTCCCTCGCTGGCCTCCGGGCTTCCTCTCCTTTGGCTACCGGGGTTGCCATCAGTCTGTTTCTAGAGGGTTTTTTCTCACTCGCTTGTCACTAGCAGTTGGTATGAATTACCTTTTTTCCTCCCCGCCACCCCTCCCCACCCCCCCATTTAAAAAGTAAAAGGCCACAGGGGGTTGTTGCAGGGACGCTGGCAGTGCTGCTCCAGGGGCGTGAGTGTGGAGCAGGACGAGGGAGGTGTGCCAGCCTGGGGTCCGGGCGTGAGCACGCACGGACCTGCAGCGGCACGAGCAAGTGACAGGGCTGCATCGCTGGGTGGAAGGAGAGAAGAAGAGGGGAATAAAAGTCCAGGCTTTGGAAGGAGGAGGTGCTGGGAAGAAACCTCTTGGTGGCAGAAGTGCAGCTTGGGAAAGAGTCCCAAATGTGGTGGCAGGCATATTTGGGGTTGAGAAGGGCTGGCAACCTTGTCACAAAATGCAGCAATGCTCCCCTTACTGACTCCGTCTCCTTTCCTGCCGCCTCATCCGCTATGGCTTTGCCAGTCCTTACTCAGCCTGTGTCAGATCCTTGTACAAAGCTTTCCATAGCTTCTTCTATACAAACTAAAAAAAAGTAATTACCTAATGCTGTAAGTTGCATAGTTTGTTTCTAGTTTTCCTTAACATCCTGGTGGTCTATGAGTAAATGTCATCCCCACTGTGCAATGGGAGATATAACTGTGCAGCTACTTGCATAGGAGCAAGTGGTGAGCAAGAGTAAGTGCAAACTTTCTAAATGTTATTCCTTCAGAGCTTGCTTCCCGAGCGAGCGAGAGCACCACTTTGACCTCATCCTTAAGCCTTCGTGTATTTGTGTACCTAGATGATGGCTTGTGACTCGACTCCTTTTTGATGCCTGGAGAGAGAGATGCTGTTTGTCTGAGCCACGTTTCAACAGTAAGCTTGACATCATTTACAATGCAACGTAACTGTATTCCCCACTGGCCTGTGACTTGACATTAGCTGTGTCGTGTGCCTGTACTTAGACATCTTGCTTTAAAACCCTGCTGTATTTTACTGAAATTTGGACGGGTAAAACAGTGGTATTTGAATATTGAAAAGATGCTGTGCAGCTCACCGTAGGCACTGGGTAAGCTGTAAGGTTAATGCAGTGGGAATTATTGGTGAAATATTCATTATTTGTGCTTTACTCTGCATGAGGGAGCTGAGTGTGACTGCTCCCTCAAGCCTGGCAGGCTTGGCTCTGCCCAGCTCCCATCATCAGCCCATCCACTGCAGCACTGCGACCTTGGCCCCAGCCCCCCAAACCACGGCTCAGGACTGATGAGGGACAGAGAGTACATGTTGCTGGTGCCTAAGGGTCTGGCCTTCGCTTTGTGCATGTTGTGCAAATATTGAAGGGGCAGTAACCCCTCCTCTAGCGATTTAAAAACCTAAACTGATCCTGTTCACATCAATGGATGCTAACTGTTTCAACTGCTACTTGTTCATTACGCTTCGTATCTCTTTGACCTTTGTTTCAATAGGCTTTGTATCTTTTGTCTTTTTTTCTCTCTCGCTTTCTAATCCAGAAAGCTGTTGCAAAGGTTATTATTTAGAAAGTGCTTTGTACCTTTCTTTTTTTAAAGAAAGAAATCAAACATATTAAGGAAGGAAAAGACATGAACTAATTCATTTTCTTGGTTTGTTTCTAAACGTTGGACTTTATCATTTTCTCAATACATGTTTTTCCAGGAACCATCACAGCCAGACTATGTCTAGCAGGATTTCCCTCATTGACAGGTTTAATCCATTACCTGGGGTGCTGGAGGCCAGGCTGCCCCAGATAAGCACCGCGTAGGCACTTGAGCGGCTCTGCAGAGCCAGCCAAGGTTGACCACAGCTGACATGGAGCTACGGCTAAGTGCCCTGCACTCTTGACTTCTCCTCCATAGTCCTCTATGTCTCCTGCTCAAGCTCCTCCTGTTCTGGGGAGTTTATTAGTGCTGGAGAAATACTGGACTTGAGATGACAGTATGAACGTGCCCTGCTGTGGTACAGGAACAGGGGGGTCAGGGCCAGGATCCCCAAAGCTTTCTTCAGCAGCATCTCAGATACCCCCAGGCTTCCTGGCTCTGTGCTGGGCTGCTTGCCTTCCTTAAATTGTATTTCTGATCTGGGCGCAGTGCTGGAAAACACTGAGCCATTTCTGGACACGTCCAGCTCGAGGCCAGGGTATGCAGGGGCAGACTGCTGCATTGTGTGAAAGCAGCTGAACTACTGCTAGAAACAAATTGCTTCTGGATGCTGTACAGCTGTATTCTGGATGCTGCATTTTAGCTTCCAAGTCTAATGTGATTCAAGCTGGTTTTGTGCTGAACCAACTCTGGCGTGAAATATTGTCCTGTGACTGTTCAGAAGAAAAACTCTAGGAGGCTAATCTCAGCTTGTTTGTTGGTTTAATATACGATGTCAGGCAAATAACTTAATCTCTCTGTCTCCATTTACCTCATGTATATGAGGTCTTATAATCCTGAAAAAAATGTGGTGAAGGTTATTGTTTATACAGTGCTTTGAACCTTATTTTTGAAATAATAGAAATTGGAGGGGAAGAAGGAAAACCATCTAGGATCTTAATTTATTTCCATGGATTTGTTTCTAAACACATGATTTAAAAAAAAATGAATGAGAACTCCTAGTTCAGACAAGCAAACAAATCTACTGTTTGGAAATGTTGGGTTTTTTTCTGGCTGTGTTAGGCTCTCAGTGGGAACAGTGATTGTATCATCATCTGCTTGAGAATTTACGATTACATTACCAAGTATCCAGGCACAGCTTTTCAGTCATGCTTTATACAAACTGCACACTTGAGCAGTGTGACAGGCCATAATCATTAACTTTATTTCTGCGAAGGAGACTTCGTCACGGTGGTGAGCGCGTACTGCCTGAATGTCATCTGCAAGTTTCTTCTAATGAAATCGTCAGTGTGGCCCGACAGGCCAGGGAGAAAGCCCAGCGTGCAGAATGGTCCCGCTCTCAGCACTGGAGTAACTCGGCACCTTGAAGCGCTGTACTGAGTGGTTCAACTATCCTCTATCACATGTGGTTAATAAGAATTGCCATACTTTGTTCACCTTAGGAAGGAGATGAATCATACCAATTCTTTTCAATTTATCTTCATTGAAGGGCTTCACAGGCTCTTGATCATTCTTTTCTTTCTCTTTTGAACTCCCTCCAATTCTTTGTACAAAGCACATCTCAGATTCATTTTTAAGCGTTTTTTTGTTGGTGGTTTTTTTCTTTAATAACTGTGCAATGCAGCTTTTCCTTTGGGGATGGACCTGGAGCTGCATATTAGATCTGTAGTTACTTAGGCTTCTTGACCTGAATTGCTTGGATTTTTTTTTTTTTTAAAGCTACATTTGTGAACTTACTATATATTTATGAACTGATACAGGGGCAGTTTCATCAGTTTTAGCTGCTGAAAACCAACAATATTACTGTGCCCTGCTTGATGCAGTCAGAGTATAAACTAGGAAATGATCATCAACATCTTCTGAGTAACAATTTTATTGAGCTCTGAATTAGGGTAGTAGTAGATTTTTCTCCCTCAGAAAAGTTTTAATACTTCTTTTAAAAACAAATAAAAACCAAAAATCTTCTGAGGGCAATCCATCCAACAAGAGGCAGCCAGTTGAAGTTGCTGTGCAGGGAATTCAGGTTTAAAACCTTCCTCTCAAACTGAAAGCACATCAGGGTGTCTCATGGGTATCTCATGGACGTGTCCTGACATCTGGGGTTAAATGTCTGTCTCTCCTGCCCATAGTTCCCTTCTCATGATTAACAGTCTCCAACATCTGCAAACCAGGAGCCCCAGAGAACCCTTACAGAGAAGACACTGCAGCTTTACAGTTACAATATATTACCTGGGATACAGGAGACGCATCTTCAGATTCCTCTTCTGAATAAAGTAGAGTAGCGATTTCAGCCTGGATCTCCAGCCAGCTATGGTGGTGTCAGTCTTTCTTTACATTCAATACAAAATTTTGTCCTGAGAAGCCCCTCCCTAAAATTTTGTCCAAACAGATGTATTTTCTCACACACACACAAGTTTTAGTTGATGAAGGAATCCCTAACCAGGCCTGTTAATGAATCCCTGCAGGAGATGCTGCTGGGTTTTCCCAGAAAACAAATGCTCTGTGTGAGGCTTTCTTGCAGTAACTGCGGTGGTAACAATCCTTGGTTGTCTCCATGCAGATCCTGTGCTTGCTCCCTGACACGTGCCTGCGAGCTGCAGGGAGCAGAGCCCGGACTCTGTGGGTGGGAAACTCTGAGTAAAATGTCCTGTATTGGTTGAGGGAGGTTGCAAACATTTCTGTCCTTGGAGATACTCTAACTCAGCTGGCCGAGGTCCTGCTCAGCCTGGTCTGACTGACCCTGTTTAGAGAGAGGGTTGGACCTGCAGTGGTTCCTTCCGACCTAATTAATCCTGTGATTCTCATTCAGATTTCCATCTCCATTGCAAATGGACAGACTTGCCCTCATACTGGCTATTTTTTCATGAAGCACCATGCAGCACCACCACATTTATGCCGTCAAACACACAGTGATACAAATGGCCTTGTTTATTGATGTATCTGATGTTTCTCTACAGATGCTGTACCAATTCTTGGACTGACAGACCCAAGACTCTGCTACTTACTGGATGGATTCCTCTTCATTTACGCAGTCGTCATGACAGCCCTTTTTGTGAAAGCAAAGGTCAGTCTATCTGAACGCTGATGCATTTGGCTTTAGTGGTGTAAACAAGTTGGGCTTAGCTGGAAAGTGGGGGTGGAGAGGAAGCATGTCTCTTAGAATAAGACCTTTTTTTTATTATTTTCTCTTTTTTGTGTGTGTGTGTTTGTGGGTTTTTTGGTTGTTGGTTTTTTTTTTTTTTAACTTTCCTCCTTTTCCTGTGCCAACCTGAGTGATCCGGGGGAGTTCTTTCTGAGGGCTCATGAACGGAGGGGAAGAGAGTACATGAGAGTATTTTGATGCTACAGTTATGGATGCAGTCAGAGATTCTGGATGTTGTAGCTGGGAAATGCCTGATCAACAGTGATGTGGTTTCTTCTGCTGCTTTGTCGTTGGAAAGAGAGGAGGGGATATACCACAAATTCAGGATAAATGCCAAACTTGAGAAAGATGTATTAAAATGCCTCAAGAAGTTAGACATCTTTGATAGTATGAGTGTGATGATGCAAATGATATAACCCCAGCAATCACAGGAGAGGAGTCAGGGGGACAGGATGGACACAACTTGATGGGCTGCTGTTACCATCCAGCAGCTGTTCAGTATCTAGGGAAACAGTGGCTTTAGTGCACTTCCACGGAAGGAGATAACATAACGTGATGGAGACATATATGTTTCCATGACATGTACATGGTCTGAGAGCTCTGCTAATCATAGGAGAGGAGCTGTCTGCCTCTCCCCAGCATAGGGCACTGCAATGCAATGGTGCTTTCAGCTAAGCCTAAGCAGGTCAAAAGGTGTCTTGGCTGCTGTCTGCACATCTGGCTCAGCCTCCCCCTGGAAGCAAAGGCTTGCTGCACTTGGGATCTCAGCTTGCTTCTTGCCAGGTCATGGCTGAGATCACCAGCAGGAGCCCTGACAGATGATGTTGGGCTGGTGCCCCACCGGCTCTTCGGTGGCATTGTTTCTCAGGACTGCAAAGGCAGCGCTGAACCCAGAGGGAGGGAGGGATGGATGTTTGGAGGAAATGAACAGAACTTGGTAATGGCGAAGGAGAAAGGTTTTTTTTTTTTTTTTAATTGTCAGTGTAAATCCTGACTGCAGATCAAAGTGCTGCTCTGGGACTGGAAGTCTTTTTGAGCCTGCTAGAGGAACGAGCCGCTGGGACACATAGAGCATTCACTGTACATGCTGGCAGGAGCTGTGCAGCTTGCCCAGTGCAGGGCGAGAGCACAATAGTTGAGGAGGGCTCAGCAAAGCATCCAAGGAGGAGCATGAACCTGGCACAGGGAGCTGCCGCAGCCATGGTGCGCTCGCCAGCTGCTCTTCCTCCCCCACCCAGAGCGTGTCTTAAGCATGCTGCTGCAGGGGCAGAAACTTCTGTGGTTTCTCCCGCTGGGGCTCCCTGCAGGGGCAGAGCTGGAGCTGGAAATGGCTCCTGGTCGAAGGCAGCAGCCCTCACCTTTAGGTCTGTGATTGCTCACTGTCCTCCTGGTGAGCCTAGCTGTTTGCTGGTAATGTGCATAGTGTTCAGCTGCAGCAAGTAAGCTGTTGCATGAGGGAAGGCAGCAGAAGGAAGGGGAAAGCCGTGCCTGTGGTTACGCTGGAGTCTCACAGCCGAAAGCAGCAGAGGCACTGCAGCTGAAACACCACCATAAAGCACCAAGAAGCTGGTGGGGCCTTTTCCAAGGGGCCTCTATCTTGTCCCAAACCTGGGACTTTTTTATAAATCTTCCAAGCTGTGTCGTATCTCTAACCTCACCTCCTGGCCAAAGGAATTGTTTGTGGAGCCTTTTGCCAAGGGCACAGCCTCGTCTCTGTTGTGAGCTTTTTATTTATGGACCGCATAGATGATGCACGTGAACATTTAGGCTCCATTGCAAGAAACGTGGGTTAGATGCTTGGTAAGTTACTGGCCTCACCAAAGGTTCAGTGGCGATAATGGCACTTTCACAGGAAAAGTGGTGGGGTAGGTAACTTGCAATTACTACAAATATGGTTTTAAAAAACAAAGTCAAGTTTATCCTATGCCTAAAAACAAACCCATCTAGAAAGTTGCTTTTAATAATGATTTTAACATGTGATAATAACTCAAGAAGGTTAAAGGAATACAAAGTGTAGTTTGACACTTTTTTGAAAGGACTGGAACCACAAAGTAGCTACTCTCACTGGCCTAAAACTGCCCTTTTTTCCTGAAAGTTTGGCTCAGCAAGCTCATAAATATTGTGAAGAGCAGAGCCAAAGAGTAGCTACAGAAGGGAAATCCTTTACCTACTCGTTAGTTGCCACTCATGCCAACCTACCATGGTGGCACCGCAGCCCCACAACACCCACAAGTGCCACTCCCAAGGGGCGTGGGGATCCCCTGTGCCCTCTGAAGCTGAGAACAGCCAGGAACTCTGCAGGCAGCACTTTTGCTGGAGGACTGGGATCTCGGGGGGTGCTTTTGGTTGTTAGCAGCCCCAGATACCCAGTTTTTCTTAACACAGGCTGCAGTTATGATTTTATAGCCTGATGGAGCTACTTTCGATAGCACAGGATTACGATATGCACAGAATAGGAATGCAAAAGCAGTGGGGCAGGAGGGGGAAACCACAGATGCTTTGCATAGCACTGAACTGATGTTACGTGCGAGTAAAATGGCCTGGCTGCTGAGAGCAACCTAGCATGTGGATAAAAGTGCCAGTGCAGCAGTGGCTTGTATTGCCTGTAGGTCCATCAGTGCCACAGGCTGGCTGCCTATGGGTTGCCCTGTTCCTGATGAGAGTAACTTCTAGGAGAGAGGGAATGAAAGGACTGAATGGAGCCACTGTCTCTCTGCTCATGGTATGGTCTCTCTTCCAGCTTAGCCAGGCCTCTGAACCACAGCTGCAACCAGGCCAGGATGATGTGTATAATGTAAGTAACTACTGTTTTTTGTTTGTTTGTTTTCAAATCTGCTACCTAGATAGACCTTTTTGGGCATTTATAGATACATAATCGCCTGTGGATCAGAAAAACTTGATGACCCAGCTAATGAAAGCGATATACCCACGCATGCAGCACAGCAGCTGTAAGGAGGAAAAATAAAGCCTGACAAGGGCAGCTTCTGTTGTCACTTGTCTGGCTGGATGCTAGATAGATATACGGGCTGTAGGTTCCTGATTTGATCCACTGAGCTGAAGGTATACCAGGAACCCAGACTGTTTCAGAGGCAGTGCTTGGTGTGCTGCACCACGTAACAGGCGAGAGCTCTCTGTGTGTGCCTCTGTGTGTGTGTGCAGCCACTGGACTGTTATATATAACATGTGCACCCCAGCTTCGTACCCAGCACTCTGCAGTTGGCTTGCAGCTCTCGCTGATCACCGTTCCTCAGGCAACTCACAGGCACGCCGCCACCCGTGTTGCCACTTTTGCCACATTGATGTGGGCTGGAGAAAGGACAAACGTCCAGGAATGCTGCATTGCTGACTTTGGGTGACTGTAGCTCCTGTATCATCGGGTGTGTGGAGCCTGAGTCATCGCAGCTCAGCTGTCTCCATCCCTGAGCTTTCCTGTTGCCCCGCAGCATGAGACCTGTTGTACCAGATCGTACTAGAGGCATACCTCGTCCGCTGTGCCCTGGTCGTAGCCAGCATCATTTGGCTTTTCAGGCAGTGAAAGTGGACAAAGACAAGATCCTGTCTGACCTTCCTAGCTAAATTGCTCACTCATGGCAGCATTAAACTCTAGCTATTTTTGCTATGTTTAGTTGTCTTTTGATTTTAATTTTTTTTCTCTCACGCTTTTGACCATAGCCACATCCTGTGATAAGTTCTACTGTTTAACTGTGTAATGTATGAACACTAATGCGTTTTTTTTCAGTTTAAGAAGTGTTGCCTGTCACCTTTTCAGTAGCACTCTGTCAGCTGTGTTATTCTGACCTGAAATCTCTCATTTGCCCTCTTCCAAGGTAACCTTTCCCACATAAGAAACGTATTGCGCATAAAATTTCTACAGCCACTTGATGCAAATTTAGACAAGTGTTCTGCAAGAAAAACCAAGCTCGTGGATCTTCAGCCACCAGTGGGAGAGAAAGCGTGAAAGTCAGAGTCCCTCCCCCTCGCGTGTTCTCATTTTCAGCTCATTTCTACCTAAGAAAGGTTCTTGATGCAATGGCTTGCAGTTTTGTGCTGCACAAACCGCTTGTTATCATTTCCATGGTTTAATCATAGAAATTTTTGTTGACAGTTGCATTAAGGGTAAAAGAATTTCTAGCTCTGTTGTAATACTCATGAAGTTGGACACCAAACTGGGTTCCCTTTCTTCTCCTGCGTTAAGCCAAAGATCTATTTTCTTATTATCATAATGTCCGTCACTGCTTCTTGCTTTCTTGTTTCAGAAACTGTCTCGTGGACACAGAGATGAATATGATGTTCTGGGGGCAAAGCGAGGTGCAGATCCTGAGCTGGGTGGGAGACACCAGGTAACTTCCTCCCACACATGCACCTTTTTTTTCTTTTAATCTGGTTCCTTCCGTCTCATGTCTAACCGCTGTTTAGACATGCAGGCATTCATCACGCATTTGCTAAGCACCAGTGCCTTCCTGGAGAGGGAACGGCAAAACCTGTGTAGTAACTCAGGCGGCTGGCAGCGTGGCGGGGACAAGAGTAAACCTTCCCCCTTCCCCTTTGATCTTTGCCCCTCGCACCCCCCACCCCACCCCCCTGTCACTTTGCTGAGAGCTTGCAGCCACCCAGAATAGGAAGTGACACCCAGCCTTGGGACGGATGTGGAGCAGGCAAGGCAGGAGTGGGTGTTTCACGAGAGCTTGCTGCACGTGATGCTGCCAAACAAGTGCCAACAAAGTAAAGCAGCAGCCAAAACAACTGTTTCTGCTACAGAGCCCAACAGTTTCAGAGGAAAAGGGAGGGGAAACCTTCTGCATCAGCATGTAGGGCTTGCCTGCAGGTGACAGCTGTAGGTATTGAGCAGAGAAGAGCGAACTTTTATCAGTTATTAAAATTAAATTAATTTTCCAGAGAACAAGTTGTCTTAACAGACCCTTATGGGGTGGAGGCAAGATGGGCTGTAATGGGTACGGCACATCCATGGAGCTGTAGCTGTGCCTTAGAGCAAATGCACAGGCACATGCAGGGTGGTGGGGGATGCTGGTAGTGCAACATGTGGGCAACTTTCTTCTTTTGTTTTACAGCAGAGAAGAAAGAACCCTCAGGACACCGTCTACACTGTGAGTAGAGAGAGCTGGAGGGAGAGGAGAGCGAGGGATGGCTGGAAATGGGAGTTTCTATTTCATAGGAGACTTTTTTCCCCTACCAAATTTCAGCTTTGGTTCAAACTTAACAGCTGCTTTCAGAGACTTCTCTTCCCTTCTACCCCCCCTTTTTTGCTAGAAAATTTCTGCTCCCTTCTCCATGATAGGAGAAAAACATTGCCAGATGGGGAAAAGAATTTGGATCAAAATACCTGCGGATCCCTTTATGTTAGCCATTAGTGACTAACCAACCTTCGTCCCATGTGACTGATGCTGCAGTATTTTATGTGCTTGTTCTCCAGCCTCTCTGACTGCTCTCTGACAAAGGCCAAATGACAGAGCATTTAAGCGTGGCTGCTTAGGAGCCTCTTGATTTAATGAACTCTGGCTACATGTGGTGGTCTGTGCTCCGAAGGATAGATACATGAATGCTAAAGACCATGTCTTAACTCAGGTCTTTCTGGGTGTTCAGTGCTTGCTGAGAAATGAGCTTGTTTCCAAGACTGGCCTTCATCATTATTGAATCGGACGCTCTGATCACAACTGGTTGTAAGCATTTGGGAACTGCTTCCCTGGATGGAGGAAGGAAGAGCTCCTCTTTCTTAACCTTTACCCTGCATTGTTAGACTTCCCTTTTCTCTGGACCTGAGGTGCATGTTCGGGTTTGTCTCCTGAACAAATGCTGCTTAAAGCTTTTCTCTGGAGAGCTTTGATTGTACCATCTGGTGCCAGTCTAGATAAATGAGTTGGCTGAGGGTAGAGTTGTATTCATTTAAGTGTTTGGAGATGAGGTGGTATCGATATGCTAAGCAGAGCTGGTCATCTACTTAAATGCACATCGGTCAAGTCCCACCACTATCCCTTCTCTGGAATATATTGAAGCTTTGAAGGCAAGGCAGCCCCAGAAGCACAGGTGTGGAGTGCAGTCACCCAGGGGCTGGCTTGGCTTTTCTAGTAACATGCTCTTTCCCCCTCTCTGCTTGCAGTCACTGCAGAAGGACAAGATGGGCGAGGCATACAGTGAAATCGGAATGAAGGGAGAGGTGAGTCCTACTTTCCTTCCTGGTGAAAGCCTGGGATGAAAAAATTCTTCATTGCCACTCCCTTAGAGAGCAGTAGCCCTGCTGCACGTAGCTGCCTTGCACGAGGAAGTCCCCATGTTGTACAGCGCCTACAGGCACAGCTGAGAGCAGTTACCTATTTCCTGTAGTAACCAGCATGTTTGGTGCAGCAGTAAGAAAGACATGTAGCAATAGCCTTACAGTAGCTATAAAACAAGGTGGAGACCAGACAGTAAGCTTTGTCCCATCAATATTAGAAATGCAGCCCATACACCAGCAGTGTCCCTGGGTGGATTGAATAATGTCAAGGGGAAATATTTCAGCTTTTGGACAGAAAAAGTCTGATGCTGCCCCAGCTGAGGAGGCAGAGGGTATGAGATGGGTGAGGAATAGTTGAAGGAAATGTCTAGTTTCAAGCACTGCAACATCTGTGGCCCAGCAACTTGCATCAGTCGAGCATGTTCCTCCAGAGCAATTCAGAGCTGGAGGTTCACGGTTTCCCCTCTATGGGCTGTCGAGGGTAGTCCGCTTTATGGGCACAAGTAAGCATTTGCAAGCTCCTCCTTGTGCCAATCTTCAGACAAGCAACAGGGGAAACATTCTCCTTCCCCCACCTCCACTCTCAAATTTTTAAGACAGAACAGATCAGTTATGTCTAAAACTAGCAGCAAACAGATAGTTCTACCTCTGTGCACAAACTGCTGGGGGAGGGAAACTTGTGTTGAAAAAAAACCCATCTGGGGACACTGTTTATGGCAAAATGAAAAATTGCTGACACCTACACAGGTTCTATTTTATGTCAAAGTGTCTTAAATATAACTTTTCATTTCCCTCTGAAAAGTGGAAAAAGGGCATTTCAAAACAAGGTTTAGTGCTGAGAAATGCTGAAGCAACACTGACATTTAATCCCCTCCCCTTTTTTATTATACTAATGCCCATCTGCCACATTCAAGCTCAGTTTGCAAGCTATGAGTATATGAAGTCTCACCATGTTTTTATGACTGTTTCTATTACTGGGGATACACACACACACACTCCCAAACCCTTGCCTCATTCTAGATATATGGTTATTTAACAGACTGCTGCGATTTTAATTGTGGCAGGCCCTACTCTTTGCCACATGGTCATGAAATGTTTGTGATGCAGTCAGCACTCTGCTGCCGCGGGGCAGTCATGACTAGCCATCGGCTTGATGTGCCCGCCTCCATCCAGACAGCTGTAAGCTCTGCTGTCCCTGGTTCTCACCTGGAAATCGCGCTCTCGTGCACAACTTGGCTGCTTTGTCTGGCAGCTCAGGGGTTCAAGCAGAAGGTTTTTCTTTGTACCTGGCTGGTCTGGGTGACCTTGTTTGTATCCTTTACTTGTACCATGACAGTCCCGGTACCTTTTTTACTGAATCCTGCCTGACTTTGTCCGCAGACAGCCTTAGCTGGAGTTCCTTTGAACATCTAGACAGCTTACCAAACGTGCTGGAGAATTTACTTACTTATCCATGTCTGTCCAATTGAGGGCAGAGTCCCTCAGACACCAGCAGCAACTTAAAAAATACAGCCCCATTTCTTCCAGGTGTGCCTTCCACGCATAAAACGATCAGTGTCTTAGGAATGTTGCCAAATCTCTATACATACAGTAAATCAAAGAAATAGCAGCATTGTAACTGTATGACAGGAAAATATGTCAGCAAACCAAAATAATTTCCGTTTTATTTCCAGTCCTCACTATTTTCTCCTTCTACAGCCCTTGCAGTGTGTCTGGGCTGGTCCAGACTTAGCAGGCGCTTTCCCTCCTGTGCAGAGGGTGTCCAGGTCAAGTGCAGTTGCTGACCCTCAGTACATGATAGGGGAAGTCAGGGGTTTTCTTTCTTTTGCATAACGGGAAAAGCACCCCTTAATCTATGCTTCTTTTTCTTTCTCAAAGCAGCAAAGGCGACGAGGCAAAGGGAACGAAGGTGTCTACCAGGTAGGCAACGCATCCAGCACCTTCTCCCCTCATCTATCTTCATGGCTTAGCTGTAGCCCCTAGTTACACATCTCATCACGCTGTTAGCGATGCATGATGAAGCAAAGCTTTCAAAGCACCTTTCTGAGGATAGTTACTCATACTCAGGGCAAAGACCACACTGTTGGTACTCTGAGAAAGTGGCTGCATGTTCTAAACACAACTGGCGGGAACACTTGTTTAGCTGCTCTGGTAGGAACCATTTCCACAGTCCTACATCTTGGAGAACCACCTTCTAATTGCAGCAGATGGCACATACAGTTCTGTCTCTGAATTGTTTATTGCTTAAATGGAAACCTTCAGGTTGCCAAACAGCTGTTGTAACTCAAAGCATCAGTGGTTCAGCCCATCTCACTACAGCGTACAGAGCACGAACTGGTCAGCACCTCCAGTCCCTTGGTGCACTGGGGGGTTTCAGTGTTGCAAGGAGTCCATCAATAAGGCCTTATTTGGGCCACCAAGCATAATTGTTCCAAAATGCATTTTACTTCTTGTGGAAGCCTGTACATTGTCACTGACATCTCAAAATGACAAAAACAAAATACATATTAAAAAGTTCTTCTGATGCAGCACACACCAGGGAGTTTTCCTGTAAGGTGGCGTATTTGTAGCTGATGGTACCTTTCTTCAAAACCTGCTCTACTGATAGTCACAGGTAGCTGATAAGAAGCACTATCTGATCCGTGTACTCAGTATGCCACTAAATATTCATAGCAGAGTGAAGGGTAGCTAGAAGTTTTACAAGTACATGCCATGTGTCTTATGAAATCCTCACTCTTGGAAGCCCTGGTTACCTCCGCTCTGGCAGCTTCCTGGGCTGACCTGCGACTCTGCCGCATCTTTCACTGCCCTGCTCTTGGAGTAGTCGGTTCCACAGCTGCAGCAGGGATATGTAAGTCACGCCTTACAGCTGACATACCCCCACCAGAGCAGGCTGGCAGGAGAAGGACTGCTGTGACGCAGGAAGCGGTGTGAGGGGATGCTTCCCGGGGTTCGCAGCCATCCGAAGCCCCGCTGCCAACTTACCCGGAGTTGCATCTGACTTCCCTTCCAAATTACAGAAGAGATGTCCAGAGAACAAAGGACATACTTTGATGTCTATTCATTTAGTTAGCAGACAAAGTTCACTCTAGCATCAGTTAGCTCTTAATAGCCAATAATATGCAAATAAAATGTACTCTAAAGATCTGCATAACCAGTTAGGATGAGTTGCTGTAGTCATACATTCATAACACTTATTCAGGATGCATCTTGCCTTCAGGTAAGTGACAGCTATTGACACCATACAAAGACTAAGGAAATGCTCAGGAGTAAAAACCTCGGCGGGGGGAATTAGAATTATGCTACTGAGTCCCTGCCATCCTGTTCCTGAGCAGTCAGCTAGGGAGAAATAAGCACTCGCACTGATACCTCACCTGTTTTTTCTCTTTTTCAGGGACTCAGTGCGGCGACCAAGGACACTTATGATGCTCTCCAAATGCAGCCTTTGCCCCCCCGCTAAGCGGGAGTCATGGAGGGGATGGGCAAGGGTGAGAGATGCCCACCTGCTTTGGGGAGGAGAGGAGGGAAGGCCTTTTTCATCCAAAACAAGCACTGAGTATTTTCTCAGTGCAACAACCTACTTTTTGGTTGGTGCACAGAGGGCATGTCTGGACTTGGTCAGTCCCTTCCCTCTTGAATCATGTAACTGCAAGCCTTAGCTATTAAAATGTACATATCTGTAAAGTTGTTTCCAATAGTAGTGGTTATTAGGTCAATTTTTGTAAGATTTGTGTTGTGGGACCAGACCACACCTACTAACACAGCTGTCTCTGTAGCTCTTCCTTGCCTTCCAGGGGTATCAAGACATGTAATTATGGTTTCATTGCATTTAAAGACCTTGTAAAGGATAGGGCTGTAGTTATCTATCTCCTGTAGTATTTATCTTTAGACTATTTGACACAGGCCAGCTAAACTTTTTGCTTTAACTTTACCTTTTAAAAACTGCTTCAGTGGGGGATGACTTTTTTCTTTAATTGTAAAAAGTGATGTGATGTTACTGTAGTGAAGGACAGAGGCTAAATGCCAGCTTTTCAGTGCAAAGAAAATGAGCACTAAGCTCCAACAAAAGATCAAGCAATGGCATTGCCGTTCGTCCAGCACCTGGAGCAAAACAAGAGCCAAGTAACTTGCGTAAGGGGCTTCTCAGAAGGTGGAAGACACCCGTCACAATGAAAACAAGGAGACTGGAGTCTGATAAAGAGAGTAATACTGGAAAAGCCAGGAAAACTCACCCTGGCAAATCCCATTTGGCTGAAGGGTTTGGCTGAAACTTCTGCCCCCTCACCTTAGCAACATCTACAACTATCACTGCAGAACGGGCTCCCCTTGTAAGAGCTGGTATGGTAATGCTAATGTCAGAAACAGACCAAAACTATCAATTTGGGACAACAGAAACTGTACAAAAGCCAATGTAAATGCAGTTTCCAAACCAGTCTATCGTCAGGTTACCTTTAAAAGATGATGCAGGTATCATTCCAAAGAGATACTAATTCAGTAATGTAATGCATTTTTGATGAATTAATAAAGTTAGCGTTAAAGACTTGTGTGTGCACACGGTGACCAGCTGTTGCGAATGGGTGATTTAGAACTCTTAAGGAATCACCAACAAAGATATTAGCAAAAGTGGTTTTAACATGATGTTGTACAAGTGTGACTTAACAAGGTTGGAGGGCAAGGTTCACTCTATCAATTACTGCATGGAAGAAACATACAAAGGAAGATTGAGTTACACTTGAGTTAAACTGATTCACAGAGAGACCAGGGCTGCAAAAGGGTAAGGAGGACCCTCCCATTGAGTCACGAGGTTCAGAGTAGACCCCCTTGCTTTCTCAACTCCTGATGGTGCTTAGGTGCAGCTAGGGCTAATCTTAGTCTCAGACTTGGACAACAGTTTATGTCTAAGGGATTGTACATGCCAAGATTATGCACTGTTTCATTAGCATCAATCCAGCATGCAATCAAAGTTACCATACTACAGGGTTATGCATGACATCGGTCACTTACCAAAGATCTGCCGTTGGTAAAGGGTCTCTCTGTCTCAAGGAGTGTCCCAGCTCAAGGGGAGATCACTGCCACGCTGCCTTGCAGGGAGACCTCAAAGAAGGCTCACTTAGGCTGTCATATTTAAGTATAAAGTGGTTGGCCTGCAGTCAAATCACATGCGATGGAAAAGGTATGCAAGAAACTCCTTGTCCCCACAACTTCCTTCGTTCCTTGATAAGTGAGTCTTGGAAAAGCCACCTGTTATTTTTGTGTCAGTTGTGTGACTGGTGTTCCAAGCTCATATGCACTGATGCTCACGGTGGCACTTGGCTCCTTTGCCAGTTTTCAGAGAACAGATTGAAACTAGAGGAGTTCACGGCTGGGCTAGGGCTCAGGCCTTTACCTCTTCTGGACCCTGCACCAAACCACTGCCAGTCTGGTCAAGGGGTTGAGCACATCCATTCACAACAGCTGTGGGAATAGTACAAGCTCATTAGCTGACACAGTCAGGCCGGCTGGACCAATTTACACCCAGCAGCGTTATCTCCTAGGCAAGCTGAGGAAGATGAATGGTATTCCCACAGGACCTTCTAAACGCATCCTGGGAGGTGGGATGGGATGTTGGAAAAATGCTGTAAGCCCAAGTATAAACAGGACACTCACCTCCTGCAGCAGCCTGTTTTGCCGGTGACTTACGCAAGACCGTGCAATGCAGCCTGTAAGCAACTCAGCAAGGACGAAAACAGCCCAGCAAAATAGAGTGTGTTTTAACTTGGGTCAGGAGCTGACCAGGTCATTCCGCCAGCCCCAACAGAGGGAGCAGAGCTAAGGCAAGACTGTGGGCACAAGAGCTGCCTTTATGGGCACTGCCCAGATGAGGTTACGTGTTAATTTCTTAAGGGACTGGGTTAGCAGCAGAAAAACATGCTGAAATTGCTGCTTCATAAATTACAAGGCTGTGCCTAATTTCTTAAGCAGTAAAACTGTATCTGCTTTTGAAGAATATTTCGAAGACTCTGAATTAGCGCAAAAAAAAAAGTAAACTGAGACATCCCATCCGTGGCAGTCAATGTTTCTTGCAAAGAATTTCCTAGATCCCTTACTGTTCTTCTGCAACGACAAGAAAAATCTGAGAGAATTGGGTGATACCTCAAACAGCTGGGCTGAAAACTACAGTAAAGTTGCTACTGCAAAGCACTCTTGTTCTTGATGCAAGAACAAAGAGTACCGAAAATATCTTTTTTTTTTTTTTTTTTTTAAAATCAAGATAACGGTATTTGCAAGATGTAGAAGTCAAAAGTTTTGTCAGTCATAAAATACCAACCACTAAACAATGGGGAAGAAATTCTTAGGAAAAAATATCACCTTTATGCTCTTTACTTATAAATGGATCTTGATTTCAAAAAGCATCCAACGCTTGCTTCAGGGACACTCACCATAGGTGCGAGCTGAGTCTTCTCTTTGCCTTCAGGAAGCAACTGAAGCTGTTTCTAACTTTAGGAGAGAGGAGTTAATAATACAGAAGTAGAACAAAAGCTTCAAGCGGAGTGCAAAAAAACCTGGGCTCTCCTCCATTTTGACAAGACAAAGAGCATGAAAGAACAATCTCTTGGCCCAGTTTGATGCACCAGGGGGAAGGGGAATTAGCCTTCCCCTGACACATTTAAAAAAAACTACAAACAAGTGCATACATGTTAAAACACTTGGAAAATGGTTTAATGATGTTTACAACAGAAATGAACTGTACAATTACAGTAAGTTTAATATATATAAAAAATTACAGCAGACAAATGCATCTACACAAAATCTACCTTTTCATTCTGATTTACTGTAATCTACACAATCTCTCAATGCCTACAGCTATCTGTAGGCAACCACTGGGAAAATAATAATAATAATAATAATAATAATATAATAATAATAATAATAAAGGACATCTTTNTTTCGCCTTCCTCCTCACCCCTAGTGTGATCAGCAAGGTTTTGAAATGTGTGGGACTCTCACATTTCAGTCTCAAGAAAAGCTTGGGTTGCGTTTGGGTACGGGTACTCCCATATGGCCCTCAATTTCAAGTGTTCTGCTGACCTGAAGCGTATAAATGCAGTATATGAGGAAGGGCAAGAGAAAAAAACCTCCCAGCCAGTGTAAGCAGGCAGTTGCACAGAGCAGTGAAACCATTAAGACTGAAAATGTCTCTTATTTAGAAACGAAGCAAAAAGGGACTGCCCAGACACTACAGACATTCAGAAATCATCATCCTTTTGAAAACTATTGCCGGATTTAGAAGAAAAGGGCTTGTTTTTCAACTCCCGATTCTTTGTACACAGGGTTAGCTTTCAAACTAACATGTTAAATATTTTTTGAAAACAAAATTTAAGCTACTTCCTCTTCGGCCCATCCCTTAAAAACAGTGAAAACCCCTTTACGCTGAGAAAGAACCTCAGGTCAATGGGGAAAAAAAAAAGAACATGCTGTCTCTTTAAAAAGAAAGAAAGAATCCCAGTTGGGAGCGGCCGTCAGTGAAAATGCGATCCAAATTGGCGGTCTGGTGGAAATTCCTCATGGAATATTATGTACAGTTTAAAAACCCTTAGTTGTTGGTTTTTTAATTTATTTATGAACACCTAGGCAGTGAAAACTGTTATGTTAATACATACATAGACACACCCAAAACATACAAAAATACTATTATTTCAAACTACTAAGAATAGGACAAGTTCAGTTATCTCCATGCTATGACTTTAAGAGCATTACACTGAAACAAACAAGAATTTAAACGACAATTTTTTAATATCCCAGAAATATACCAAAATATACATCTAAGCTTTGGAATTACTGAGGTTAGACTAATGCAAGTGCTGGGTAATCGTACTTAATACACAAGTCTAAGGTTCTGCAGGAAAGAAATTATCTTTGGTATCTGCATCAGGCTAATAATATTAACATTTGGATTTTGCTTTGGGATAGAGCTTGTATGACCCTAGAACCAAACACCCCCCAATCAACTGAGATTAAAAAGATCCATGTAAAAAGTTCCTCCATTTGCAATTCCCCCCCCAAAAGTTAAAAAGTCACAGGCATCTACCTAGCATAAAAGGTTGAGAAATACAATGCATAGTTGCACAGTGGTGCTGCAAAAATAAAAGAAATCTAGAAGAAAGGAACTAGAGGAGAAATGAAAAGCTGCTTCTTCTTCTTCCAGGGATTTCTCACAACAGGACAGCCTCTTCCAAGCAGTGACGGGGGGAGGGGGGAAGCTCAGAAGTGCACCTCAGCGTGTATTAATCAACATCACCCAGCCCCCAGAGGGTTAAAGCACCCAGCAGAGCAGCCAATCCTGCACCCAAGTCTTCAGCTCCTCAACCCACCTGCGAAGCCCCCAGCTGCCCCCTCCCAGCGCCTGCGCCCCGGGTTTCGCCCCACGGTGGTGAGTTTCTTCCCAGGGCCGTGAGTTTCGGAGGCCGAGCCTGGGGCAGCGCCCCCTCGCCTGGGGCCAGGGTCCTGGCTGGCCCCCCAGGCTGGCAGCTGGCAGAGACCCTCGCCCTGGCCAGGCTGGCCTCACAGATGGGCTTGGTGCTGAAGACGCCCTTTGTCTTTGGTTTGTTTGTTTGTTTTGAGTTTATACAATCATTAGGAAATCTTTGGTTTTGGCTGGAAATTTTAAAAGAACAAAACAAAACAAAGAAACCGCCCCCTCCCGACTTATAGCAGCCACCGTGACCTGACAAAGCTTCTCTTTCCCATGGGGGTAAGGGAACTACATTCAAATAAAGATGGAACGGGTTAAGGATGCAGCTTCTGGCCAGGCTGGGGAGCGGGGAAGGGATACAGGATTGTCAAATAATAAAGAAGAAAATTAAATATTTGGAGATTTCTTTCTTTTTTTCAGGTTTTTTTTTTTTTTTTTGGTCACGTTAAAAAGTGAGTAGCGTGTACGCAGCACTGGGCTGAGAGCGCCTCCGGGCCCTGGAGTTCAGCGCAGCCCCGGGGCAGCTGCCCCGGGGTGGGGAAAGGCAGCGCGGGTGGCCCTTTTCCACGGAGAGTGGAGGGGAAGGGGTGGATATTCACAGACTAATCAAGAGGACCCCTTGTAACCAAAGGAAATAAGATAAGATTGCAATTTGCCCTCACTTTGCAGTAGCTTTTAAGCAGCGACATTCAGAGGCGTTAGGGGGTCACTCCCCAGGTTGCAGGTCACGGGGTGCTATAGGCCAGAGTTCAGTGTTAATCAAAGGAAGGAGGGCAGACTTGGCAACTCTGTAGGGTTTGGAGAAAGTTAAAGCAAGTTACTCAGTTACGAGTTAGAAATGAGGTATACGACAGCTCCTGTACCTGTGGCGGATAAACACCCCACACCTACTCACACCTAGCCTTAGATACTACCACAGAGGAAGGAAATGGAACAACGGCACTGGCGGGGACGAAGAAGCTACTGCCCAGGTCCTTCCCACAGACCACTGGCACGCGAGGTGCCCCACGGGGACCAGCGCTGCTCCAGACCTCTTCAAAGCACCCGCGGGCAGCTCTGCAGCGATCCTTTCCCTTCTTCCCTGTCTCCCAGGGAGGCCCAGTCCAGCTCCCCGGGAACTTGCAGGGAGCGGCGCTGATCTCCAAGTCTTTTGCATTGCGTTTTCCCCTCAGACTCGCTCGGGTGCGGGGAGCACCAGGGTCACAGAGGCTGACCCATGGAGAGTGAATGGGGGAAGAACTAAAGGTTTTGTCTCAACTGCCTTGTTCTCAGGACACTGTCACGGGTGCTCTCGTTCCTAAATTGTTTCTCAAGGGGGTTGTGTGATCTCCACAATTTGCCCCTTGGTGTGCCATTTCCAACGTCTTGGGATTCCTTCTCTTTAATAATTTCAGATTTCTATAGCACCGCAACATGCCAGCTTCTTCCGCACACAACGTTATCACATTTAGGGAATAGGGCTTAAGTAGCTGCTGCTACAAAATTCAGCAAAGGCAGTATGAATCCTGAAGTGGGGCCTACAACAGATAAGAGAATTTTGGGAGGAAAGGGGAAGCTAACTTGGTAAATTAAGTATCTTAAGGTTTTATGTAAAGCTCTGCTGGAGAATATTCACCAACAGACCGACACAGTTTTAAGACAGATCAGCATTTTGGTCTGAGCTACTTGACAATGTCCTGTTTGGTAGAGAGATGAAATAAGGCAGAGGGGGTATGTTCCAGTTCTGGGGCTGAGCCTCAGCAGCACTAAGGAACGCCAAAGGGTATCATCTTCCCTCGCCTCCCATAAGCTGTTTCATTTCCTTCCTCAGATTTGTTTTCCTTAAAGCACACCTTGTTTTCCACTTCTTTTGTTCCAAGTGCTCTTTTCTTTGAGAAGTCATTTCTTCAATATCCCTATTACCTATCTATAAATCTAACTAGCTCTTTGAAAAGTCACACAATATTAATACCACTTTTACATAATGTCAGAACAACAATTCTATTAGTAAAGCTTTCAGTGAAGTTCTGCAACCCGACTGGTGTCCGGAGGAAGAGTAGCTGGACAACCCACCTCTCCCCCTTCCTCCCTCCCTTTCTTCACAAGAGCTCACCAAGTTCACTGATAAAACAACTCAGCCCAATAGCACGATACATGAACATGTACAAGGCTACTTTGGGGAGCAAAGAAAGGAGTCTTCAAGGTCCCTCCCTTAAGAGAAAGACCACACGCAAAAGCTGTTGAACAGACTCTGACCTTGGACTACACTGCTTCCACATTCGAAGGAAAGAAACAGTTTTCCCTGACTGTATCCCAACATCAGCCTAAGACCTGCAGCACTGGGCAAGCCCCACACACCATTTGTCTTCACAGAGCCAAAGCAACTCTATGCACAAAAGGTGGGAGTACCCACAAGAGATGAGGTCCTTACAGAAAGGGACACTGACCCAAAGCTCAAAAAAAACCCACGCAGCTTTTCCTCTTACCCGCTCTGAGAACAGCAGAGCTGACAACTTATCAGTGCCTTTGGTTCCCTACGAGGCCACTGGGAATTCTCTCACCCCAGTGGAGTCGAGCTCCTTTAGAAACCCACCTCTCTCAATCACCACACACAGCCAGGCGCACACGCTTGCGCACACACGCACTTGCACACACCCCCACGCGCACCCCTCCCCTCTTCCCCCACTCCATCGGCCTTGAAGTGAAACAAGAAGGGAGCCTTGGGGTCCAGATGGAGGGGGCTGCAACACCCTCCCAAGGCAATAACCACTCGCTCTTCTGCTACTCCCACCGCAACACCAAGACATATGCCAGGAGAACGACCCACTCCCTTGCCAACAACCCCTCAAAGCTCCTCTCCCACGACCGTCTCGCAGTATTTCAACCCTTTCAGGCATACCAGCCAGGTGGTAGGAGTAGGTTAGCTTTCACTTCTCAGTTTGGTTTTTTCTTTCATAGTTTTTGGTCTAGACAGGATTAGCATTGCTATTAGAAAAGGAAGTGTTTAAAAAGTTTTCCACCTATTATCAAGCACTACAAGCCCTACATTCAGTAACAAGACAAGGGGGATAAAAGGAACCTGTTTCACTTCTGCTCTCCCAGATAGATTAAGATGCAACAACCATTCTTCCTCCCCGAAGTTAAACACAACGGACCCAGTTCAGCTCTGGAGCAACGCAATTAACTGAAATGGATTTACACCACCTAGGTTGATTCTAACCCAGTACAGCCATCTTCTTTCCCCCGAGCCTCCCAGATAGGTGTTGCCTCATCTTTAGATCCCAGCGAAGGGCAAGGAAAGGCCAAGAGGGAGGGAAGTGTGCGCACACTCGAAAGGACCCTGAACAGCAACCCAATCAGTAACCTGCATGCCACCACGTGCTGTGCTGCAGATTAGACCACAGATAAACCAACCAAACAACGACCCCAAACCCAGGAGCGACAAAATGTTTCCTTTGGCAAGACAGATACAAGGAAAAAAATTCATGAGCAAACATTTTCCTTCTAACACAGTCAACCCCCTTCTCTGCCCCCAACATCCACCCACCCCCACCCGACCCTATAAAGTTGTAACCTATAAACAGGATCTCAAATACATACAGCATAATCATGTTTATCAATCGTAATAAACATCAGTTCAACTAAACTCTACAGCTAGAATTATCTCCACTATTTATAAAGTTTGCTTTTCTCTTCTGATTTTTTCAGTTTAAAACCAGTTCTGCGACAATGCTAAGCTATGCTGAGGTATTTTATGAAGGTGCCAGAAGCCAGCTGCTACCCACAAGTATTGTTCTCAGAGCTGTATGGTGCTACCTTTCACTGAGGGAAGTCGGGTGAAGGAACAAGGAGGGAGAGGGGAGGAGGGAGGGAGGGGACCCAGATTATTCCAGTTACGGATGGTTCTTAGCAGGGTATTGGAGACGGAGCTAAAAGCAGCCCCAAGACAAAGCCCAGTAGTTGCTTCGGTTTTAGGAATTTGGTCAGAAAAGAAGTACCTGGTATGTTCTACATCTGAAACTTATTTGTCTACTCAACTGAAAGGTGTCTTTTCCCTTCTCCCACAGTTAAATTATCTGTAGTTCCAGTGCAAGCTTCCTAACACCCTTCTAACAGCATCCCACGGGGGTAAAAGCTCAGAGCATGTACCCACTAAGAGTGTCCTGGGAGAAGTGGCAGACAGATCCAATGTAGATAGATAAGCCAAAAAAAGATCAAGTTCTTTTTCATGCGTTACTGTGTGTGTTTGTCTGTGAGGATATGCAAGTACAGGAATTGCCTCTTTCCATCGTCCCAAAAGCACTGAAACTACTTGCGCTGACATACAGGGAACCAGGCACCGTTCAGATCACGGAGCAAAAGATAGCAACATTTTGAGAAATTGCAAACCGTGAGTCAATAACTTTACGACAAAGCCTCCTCTGTCAAAAACCTTTACAGTATTTTAGGGGTCTCCCCACTGGAAAGAAGAGAAAGGCTCACGGGGAGCAACAGGAGTGAGATTTAACGACTGAAAAGAGCAGAACCTCTGCAAGGTATGTATCTTGAATTCTGTATTGCTATAGTATTTTGGAAAGGGAGGGAGAAGTAAAAAGAGGTATTGGTTGCAAAAATATAGAGGAATTTGAGTTGGCTGTGTGAGGACTGACAACCATAAACCCAGTGGGGGGCAGCGGGTTAGCTTACTCCTTTGGTAACACTCCACCATAGGCAACAGTCAGGTGTACATCCAGCAGGTATACCCAGGCCCTGTGGATAAACATCATTTAACCGTTTCAGGCAGAACAGGAATAGTGACTCTTAACAAAGTTACCATGGCAATAAATTTATCTACATTTTAAACTTTTGGTTAAAACCAAGTATCATTGAAAGTTTGGACCAGACACACTATTTCATCTGTCACCAAACACTCTAATGACCATGAGAAGCTACTTCTCTCTCTAAGATGATTTTGTAAAGTAAATTTTTATCTAAGAAAATATGAATTGATATTTAAGGTAAATCAGGTGTTGTTTTGGTTTAGTATCTGTGGCATGGTTACAGCGGTAACAGGCGTTCTGCTCCATTTATAACAAAGAAACAGGGAATTTCTGTTTTAAAGAATGTTGGTCTGCAGGAACATGCGCGCTGTCTCCTTCAGTAACTCAACTGCAGAAACATGTGATGAGCGAAAGCAAACCACAAGGCTTACAGAGGTGACATTTAAACATTAGAACGAATCACAACATCAGGTTATAGTTCCAAAAGAAGTAAAAAAAAGAAATTTTCTATTACTCACACAATCGTTGGCATGGATGCACATGGAGAATTTTCTCTAACATATCTTAAGTAACAGCCATTCTCTTACTGCCCCCTGAGCAAAACTGGTTATTTCTATGCTTTTTTTTTTTTTTTTTTTTTTTTTTTANATTTTTGTCTACATTTAGCGTTCACTGTAAAGTATGTAGAATTAAAAGAAGGGGTAAAAGTAGAGGCAGTGGATTGCTCTTGCTCAACTGAAAAGCTATCATACTATGAGAGAAAATTTGTTCTTGTGTGTTAAGATCAGCATAGCTTCTTCACTCAGTGTTGGCATCTCTCTGATTAACTTAGGTGCAACAAAACACAAGCTATAACTCCAAGAGCTATACTGTTTTCACAGAAAATCTCTTTGTCAGCCTATTCATTTAAAGATAAAATTCAAACTTGAAGTTTCTGATGTCCTAAAAGGTCTATAATTCAAGCCATCAGAATATGTCTTCCTCTTAATGTTCTGGCATTTTAGTTTCCTCTTACAAGATAACCTCACTAGCAATCAAACAAAATGACTGAGCAACAGCAGCAGCACATTCCTATGTGAAGATCCAACTAACTTTCAGATGTGTTCTCCTTGCTGGTTCAGCCGAGCACAGATTTCCCATTCATGGTAAAGTGACTTTTTCAATCCAATTTAAGTCACATTTCAACAACTATTTATTGAAGCAGAGGATCTTAAGAAGTAGTGGAGCAATGATGTGTCATCACAAGTTACCCAAAGAAAAACAAAAAACTGAAGTAACACTAGCCTATGCGCCGGGAAAAAAAAAAAAATCTCTTAAAAATCAGGTACTTGTGCATGTAATAAGCATGGTATCTCCCCAAAAACTTTTTGAGTGCATGCACATAAACACCATCTCAGAGCAACATGATAACATGTACTTAGATGAACACATACTGCACACTAACTCAGAAACAAAATAAAACCTCTTAAGGAGATTTAAATAGACAGATGTGACTCTCATAAGCAGCCATATCTGTGCATAGTTTCTATGAGCTGTTCATGAATCATTCTACGATGAGTACATAGAGTGTGTTCTGAGGAGATCAAGCATGCTAAAGCCAAACTGGAATACATTTTCCTAACATCAGAAAAAAAATTCATCACCAGCCTACACCACCTCATCCTGAAGCCATTTTCTAAATTGTTCTTCTAGACCTTCAGGGCGTATCTGTATTTGTGTGTCTGTAAATCTCTTGCTTTTTGAGCTCACTGTCCTTGGCTGTAATGAGAGAGTTTTTCACCTTCTCTTTTCCTGCATATGTCCTTTGGCATGCTTGCAACTATGAAAAGTAACACACACATCTTTAAATACAGAGACATGGAGCTCTGAAAAAGAAATGCTATTATCCTTTTCTAACACTCTACGAAATTCCTTCTGGTCCTGGCTGACAAATCAATACAGGAGCAAATGTATCAGCATACAGCTAGAAGACTGTCTAGAAATGAATATTTGCACAGAAAATCTTCCCCTAAAAAGCATAGTAAGGCTGTGAGCATAGAACAGAAAATCATCTCCGTTCAACATAGGAACCCACTGATACTGGAATCAGAGATATAACCTTGTGTCATTGGAGGAAAAAAGTCCAATTTGTCTGCTAAATAAGTGTCCTGGGTCTGTCAGCAAGTTTGTGACCATGCATGTCCTAGTGCCTACTGGGGCATATAATTCTCCATTTTCAACACTCAGGAACTCAGACCACGATCATATTTACTAGGCCTGTATACAGTTGTTATTGTCTCTTTTCAGATGCATCAATTTCTGCTGCCAGCATGATTATGATTTAAAAAAGAAACTTCTGCTAAATTCTAGTACCTGATCTCATATTCCTTTCATGCTCTGAATGAGCGTATGCACTCTAACTAGGCAGACGTATACCCGCTGCCAATCTGATTTCCATCTTTCACCTGAACACTGGAGGTAGCCATCATCCATGAGACAAAACACTGCTAGGGATGAAAAGCAGGCTCCAGGAGTGACAGTCATTCATTAGGATGTTTTAGGACAATGAATCAGAGCACACTGTTGATGGACACCATGGGATATGTGCTGTTTGGGTATTATGTCAGCTTCTGCAAGCAAAACCAAGCCCTTTCAGGATATATGGCTACTCTGAGTTTCCAGTTTCTCTCAGAAAAAGACTTGCTAAGAAATTCCCTGGAATCTGGGCCCCAGAGAGGGTGATGGGGTAGAGAGGAGGAGGGTAAGGGGGTATAAGGTGCTCACACCAAAGCCATGTGACCAATGCAAAGGTAGTCAGGAAAAAAAGCAGATTTTTATAATAAATAAACCATCCAAGCTGCATTAGTGTTCCAGATATGTACTCAACAAGACCCTCTCCCAACCACAAACCAGCAAGAATGGGACATGAAAACTCATTCAGACAGCTAATGGCACAGTCTCTTTGAACTGTGGAGAGAGGATTTTACGCTGATTTAAGGCCCACCTTTCTTTGTGTTTCCTAGATATATGCAAGGACCATGCCCTCCCACCCCGCCACAAAACCCTTAGGGAGTAGAGGATACATCGGCAAAAAGACCGGTAGTATCCCCCCTTTAACAAAAAAAGCTTCCTCATAAATCGTATTTTTGCACAGGCATGAAAGTAAGCGGGAACTTTCAGAGTCAGGGATGAACATTAGGGCTGCAGTTTTCCCCATCCTCTTACTGCACTGAACACAAGTACCAGGGACTTGGATTCCTTCGGTAGAAACTGTTGTCCATGCTATGGCCTCCAGACCAGCATAGTGGGTACCAGCACCTCCCCTTCCACTTCTTCCCTACCACCCTGACGCTCACCCAGCTATACCTCCTACTGCTCTGAAGCTATTACTGTGGGCCATTTCTATTTCTGCAGTATTATTCATAGCCCTAAAAGTCTCCTGCACAGCCTGAAGTCATAGAGACATATCAAAAATACTTAGATTTATCCATACTGGTGGGATGAAGGTGGGACCTGTTGGATTAACAATCCCCTGACATTGCCATTCTATTTACACATCTAACAAAAGAAAACAAATTAAAATCAAGTTAAGAGTCTGCCCCAAGGATAACACAAATTACCAACCAACCAAAAAAAAAAAAAAAAAAAAAAAAAAAAAAAAAAAAAAGATTAAAAACAAGCAGCAACTTTTATATAAAATTAATACAAACAAAAGACAAATGAAAAAGAAATTGTCAGTAGCATCTATCGCCTCTCTGCATCTGAACTGCACTTATATAAACTAGTCCATTAGTACAGCAGCTTGCTAGAAATTGACTTTGGTTCAAGCTTAGTTTTAAAAAAATAAAACATAAAAAAATCAAAAACACATTAGAAACGGTGGACGGACATTTGTTAGTTTCCCTGCTTGCAGTTCACTAGTTTTGAAGTTTTAGGGATAATTGGTTTAAATATTCAGTAAAACAGGAAGGTGGAGAGTTAGAGATGAACAGAGCAAAAACACGGTCGTTGGGGGAGAGATAAGGGGTTCTGCCACTTGAGTGCAAATGCAAATCCCACATGCTGAGGTCACAAACCAAAGCATATGTAGAGTTTAAAGTTGCTGCCTTCTGGATCTTGGAGCGAAGCTCCAGGATCCCCCTGAATCATCAACAAAATGAACATAGCTGCATCAGCTCATTATTTTAGGACACTCCGGTGACAAAAGAAAAGGGGGTGAGGGGAAAGGGACTCTTCTAATACCCTTGCTAGCTAAAAGTAATTTAGTTTTATACACATGGCAGAAACCTTTAAATCCATCAGGAATGGAAAGTTCAAAGTGAACTGCATTGCAGTGATCCAGTCTTCTCTTTTTAAAAATCTCTTTTTTTGGTTCAGATACTAGATTGTATATTTAAGAATATACAGATCTAACTTCTGTACAGTTCGTTACTCTTCCTCATCCACGTAAATATCCTTTGCTACATGGATCAGAATCAACCTTGAAAAGATCATTACAGTGGTAGGCAAGCCCTGACTCTCTGGTCGGAGATGCTTATTGCCATTTTCACATAGCCAGCAGCATCACAGCTCAGAGACCACATGAGATCACCCAGGTATGTGCAAAGCCCCAGCGTCAGCTCTATTGTGTTGGCATAAACAATGGCAACTTCTGTTCTCATATTGTTGGCTTCTGTGTTTTGCAGTCAGAAGCACTTTTTTACTAGACAGTTTTTCAAAATGCAATGTTGGAAGCATCAGAATTAACGGAAAAGGAATATTGCTATGAATAGGGAGAATCTGACCTTTTGAAATCCTGTATAAATTC
The DNA here is from genome assembly GCA_013389945.1 of Fregata magnificens. Taxonomy (NCBI): domain Eukaryota; kingdom Metazoa; phylum Chordata; class Aves; order Suliformes; family Fregatidae; genus Fregata; species Fregata magnificens. The sequence goes on from WAAD01039738.1 coordinate 53,893, forward strand.
ACCTGGAAGAAATCTAGGACTGTAAATGCTGTGTTACATACTGCCAATTAGCTTGGGTAACTTGATATTTTTAAAATATTTGTGTGTGCTCTTAACAGGAAAACCAAATCGATAGAACAGTAGAGCCATCAGTATGTCACACAATCTAGACTCGGGAGGTCAAATCCCACTCTCTGAAGTAAAAAGGAACCACGCACGCAAAGCTAAGAGTAGAATTTGGCCATTTTGTCTAAATAATTGAGAGAAGGAGATCTGCAGTTCGGAACTAATTCCTACCTCTGCTTAAAAAGCATAGGCCAGCCTGGAAGTTTGCACACAATGATCTCTCTGCTGCTAGACTGAGCTTCCTGCGCAAATGATGAGCATAAATTCTTCTGACCCCTACAAGTAACCATTAGACAAATTCAAGGATGAGGAAGCTGTTCAGAACGTTCCCAGAAGATTAGGACAGGAAGTCTATTTGTGCTCCGTTCTTCCTCTCCACCCTCCCGCCCTCCCCCTGTGGTGTGGGAGCTCGCTGAAAATAATCCAGGAGCAAAAGACAAACGCGTCCAAACTATATATATAAAAATAATAATAATAATAATAATAATCATAATAATAATAGAGATACACCAGTAATACAGGCCTGCCTAAATTGTACCAGTTAAGAAAGGAACCCCCAACACGATTGATACGATTATAAACACCTTGTATGACATAATGGCCTGTACAACAGACCTATAAAATGATAATTAAAAAAGAAAGATATTTAGACCAAAAAGAAACAAGAAATCCCCTTCCTATGTTTGAGTTGATAACCCACCTTAACTTGTCATTGTGACTGCTGGAAATGATAAGTAGTCCTTTTACTTTTTTTGTGGTTTTTTGTTTTTGGGGTTTTTTTGTTTTTTTGGTTTTTTTTTTTTTTTTTTTTTTTTTTTTTTTTTTTTTGTTATAAATTTTGTTAGAAAGTTCTCCGATCCATGAAGCGATCCTGAAAAGACAGTGTTTATTATAAAATTAGGCAAATGTCTGTCCCAGCTTTAAATCCTTCCTGTTTCACTTTTGTTTTTTATATTTTTTTCTTTCTCTCCCTTGTCCCCAGCAACACGGCGAGAGGATGCCCATCACATTTGCAGTTTATAAACCCCGCTGGCAGCCAATCCCACCGCACAGTGAAACAGGCTGCTGGCAGCACAGCTCAGCCCAGCTCACTGTGCCTTGGAGGCAGTAGTGGTGGTGGACGTGGCCCCACTCGCAGAGGCCACTGTGAGGAGAGAGTTCTGGATGGACTCGGCTGAGGTGGAGGTGGCGTGAAGGCTGGCGACTGGTCCAGAGGCCCCTGCGGAGGCTGCAGCTGCAGAGACCAAGCTAACTGGGTTGCTGGTGAGCAGAGAAAGGTTCTGAGGGTTCAGGAACAGAGGGGCAGTTACGATGTTAGGAGTACCTCCAGCATTGGCAAACACCAAGTTTCCAGTTGCATCCAGTGATGTTATTGGAAGAGAGCCACTAGATGCAAGAGCTAAAAAAGGGAAAATTGAGCAGGGAGGAGATAACATTAGCAGTAAGCAACAATGCAAAATGTGCCTAAACGCAACTGGTCTCTGCATTTTCCTTTCTCTGATATGCGTGCTCTCTACACCACTAACGACAGTCATCTCATCATTGGTTGTTTTTCAAAAAAACAACTCTTTATGAAGAACGGACAAGATCTTGCAGATACTAAAATGCCTCTGTCGTCTGCTCCTGAACTAATTCCATCATGCCTTTCTTCAGATCTTTAAGCACAATACTGGTCTATGTTTCCTGCCACAGAAAACCTGTACATTCAGGCAATCTGTACTGGAAAGGGTGGAGATGAGTGTTCACATGAAATGACAGCTATCACAAGACGAAGAAGGTCATGTAACCTTGAGCATAACATTTTAAATATTGACATACAACCACTGTTACAACTTACTCTCACTGGTATACAGGGTTCAGTCTGCCTTAGATTATGATCTCCTAAATTTATCTGTGACACATTATGAAATGGTTCTTTCTTGTACCCCGGAAACAAGATTTGTTAAGCTAGTTTAGAGCATATTTGAACACATAGGTTAGCCAGCTCTTTAGGCACTTGCAAGGTCTAGGTTTTAGAGATAACGCACTCTGAACTGAGAACAACTCTTGCTAAAGTTAGTGGAAACTTCTGGCTGTGTGGCACTTCCAAAATAAATCTTTACTCCTCTGAATAACGATTTACGGATTTAAAGTTCTATATAAGGACTTTAGGAGGTTGATTGTTGTGGGTTCTTTTTAAATACATATAAGGACAAGAATTCAGGATCAAATCTTGCTCAGAACTGCCCTCCTAAAAGACCTCAAAACAACACAACTCTGCTCAAGCTTATGCTAGAAGAGCTATAAAAAGCAAATCTCTAACCTGCTGGAGATACCTGCCAATGGAGGGAGGATAACAAAATAAATTCCAGATCACATTCAATACCTTCAATGTCTCCTGTAAATCTCTACAAGATCATACACAGTTCGAATCCCCTTTCTGAAGTTGTACCTGCTCTTATCTCTGTGATACATAAAATGCATTTGCGCATTTAAATTTTGTAAAACCTTTACTCCTATAAAATTTATGTCCAGTGCTGAGGAGTCAGTGTTCTTTTTTGGTAGAGAAAAACCAAGCATGTAAACTCAAGTCGTATGACAGAGATGAATTAAAGAGAATACTACTGACCTTGAATAGTTGCCAGTGTACTGTTGCTCATCAAGGCTGGGCTGAGAGCACCACCTAATGTCCCTGGATTGAGACTGAGTAAGGCACCTCTGCAGGAAGCAAGATCGTGGAAGAAGAAACAAAGACAAAGGAAAGGAGCGTTACTTTTAAGAAAAGGTTGTCACTGCTCAGAAGTACACCATCATACCAAAACAAAAAAAAAAGAGGGAGGGGTGGGGAGGGAGGAAAGACCAGAGATTAAGGGCTAATTTTAGTTTATTTTAGTTTTTCCTTCATGATGCCTTGAGTAGACATTGCCTTTCAGCTGTGTGGTTAGCGACATGCCTGAAGTACAGGCACCGTAAATACATGACTTGTATTGATTGTTGCTGTAAAATATTCTTGTAAAGTATTTTGGGGAAACTGCCACTCATTAGACAGCTATCATCATCTCCCAAATTCAGGTAAGAAAGATGTAAATCAAGAGGAATTGAAGAAACAAAGTCATCTCTCAGAGCAACATTTTTAAAACTAAAACTTCAACAATACATCATCATGAGTCTTTTACAGCTTGTTGCTCATGATGGAGAAATGAATACAGAGGTGTGAAGTGGGTCTAGGCTAGCTCTCCTTTTTACAATTAGTAGAACAGATTCTATGATTCACTGGTAAGTTGAAGCTCTTAAGTCAAGCTCTGCAGTGGGATGGATGACTTATCAAATCACAACATTGCTGCAACACAGATTTTTCATCTGTGAAATGAAAACAATATTTGTGTACGTTGATGGGAATGGCCAATTACCATCTATAAGTAAACTCTCAGAATTTGAGATAAATGACATTAGAATCACAAAGTGAGCTACCAGAAAATAATGATACATAAAACCCCACACAATTCATCCCAAGAATTCTCCGTCCCTCTTCTGTCAGCTCACCTAAAAGAGTGTGAAAAACTCATCCTTACCCAGCTGCAAACTGTGAGGATGCCATCAAGCCTGGGTTTAGTCCTGCTGCAGCAGCCATAGCAGCAAGACTTGCATTTGCAGGCAACTGTGCAGCTCCTTGTAACGCGGCTGCTGCCGCTGTTTGCAACCCTGATGCCGTTACCATCACCTGGCTGGTCCCAAGAGGGGAGGACAAGGGAGTGGAGGTTGTCTGTGTTGTGCTGGTCTCACTGGCACTGGATGCCTCTGAAGTGGAGGCTGAGGCAGAAGGGGAAGGACTCAGGGAGGGTGATGTCACTGCTGAAGAAGCTGGAGGTGCTGTTGAAATCACTGTTGCCGTGTTGTTGGAGGTGGTTTCTGTTGTGCCTAGAAGATTCATTCTGGTTAGATCAGTACAGAACACAGATACGACTGAACAGAAACCACTACCCACCTGAACTGAACGGCACATCCAACTGAAAAGGAGACAAACACACAAACCAAGAAGCACCAAGAGTCTAAATCAGAAGCTCAGACTATAATGAAATGACACTTCCAAGAAGAGGCTGAGGAGCACTAGAATCTAGAAGCTAGCAATGGAATACAGCATATTTCATTCCAGCATCACCTGTGATTTTATCCCCAGAAAAGTCAACTGAATGGTCTCAAAGACTGAGGTTTTCTAGTGGAGTAACAAAGAACAATGACAAGAATGTCCTGGGATACCAGTGTGACCAATTCTGAATGACCTTTTGAAGAGCTTAAAAGAGGAAAATGGTAGAGGTTAACGTGGGGGCAAGGGAAATCAGCCCTTACCTGTGACTGACAGACTAGTTACAGCAGGACTGGTCAGAGGGAGCACAGGATTGACAGTCAGGGTTGTAGCTGCACTGCTAGTCACAAGACTTGGCGTGGTTGCCACCTGGAGGTCAAAAAAGAATACAACTGCTCAACTGTTAAAAGACAAAAAGTTAGCTACTAGACTTGGATTTCTTTCTTCCCATCCTCAGCTGAGGAAGTTATCAGGGAAAACAGTGCATATAAACTAACTTTTTTGTAGTTCCATTACTTCATCATTCAGTGGACCAACCATAGTACCTTCCCTAATTACCAGCAATATCTTTACTCTTAATCATTCAGTATTTGAAGGGAGGTATATCCATTACGTCCGTACTGTCTCAGGACTGCGAGTTAGCCCTCCCTCTCTGCCTGTGTCCAAAGACAGCACCTTGTTTTAATAGTCACTCTTATAGAAAGAGTTACAAAATATATTATTTCTGCATGGTTTTTTTTTCTTGTTTAAACATCTTTTCAGCTCCAAATCTCTTTGTCTGATAAAATAATTTAAATGACCCAGCATTACCAAAGGTAATGGTATCTTTGGTATTTAGGGTGTTTACATCGATAAACAGAATAACATTTCAGTTTTACTCAACCAAACTATAAGCTCTACTTTGATAAGTTTCCTTGTCCCAGAGGAAGGATCTCTGAATTTTAAAACATTCAAATGGCACTAGCTAATTTTACTTGTGGACCGCTTATTACAAGAAAGCTACAATAAACTGAAGACATTACAGATAAAAAACACCAAAGATTTAAGGCTGGAGGAACTAGCTTATGAGGAAAAATGAAATATAAGGAGAGAAAGGACTTTTAATGGACAAGAAACGGTGTCCAACGGTAACATTTGAAGGCTGTTACACATCAATGAGAGAAATGAATCCTTCAGAATTGCCCAGAGAACATAGCCAAGGATATAGGCTAAAACCTTCCTCCTTTCCCGTCTCTTACCTTAAGTTTATTATCAGAGAAATCTCTCTCATGCTGCATATCCTCTTATAGAAGTCAAATGCTTCATGCATTTTAAACAAGACTGGGGCAACTGGGACAGATCTAAAAGCTTTCTGCCCATCTCAAATAGCGTATGAAATAAAGAACTAGGTACATAGCATACTTCCCACAAATGCAGCCCAGACATCGTATCTGTCATCTCTCCACCAAACAGTTAAGGCCAAGGTCACAATCCATATTTCAGGGCAGTGAATGACCTAGAATTAATACAGCTAACCCCATGGTTACAATGACTGACTTCAGCCAATGCAAAAGTAGGCTGCCATCAAAAGGAGCATTCTCCTACAATCCTGCTTCAGAGCCCTAGCACTTGTGCAGCCAGGCTACAAGTCAGATTGGTTATCTAGCCCTGCTGAAAATTCATCATTATTCTTCACAGGGTTAATCTGCAGTCAAACTAGTAAACTAAGCCCAATCATCCTACGGACACATAATCTCCAGAGCTGACACAAGGAATCACCAAAGCACACAGTCAGTGAAGGTTAGGGGCAGCAGGGCTGGAACATCCATTTGAGTGGTAGAGAAGATTACAATGGGTGAAAATGCTTAGTGAAACGTCACTGAAAAATTGGAGACTATGGTTAACACCTCAAGCTCTTACATACAATGGTAGTTTATAATAAAAGGGAAATTTATGTAGGAAAGCTTTCTTAAGTTGCAGTCTGAGAAAACTTGCATCGTCACTAAAACATACTATTATAAATCTCATTATGTTCTGCTTTGCTAGCAAGGCATGCAACCTTGCTTTCCAATTGGGGAAAAAAAGGNGCACACATCCTGAGACAAGGATGAGGGGAAAGAATGACACATCACCAAAATTAATGATTTAATGAAGTACTGGAAGATATTAGCTACTACAGTGATGAGGGTGGAATAAATACTACAAAAGGACAGCTACAGGCTACATAAATTCCACCACATTCCTATTAGCATAGCTACTATGAAATCTAATAGCTACTGTTTCTATTTATGAAAACAGACCTCCACAGATATTGGTAGCAAAGGAGCTGAAGGAACCTTGATGCATGTGTTTTGTTACTCTTATTTTCATGAAGTTTGTGTTTACCTGAGGCAAATACAAGTGTGGGAAATTAATTACATGAGTATTAGCTAAATTGTTCCTTTGTTCCAAGCCTTTTTTTACATAAATCATTCCTGACTAAAAGTGACAACAACAGTATCATTGGATTTGTGTGACTTGTCTCCAAATGATAGGTTTTACTGCTGCTCATCTACTTATCAGAGCAGCCAAAATAAGAGGGGAGGGGGTAGAGCTGTTAAGCATTTTTTTTATTACTATTATTTTACAAAAGAAGTTTGGGCAAGAAAGAAAGTCTAGATGTAAACTGGAGTTACTACCTGGAATATTTTCAAAGCAACAACCCCAACTGCAAATTTGCTAGTTAGAATATTTACTCACGAGCTGACTAAATAAAACACCCAAACTGAAGGCCCAACTAGTGCCTGATTTGTAAGCAATCTCTCTCTTATATAGTATGCAAGTAGGATATTTAAAATGCTAGTAAAATATAAATTTGTGAGAACAAGTCTGCTGTACAAAGAAGGTGTAGCATGGGCAACTTCCACAGTGAGCACAGTAGAACTCTCTCTTCCAGTTATCTTCGTCAACAGTTTCTTGATTCTTACCAGTGAGGTTGGGCAAGGGAAAATTGCTTTGATGGGCGAGCTGCTGGTTCCACCACTGCTGGGTGGGTTGATCCTTTTCTCCTTCTGGCGCCGGTTACAGAACCAAACGCGGATCACCTCCTTCTCCATGTTTAGCTGGTCAGCTATCATGGTGATCTCATCCGAGGTAGGCTTTTGGTTCTAAGAAAAGGAAACAGTACTTGAAAAGCTGTGAAATTACCTTCTGAAGTTTTACATTATAGCTTCTTCTTCACTAGGCAGAAGTCTGGATGGGACATTTATATCCAGATTTGGTCAGCGGTACAGTAGAGATAGACCATAATAGATACTTCTGCCCTCCGTGTTCCTACTTACAGGAACATTTCTACCAATAACAAGCTGTGTTCCTCAGAGATGGGTGATGAAGACTAAGCTCACATGCTTCTTTTTGAGAGAAGGGATCTGACTTGTGAGTTAATCCTTCAAGGAATTCTAGACCTTGATAAGGCAATCTTTCTTTCAGCATCTCTCAAAAAGGAATGGGAGAGATTAACTATAGCAATAGCCAAATGAACCCCAAGTTGTCTAGACCTATAATGAAAGACAGGTAGATTGAACGGGCTACTTACAGAGGCTATCTGCCCATACAGCTGCACAAAGTGCCTAACGAGTAACATAAGATCAGCTAAAAACCTCACATTATGTATGTTTAGACTGTCGCCCCATTTATCCATCCTCAGAAAGGGTAATCTTTTTTTGTTCTTTCTGATGTGCAGAATATCAAGCTTAGATCTATGGCTCAGTATCTTGGAATGCGAAATCACAAAGTCAGGAAACTGCAAGAACCAATGAGGTTTTTTGAGGGGTTTTGTGCTCTTATTTTTTTTAAAGTGAAGTAGACATTGATGCCTGCTTCTTGGCACAGCCTTTGTATTCACCTTGTTTAGTACAAGCACCTTCCTAAATAGCACAGTAATGGGTTCACTCTAACAGATATGATTGTTAAGCAAAGTTTCTCCTTTTCTTTATAGGCTGAGCAGAGCAACAGGATCACTGACCTCCAGGAAACTCTTCTCTAAGGCCACACGTATGTTGGTCTCTATGCTGGTGCGTTTCTTCCTCCTACGGTTCAAGCCTTCGATCCCCAGCCCTGGAGAATTCAGGGCACTTGGGCTGGAGAGAGTTGAATCAGATGAGAGGTTTTCTGAAAAAAGAAAGTAACACAAATCAGGAGATTTTATTTGAATGCAGTGCAGTCTAATGCAAGTGTTCTTCACCTGTGCAAGGTATGCTAAAACCCACTCTGTATCTATTCCAGATATACAGAAATTTCTGAAGATCACATGCATTAATCATTGTACTTGTAAATTACAACATATACTTGAAACCTGAAAGCTGCAAGTAAGCCCAGAGGGCACTCTCTGCTCCTGTATGCTACCACAGTATCCCTTTTATAACACCTATACAAAGTTTCTGTCTCCCTTATCTCATTCCACCCCACACTCATTCACTGCAAGTCACAGTTTAAAAAAAAAAGCAGTAACTGATATCCATGAGCCACAGCTGTATGTCACAGGCAATTACGAAAAAATCCAAGCAGCCTGAAACTTCTTTTACCCACTCTGCAATACACAAGAGGAAGAGGAAGTTCATAGTCAGCTTCACAGTGTTCAACCTCTTCTCTCTGGAGATCTTAGCAGATACTCAGTTCTATGCAGTTCTACCGAACAGCCTACACAGCTAGCAGCTCCCCCTCCTTAGCTTCACTAGGTCTCTAGCTGTCAAGCCCTAATCCTGTCTTTTTGGCTCCACAGAGAGCAAAGAGAGAACACGCTTGACCCCACTTTGTAGCAGAAAGCGCAAAATAACCAAGAGGCAGGTTCCAGCAGGGAATTTAAACAAAATGATTAATTATGGCTGGAGATCCATCCCTCACTGCACTGGGGTTTGTGGGTGATAAGCAGGTGTCAAAGTTCACAATGCCTAAGACCATTCTGGTAGGCTCAAATGGGCAAGTACATTCAGCTCATTATCTTCTAGACTTCTTTTTTCCCCACTAATGGCACCCATAAATGTGCTGAACCCCCCTCTCCATCCTGAAAACCCCACAGAACAAGCTGACTTCTGAAACAATAAATTCTCCAACGCTCCAATGTAGTGTAATGGAAGGGATCATCGGTATGCTTCTCCTGCCTGCTTTTACCTAAAAGTAGCCTTTAAAGTCATCTGAATCTTTCTTCCAAAGATTTTCATGAAACTGAATCAGAGCCAAAGACAATTGTTCCCAACTTCCAGGCTATGAAGGACCCTGACACTGTTTGCAGCCCTTAACTTTACAGATCCAAGTATTTGTTCAGGCTAGCAGGAAAAGCAAACTATTAGATTCCTTGCAGCACTGGACTCATCCAGTGTTGCTGGAAGGTTTGGGGACCACTGGCCTGTGGACTAGAGCACTCAGTGTGAAGATCTTTATGTTTTCTATCACAGATCTACATCACCTGAAGATAACCGCTGTCAGCAGAACAGAACGACTCTTCCTTGTTTCAATGCAGGACAAATTTTCAACACTGCATCCAATTACTTTCAAAATTTCACAGAATACTGTAGGTGTCAGCATAAAGCTCTCTTCATTTTGGTAAAAATAGGAAAGCACACACCATCCCTGCCATCTGTTTAGTGGATCCATCAGTTCTATACTACATACAGTCATATACTTGGAAGAAAAAACTGGCTGACAGCACTCTTAAACACTTTCTATCCTAACGCCAAGCACCACCATCCAAGCTCATTTTGCTGGTGGGGAAAAAAAAAGAAAACAAAAAAGGAACGCTACCAACATTGGCATCATGAATAATTTATCACCCAGGAAAAAATAATTCTGGAAGGAAAAAGCAAAACCTAACCCATGAAAAACTCTTCCTATGGGGAGAAAGAGAGTATTTGTACGGACCCTTGGAGAGAGGTGAAAAGAGCGCACATAGGGGCGTGGGAGGAGATGAATGCAGTAAGCTCTGCCTACTGAAACAACAAACCATGCAACCCTCTCTCTACTACACATCTGAAAAAGAAAGCTAGAAGAGGATTAGAAGTTATATGCATTAACATACATGAAGGAGGAAGACCACAACACACATTATACCTCACCCCATGCAATTATTCAGCTGGCTGCAGAACACAATTCTGAAAGCTCACATAGGAACAATTTTGAATGCATATGGGCACACGAAAAGGGAAGTATGGACACTTATTCCTACACCCTTGTTTGTCCCATGGACAGTTACAAAGATTGGTGGCTTCATAAAACCATAAGGGCACAAACGAAGCAGTTTTTCAGGGTTTTTCAGAATCCTACTGATTTTGGTAGGCTGGTGAAGAAATACACAGACTCATTCACCTGCATCATTGAGCCACTTTTCCAGAAGTGGCTTTAACTTGCACATGTTCTTAAAGCTGAGGTTCAAGGCTTCAAAGCGAGAGATGGTAGTTTGGCTGAAGTCATTTCCATAGAGTTTGCCCATAGCGAGCCCAACATCACCCTGGACAAAGAAAGAGAAAAAAGGGATTCACTAACATAGGCACTTCCAAAGCAAGGAATCCTGTCACGTTCTTGTGTTCTCTTAGTGACTCCACTGCTGCGTGGGATTTCAGTTTCACAGAAACTTGCTCGGCACTACCAAGATTCATGCTAAAGCAAATAATCATAAAGAAATGTCAAACCTCACCATGTTTAACCATGTAACTCTTTCCAGGAAATCCCTGATGCTTTGTCTTCTTTGCATTATCACCGAGCAGAACATTCCCCTGAATATTAACTTGTAATTTTTTTCTTAGTTCTTTAAAATAAGTAAAGGCCAAGCTCTCTTTAGGAGCAGATTTAAGAATCTGCATATTTCACACCAAAGAAGAAAAGTTCAAATAAGCAGAAATGCAGTGAATTCATGTTCTCAAATTAGTAGAAAAACACTCATGAAAAGACGTCTACAAACATATATCACATTTAAATAGATGCAAAAATATTCTTATCTGAACTTTTAGTATCTTCTGAGGTTCAAACCAAACTTCTCCCCACAGATACACATTTCAAAGCGGATAAGAAGTTGAACCATTTCAAATAATGATTAACTGTAGTCTTCACTACCATTACCCATCTGCCAAAAAGCTATCCAGAAGATTTACAGACAGATGATCATCTCTTTACATCTGTTACTGCTTTTCAAAACTCAGTTTTAGCTAGCTATCAGGCGATCTGCTTATCCTAATATCTATAATATCTATTTATCTATATCTATATATATATACACATCTCTATGTAGTTTACACTTGGAAATTCTTGTTTAAAAAAAAATAAAATCAATCCGTTCTTGATTGTGGCCATTAAAAACTCCATAATGTTTTCTTGTTTTGTTTTAAAGCTGGAAGGTCCTGGCCTTTGAAAAAATGTAATTATTTTTAAGTATGCTATTTGGTCTAAAGTAGTTGAATTTAGATTTTTATTTTTTAAACACAAAAAAGAATGAAAAGTTTAGAAGAAGAGACTGAAAAGCTTGAGCACAGTTAGTGGAGTTTAATTGCAAGTGGGTTAGTCGGATTGTGCATAAAGCTTGATTTCCTTCCTTTTAGGTCAGATCCACAACCACAGCTTGACACATGTATACTAATAGCATGCAGAGTGGCCACATCCAAGCGAGGAAGAAAACAACCTTTGGTAAGCTTAGTAAATTGTGCAGGTTGCGTAAAGAAAACGATTTCCTTCCCAGAAGAGGACCAGAACAATTGGTTTGTACGCCCTTCAACCAGAGGAGACATGCGGGAACTCACATTTATACCTGTAGCCATATGCCAGGATTCCGTGCATTTTAAAACTCATAAATCATTCCAAGAGAAGTAACATGGATGCTCTAGTGGGTTTATGAAGAAGAAAACCTGGCCATATAAACCATTTTAGAGATAAGCTGATTTATGTCTTGGCAGGAAAGAGTTATGAAATTTGTTCCAGTCCCCTGACTAAATTTAATTCTGTTATTTATGTTGTTCTTACTAACATTCGCCATCTGATTTAAAATGAATAGTTAACCATTTCTTTGTCAATAGTTTTCAATGCCAAAAGGTGGCAGCATTTCAGCTGTAGGCAAAGGAATTTACATGTTGGGATGAAAATTTCATATATTGGGATGGGCCACTGAAAGGATGGATGGAACAGAAGATAAAGGTACTGTACACATCTGATCTACTTTGTAGGTTGAATGAAGCTCCGGTACTGAACTGAAACTGATTATAAAGTACATCATTGTTGTGTATACTGGTCTGTTAAGAAGCTCAGATGGACTAGCAAAGGTAATACCGTTTACAGAATAAAAATAACATGTTCGCTCACATAGCTTGAATCTGTACCGACCAATTATTCACATACCTGCAATAATGCTCAGATGCAGTATGCTCATTGTGTCTCTGTATGTCAAACATTGAGATATTTTTAAGGAAAACAATTAAACAAAAGGATTTAAATCCATCACCCACTTTTCAGGGTGGGAGAAGAGACAGAGCTGCTGAAGTTCAAAACCTGTTATATTGCTCACAAGACTGAATGTAGTAAGTGATTAGTTTGCAATGCAAACTAAATCTTTCCATTATTTTTGAAAGGCGGGGGTAGCGTGAGTCTGAAACAGCTTATGGTACCACTGGAAATAAATTTCTTTTATCGTCTGAAAGGCAGTCTATTTATCCAACTACAGGAAACCAAAGTAATAGGGGTCTCTAATTATCATCCAATTATGCAATTAGGTAGAAGTTATTAGAACTGCCTAATTATACACATACAAACTCAGAGGAGGATAGGAATGATCAAATGCAATTTTATCATTCTCAAGAGTCCCCTTTTTTAAGCTCAAAAGCAAATACTGAAATGTAAGCCTGAGCAGTTGTGTTCATTTTTCCTCACCATGAAAATTCACAACAGGGTCAATAAAGAAGGGTTAATCCATAACTTAAAAAGTCTAGTTGAGCCTTTATAGTCATCTCACAGCAGGGCAGATTAAACATAATAACTAAAGATCTACATGAAACTCCTCAGTCAGGCTATAGGGAAGCTATTGTATTTTAGTCTGTTTTGTTCCGCTCTATTCTAGCTTTTGTGTGTGTCCATCACTTGTATTTCTGTGCCTCCCTCTAGTGGAAAGAAGGGAGGGAAGGAGGCACACATGCCAGCAAAATGCACTTCATTTTACTAAGAACATTCTGTTCTTGAGTTATAATTAAGATGCTGCCAGGAACTTTCATTATGAACCCTGATTTTTCAAACGTTTAGAACTTTGCCAGAAAAATAAATCTGACTTCAGCACATACTTTCAGCTAGAGTAGAAGTACTTATTCCGGGGGTGGGGAAGGGTGTGGGGGGGGTGGCAGGCGTGGAACAAATCACATATGTTGGATTGACTGCTCTGAGCTCAGACTTTTAAATACCTACTTTGATTTTTGCATGCTATTCTTCTAGCAAAAACACGTCTATGCTTACCACAGACTCCTGCCAAAATTAATTGTTTACGTGGACAGATATTTTAATTTTGCGGGGAAAAACCTAATTTTAATATTAATAAGAAAGGACTCTTGGATCCAAGCAGCATTTCCCTTCAACAGAACAACGGAAAATATAAATGCACTTTGTACTTTTAATTGTACTCCTCATTCAACCATTTTCACTACGTTCAAGATTACTTTTCTTCTGCTCTATGGGTATTTCTGAGCTTTTAAGCAAACGAAAACAAACCACAACTCCAGTTCACCTCTGTAAGGAGAGAACTTCAAAGTGACAGTCCTTTCAGGTTTTGTTTAGGAATCTTAGCAAAAGCATTAAATACAGAAAGCATTGATGTTTAATAGGAAAATACGCTTGAGAGATAAAAACCCTTTGACATCCAAAGCAACTCCACAGTTGTGACATACTTTTTAAACACACAGAGCAGTTAATTGTGCTGTATGATTTTTGGAACTTTGTACTTCTGAAGGCAGCTTTAAAGTGCTTTGTCCCATTCATTTTACATCCTATAGAATGAATAGTGCACATGCAATGACATCTGGAGCTGGTAAATGCATGTACCTGCTGGGAAAATGGCTATGCTTTAAAACCAACAGGGAAGTAAGATGGATGTATGGCTTTTTCTGTTATTTCTTAGAAATCCCCTACACAAAGGCCAGAGCATAACCCTATTTAAGAAGGTTCTCCTAGGAAAAGGTGGAATTGTAGTCTCCCTCCAGACTTGAAAGATGAGACCTCAGATTCCATACTGGCAGGCACTAAGGTACGCAGTCTCACCTGAGTGAATCCAAGTTTGATCCGTCTTTGTTTGAAAGTCTTGGCAAACTGCTCAAGCTCCTCAAGGTCACTGGGCTCCTCCAAGCTGGGAGTGTCGATTCGCTTTGGTGTTGACTGGCTCTGTGGAAGTGGCTGAATGGGGGTCGCTGCTATTGTGCGTGTTGGGGTTGCTGGCTATTAAGATAGAGAGCAAGGAAAAGATGAAAATCAGACTAAAAGAATAATAAGCAAAAATTAAATTCAGCACAGGTATGTGAGGTTTCTGTGAGAAAGATCAATGAATTTGACATTTCCAGCAACCTGAAAGTTCCTCCAATTTATTTACATTCCTCTCAAGAACGAGCAATCACAATCCAGAAAACTCTGTTAGTATGACAGCCTTTTAAAGGCTCTGTCAGAACCAATTAAAGAAAAGTAAGAGATGTTCAGTGCAGCAGATAACCAACAACTTTTGCTTGCTACAGAAGCTGCTCAAAGAAAGGCTGAACACTCTTACTTGATATAGTTCTATCATTTATAGACAGGTTGGCATTCATCCCCTTTTAATCATTTTAAAATTGAATTTACTGCTCATGTGAGGTGGCAGATTGTCATCAGCGCAAAAGATTCAAGTCTCCTATTTAATCTTGGAAGAGTGAGTACATACAGGGGCAGCAAACATGGCAAGTTTCCTCTAATGCCATCTCTTATGACTGACTCAACTCTTCCAGTAAGAAAAAAATAGATCCCCCTCTAACCCCTCTGCTGATACTTGTAACAGTAAGAATGAATGTACTGGTGATACCAGAAATTAAGCAAAGGCAATCTGCAGAAAATAATTCCTTTTAGGTCACACTTTTCTTCTATAGAAAAGGCTAGTTTTCCCGGAAGTCCACACAAGGTTCACTATTCCTGAACATTAGCATACTAGAGCATTTTGCTATGCAGCAATAATAAGAATCTGAAAAAACCTGAGCCTCATGGAAAATATCCACAGGTGAACAAAATACATTAAGATCTGGTATTGCACAGTTCAGGCAACAGGAACATTGGAAACATGTTTTGAGTGCATAACTCTACCTTCTTACATGCCATAGATGAACTGAGATGCAGAGACAAATCGTCTAGTTAAATTCTATTCAGTTCAGCTGAGGCTCTTAAGTAAAGGTGACTTCATGCTTTTATGTCCTATGCCCAGTTCTGAAACTACAGACTCCTTCAGGGCAAATAAGAACAGCCTCAAGTCTGTGCAACACTACAGTACTATGCAAAGTCTATGCAAAGGTCCAGAAATGGCTGTTCTAAAAAAGATGGCCTACATATAGCTGAGTCTTTACGTAGCTCCTTATGTTGTTTTTCTCCTGGGTTAGTGCAGTATTTTGCAGTACATGGCAGATGGTAGAGGGAGGTCAGGATCTGTAATTCCATTACTTGAGAAATAATGTGATCATATATGATCTTTCTAGGATTCCAGATATATGTGTGACACTATAAAGGTTTTTAATATTTTTAAATTTACATTAAACATAGTGTATAATTACTGCAATATGTCTTTACTGACTTCACCCCCTTCATATAATTTATTTTCTCTTTGTCGTTTTGATACTTTTTTTTAATCCAAGTATAATCTTTAGCAGGGAGTCATGCTGCTCACTGAGGTATGAACTACAGAGGTGAGACAAATTCCATTTTCCACATGGTGCCTGAAAAATACTATAGGTGGTATAATAGAAAATGTAGTTTTCTAAGACTCTGATAGACTCAGGCATCTTATTACAGACTAAAAAATTCTTATATGTAACCAAGTTGGCAGAAAGATATCATATGATATTACATAGTATTTGAGAAACAGCATGCAGTCATCTAACCAAACTGCACAGTAAAACTCCGAGTGAAGCAAATTTAAATTTGCAGGCACGTGCAACCTTAATATGCTTTTCTTACAGTCTGAAAGCTTAATCATAGAGCTGTAATATTTTAACATATTTTAATGCATTTCTAACAATCTCTTCACTTTCACAGAAGGTAACTAATAAGACTGGCAATGACTTAGCAATAATAGCAAAACAACTAGGCTACAATAAAGATAGATTACCACTGCAATCTTCAGAAAAAAAGATAGTTGTCAGTAATCCTCTTTTTGAGCTTTTTAGGTAGCCCACACCTTGCTCCTCTGAATTTCACAAATTTGTAGACTGTCGAAGAAAGCCTTACAAGAACTCAAACAATGCTCTAGTGCCATTAACTCAAGATATCAATCATGGAAATTTTCAGCTAAAAATAAAAATTTAGAATGTTAAATGCATGAAAAGAGGCACATTAGGGTGGAAACTACATAACTGAAGTTACTGATACTTCAGCTCTACACCGAATCTATCTAGAAAGACAAATGCATTATTATAGCTACAATATCTACTCCAGTAACTAATACAAAGGGTCCATTCACTTGCAATAGTTTAAATCCCCTCAAAGCAACTCATGAACTGTAGAAATAAGCCTGACCTGCGAGGCAAGGGTGATGCTTGGCTGAGACTGCAGGAGGTTGGCTTGGCTTTGCTGAGGTAGTTGCGTTAAGAGATTCTGCGCTTGCAGGAGACCTGGAGAGAGAAAAGGGTGGGTTTGGTTTGTCATTTAAAAAGACTTAAAACATGAAATGAGGTGAAACAAGGCTCTTGCCAAATAATGAAAGTTACAAAAAATTTGAGATGCAAGCCTTCATTTCAGCCCTGCATAGATATCTTCAGACTTTGGACCCTTCAGTCCAAAATCCCCTTGCATTTTCCTTAAGTAGATGTGATGACAGAAGGGTAAAAGAGAGAAGTCTGTACTAGTTTCCTCTGCAGCAAGAGTTTGTAATGATCTAGGTTATCCCAGTTCTGTGCGCAGGAATCATTTATTGCCCTTTCAGCTTGCAGATTTTGGGTAAACCTCTTCCTGTAACCAACAGCTGACCAAGAATTAGGGAGCCATATAAAAATAAACAACTGAATACTAATCAGATCAAATCCAACAACTGAATACTAATCAAAACCACAAATTTGGCTCCTTGATCACCCTTCTTCCTCTCCGTATCAACCCATGCCAGCTGCCTAACAAGAAGGCAACTTTCTCTGGCATACTTAAGCAGACCACACCAGAAGACAAAACAAGCCCAGATAACCTCTTCCTGGCTGAAATAAAGAAGGAATCTTTTGGAAAAGTAATCAGAAGTTAAAGCTTAGGTAAGATACTGAACACTGCTTAAATTGCACAAATAGAATAAACATTACACTGAATATATGAAAACACCTGCTATTATGAAAAGGTGACAACATTAAAGAACAGTTGGGACTGATACAACCAATATACACAATATGCTGTCATTCCAAAAATAAATTCTCTTACAGTCCACTATTTGCATCGTTTATTAAATCTCTGAGGACATTGAGATCTATGCTTACATCTATATATTTTAACTAGAAGCTATCTGATTTTTTTTTTGCATTTCTAATAATAAATTTTATATATTTTTAAGGGGTAAGAATCTTGACAAAAATATACCTCCAGTTAGTCAACTCCCTCTAGTTTATTGTGAAAAATATTACTGTTATTCTTTAGGTAACTCCTGGCTACGACTATCAATTTCCCCTGTAATAACTTAAGAACCTAATTAAACCTACAGTTAATAGGCACCTTCAATATACCAAGTTCCTAAAACCAGGGGAGAATGATGGCACAACAACAGATGGACACTATGACCACTCAGAGGACACAACACCAGGTAAGTACCACTTAAATTCTGTAATTTGAGTTCGACGTGGTCTGTTCTGGCTCATCAGCTGGCCGATCAATCAGAGCACACCACTCATGACCAGCTACCTCTTAGCAGAATACAGGTAGGGGACATGGGAACTTAGGACTTGCTAAATACTGAGTGAGAAACTAGATGTTTTATGTGAGGTTAAGGCCATAGGAGACATGAAAAGAGGAACTACCATGGGTAGGAAGGAGAAAATGTATCCTCAGTGAGGGATACAAAACTACAGAAAAATGGTGTGACAGTGATATTACTGTTACTTTTTTTTTTTTTAACAAAGTATTGAATATGTATTTTAAATTGAATGTCTTGCTATCAAAATGCTCAAGACCTACAGAATAAAGCCAGCTGCTTATGCAACATAATAGCACAGCACAGACAACTATGTAAATTTGCTTTGTACCACATAATCAACATGTTCCAGCTGTGTTTTTGAAAAGCTACAGCGAGGGAATGGATCAGCTTAAGGAACTTCCAAGACAGCTACACAGTGCTTTTCATAATGCAAATATTTGTTCACTTGAAAGATTATTTCAGCTGCCCAAATCTAAATATTAGTTAGTGAACAGTCATCTCTAAGTGAAGAGATTTTGACCTTCATTTAGCGACAGTGAATTTTAACTGACAACTTGAAATAGAAAGGCGCAAGCCCTCACACTGACACCACAGAGTGGCTGACCAACAATGAAATAAAAAATAGGTAGCTGACAGTGACCACATTTGACCTCTAATCCACTGGTAACACCATCGATCACAAGTTACTGACTCATCTTATGACTGTAATCAGAGTAATTATGACTGTCCTTTTGTGATTTTTTTGTCCTCAAAGAAATCCCAGAGGATGTTTTTCTGGCAATAACACTTTTGCTTAAGAGCGCAAGATGACTACACTCTTCCCTATTTTATTCTCTTATGTTCTGAAGTAAGTATGACTGAAGGACAGTATAAAATATTCTGAACATGTTTAATCTACTCAGTTTTTACATCATTTTATCCTATTTAAGAAATACTCATACAAGGTGTCTCAGGCAGAAACTGGAGAAAGAACAAGTTTGGTCAGCTGCAGGTTGAACTAAGTAATCATCAGGGGATCGGGAAAGCAGCTGAACTGTTTTGGCAAAGTATGCATCTCTCCCACTGACTTACAGTCTTTTCAGACAGTTGCTGTGCACACGCTTTGGACTCTTGTTGGCTTCCATGGGCGGGCAGCTGCAGTTTTGCTCTTTTCAGACATGACTTGTACTAGTCTAAGCTTCACCTTCATTTTTTTTCTGAGGAGAAACTACTGGTCCCCACTTCGGTCCAAGATAACTTCAGTGACTTAACTTACAGGGCACTTAGCACAGCCTTTTAAATACAGCGTAAGTCCAAAACAGCACCTTTTAGGCAACTGCTGAGATATTGGTGTTTCAAACTTCCCTGATTCCTTAGGAACTCATACTGGCATCAATACTGTTTAACATCTTTATTACCAATAAGGCTGATGGGACAAAACATATTCTCAGCAAGTTTGTGGACAATACCAAATATGGGGAGAGTGGTCAATAGGCCAGAAGTCAGGGTCTAGACAGGCTGGACAAATGGAACCTCATGAAGATCAATGCGGTAAAATGCGATGTCGTGCATGGGGGCTAGAATAACCCTGTGCAGCAATACAGGGTGGGCACTGGCTGGCTAGAAAGCAGTTTCACAGAAAAAAGACCTGAGGGTCCTGGAGGACAATAAGATGAACATGAGCTAGCAGTGTGCCCTTACAATAGAGACAGCCAACCACATCCTGGGCTGTATTCGCAAGAAT
The DNA here is from genome assembly GCA_013389945.1 of Fregata magnificens. Classification (NCBI taxonomy): domain Eukaryota; kingdom Metazoa; phylum Chordata; class Aves; order Suliformes; family Fregatidae; genus Fregata; species Fregata magnificens. The sequence continues at coordinate 73,867 of WAAD01039738.1, forward strand.
GCAGCCAGCAGGTCAAGAGCTGTGATTCTTCCCCTCCATTTGGCACTTGTAGGACCACACCTGGAGTACTGTGTTCAGCCTTGGGTTTCCCAGTACAAGACACAACGACATCCTGGATTTTGTACATTCAAGGCCCACCAGGGTGGCTAACAGCCTGGAACACCCACAAAAGGAATGGGTAAGTAAGCTGGTTTGCTCAGCCTTATGAGAAGACTAAGATGAGATCCTACTGCTGTTTTCAAAGACAGAAATGGACTCTTCTTGAGGGTGCACAGTAATGAGATGCAACAGACGTAAGCTGGAACATGGAAAACTCCAACTAGATAAAAGGAATTTTTTTTTTTTTTTTTAAAATATCATGAGTGTGGTCAACTCTTGGGGCAGGTACTTGAAGAAGTTGCAGAATCTCCATCCTAGGAGATGTTCAAACTCAACTGTCCACGGTGCTGAGCACCCTGCTGTAATTGGGCCTGCTTTGAGGAATACTACACGACCTCTAGACATCCCTTCCAACCTACATGATTTTTTGAATTTATAAAAACTAATATTGTACTTGTATACTTAACTTTACAGAGGTAGTATTTCTAACCCTCTGCTTTGGGTTCAATGGCCCAAGCCAAAAAACTCTTCCTGCCAGCCAACAGTCCCCAAGGATTGATCTGGGGTCCAGTTCTTACTGTCTAAAATTAAACAAAAGATAAAACAAACATTCAAGTGCAGATTTTTTTCAGCATAATTTTTAAAAAGTTGGCCCAGAAGCATAATACATAATTCATCCCTAACTGATCTCCCAAAAGAGTGAATTTTTTTCATCTAAGAACTTGACTGCTTTTTCTCTGCCAAAGCTGTTCACCTTCTCACAGACATATCCTGGAAGTTAGCTTGCAAGACAAAGCCATTGCAATGTCATTATTTGATTAACTGGAAACAGCTGAAAGGGAAGAAGGAAGGGCCATTTGATAAACTCGGTTGATCGCTGTTGATGCAAAGAAACTTCTGGGCACTTTGGTGTACCTCATTTTATCAAATCCAGATCTTCTAAAATGGGGACTCATAGTTGGAATTATAGTGGGATCTAACACAGGAGAGAAAGTACTAACCAATGCATTCCTGCAAATCTGTTCCACTGAGATGTTAAGGTGCTGCCTGTTGCTGCACCTTTTGCAGTATCCAGGTACCCTTTAATATCAGTTCAAGAACATGAAGCAAATGTGCTGAAGCTGGTGAACTGCGGTTTTGAAGAGTACCAATTCAGTGATCCATGTGAAGATGCTGCCACACTACTTCAATGAAAGTCAACATTTTTACCCACTGATGCTGTTTGGATGGTTAGAAGCAAAGACTTGATTTCAAAGAGGACAGTAAATATTAAGCATTTAATTCATATCTTGGTAATGGGTATTTGCAATACAGGGGAGAAAGTCACCATTTAAATCACTTCTTCCAAGTTCTTCTTCATTCCACTTCAAACTCTCCCCTCCTATTTGGGGAATGAGTTTGAGTCAGCTACATTTTGTTCAACTACTGTGTCAGCAAATATGCTGTCATTAAGAGTCTCTCGACAATGAAGAGCTGGGTCTCCTCATCTACATATTGAGGGGACCAAAGCACTTTCATCTGGTTCACATAGCATAGTATTAACAAAACGAGAAGGAGTCCTGTTAGGGTCAGTGCAGGTGCATAATCTCAGACGAGATGAACATTTGTCCATTACAAATTTGATGCACCTGAGAAGAAACACAGGCAACTTCAAGCATCTTCCTCCATCCTCACACTGGGTGAGGGAGCTGCACTCTGATTTATGGTACCAGAGGCCAGCAGGGTAGGTACTGATGTTTAACATTCATTATCCCATTTTAAAAATGTGGTTTTTTGTTTGGTTTTGGTTTTTTTTTTTTTTTTTAATGATACAAGTGAAGTCTCAGATGTCTGTAGGACAAGGACACAAAAAGAGAACAGGACTGGATTTGGCCTGCTATCATCATCCCCGGTATTTTTACAATTAAAAAAAAATGAAATCATAAACAAGGTCTTTAATAATAAACAGCAATACCTTGAGGATAGGTAGGCCCAGTTTCAATGTTTAAAGCTAATTAGTAGCTTGTCTTCCACATTTGCCTTTCTGGATACTTTCTTTATAAGTATGGTTTCTAAACCTCCTTGACAATGATGCACTTTTCTCAGATCTTAACAACTTCTGTTTCCAAGATTAATTTAAATGAAATGCGGCACCATTTCCCCTCTCCATTCAGATTTTTACTGGTACAATTTTTACTGGCAATATCTTCCAAGTAGAAAGGCAAATGGTCATCTGATAAGAGCAATATTTTTAAGAAGCAGCTATAATTGCAGTAAAGGATGTTAGATTAATTATTCTAGACACAGATCTATTAGATACAAGAGGTATAAAGACTGTACAAGGTGCTACATTCCTGCCTGTGACTTTAACAATAACAATAATTGCTCCAAATAAGAAATTGTTCCAAATTTCTATTTCCATTCAACCTTCTGCATATCTGCTGAGGCTTGAAACAATTCCTTCAGTTATGATGTTACCTACTACAAGCCATGAAAAACAGGAACTTCACAATTTGTTTCACGTAAGCCACTGAATAACCAGAAATCATGTGGACAAGGAAGATGACTACATTAGACATATGGCAGTGGATTTATGGGGAGAATTTCACATCTGCTGCTGTGATCTATAATGTGTGTTGAAAAAGATAGCAGAATAACATCCTGATTGTTGATTAATATTTTAGGTATTGAATTTTCTAAAATTTTTCAGAAGTTGGATCCAAGCTATGAGGTTCAACCCCTTCCAAGAATCTAAATATGATTGCTGATGATTGCATTACTCTGCACTCCATCACCTCTTCAAGTAAAAGAAGCTTTTCTCTACCAAATGTTTACATGTCTTCTACAATCTTGCTTAGAGATACTGCTCTTCACTTATTTCCCTCAAAACTATTCTCTTGTATTAAAAACAATTACATGACTACATGGCATGTACAAAATATGTAGTGTAGTCTGTAAAGCAATAGATTTCTTCCAGAATAGATAATCTATACATAAATCTGAATTTTCATTTTAGTTATTAAATGGGTACATACATATATAAAGCTGCATGCAGTACCAATGAGGCATCCAAAAAAACTCTAAATGCTGTTGGTTTTAAAGAAAGCTCTATGTTAGTTTCTTCAGAATATTTATTATTTTATGAAGCCAACTAATGAAGCAATAGGACAAGCTCAACATGGAAAAGTCAGCTGGAACAGCAAATAACAAAATAAAAATACACACTTTCTCAATCTTTCTCATAAATAATAACATACTGTTTGAGATAGTCTAACAATAACCATGAAATACTGCAAAAAGCCATACGAAAAAGTGAGATAAGGGGTAGTATGACATACATGTTGCTTTATCATTGAGTGCTCATGAAGAAAATTAGATCCATTCAAGCATTTCAGTTTGGAAGGTTGTCACACACTAATGGCCTATGGTCAGAATACAGAATATAAATCTTCCTACATTTTTGAGCTATTCACTTGTCCAAGCTGCACATTACCAGTAAAACATGGTGTTTCATACACACACTGTGTCACTGATGACCACAATAGGCAGGTCTTAAATCGCAGTGAAGAAATAATTTTCAGAGATGGCCCCTGGAAAAGGTACTATGAAAACCTCTTCTGGTAGTTATTTTACTTCTGAAAATTTTAAACAAACAAACAAAAAGCCTTCCTTCCTGTAACGCAAACAATTCATTTTGAGAGGTTACTATAACTTGCTTCTGTTAGCTCCCTTTTTTGTGAAGCATCTTCAGAGATATTTTAGCAAACCAGAAGTTAGCTGAAAAATGTAGGCAAACATTAATACCAGTGAGTTTCTCAAAACAATGCTTTTGTGCTTGCTGTTTCCTTAAAATCATTTATTTTAAAAAAAAAAAAAGAAGCCTATTTTAAAGAATCCTTGAACTAAATTTTGGTGAAGTTTGATTTCTTCTAGAAGAATACCTTAAGCTTATAAGTTCTGCTTCATTTTAAGAAACTAGTACATCACTAAATGCCTCCATGAATAGTCTTCTAGCCATTTTCTACCAGTACTGGTACGAAAGCTCTCCTAAATCGAGTCCTATTAAAAGAAAGTTAATTTTGACTAACCCTTTATTCAGATGTGAGAACATTCAGACAGTGAGAGAGCTTCAGCATAATGGAAAGCCAGTTCTATCCAAGTCATAGTATATAAGAAGGAATGATGCATGAAAAAATTAAAAGGAACAGAAGAAAATGAGGTGCAAAGAGCTGCTTTATAGGACAGCCAGGCTCTGGAGGACTCTTCAAGCATAACAGGATTTGCCTTCTGAGCAAGAATCTTTGGATTACCAGACCTGAACAACTGAGTAGAGTTCATGTAGAAGAGAAAGGGGGGAAAAAGACCATTGGAGCATATCAGCATAAGAGGCCATGGCTAAATGCAGTCTTCTGTGGGCATCAACAAACAGGGTGCAATCAGTACTGTGATGTATTGCAACTTGAATCCACTAGTTCTTAGAGCAAAGTTCCTGTGCAACATCTTAACTGATCTGGCATACTACCCCCTACCACCGCCTTAGTTTGCCTTTAGCATGTAAGCCGTACCCAGTGCATCGTCAAAATATTATTTCCAAGAGTTGTTACACAAAATCAAGCATTCTAGCTCTTTCCCCAAGGTGTAATTATTATTTCAGTTTATGAGAAAATTCACTGTACCCTCTTTAGGCTTAAGGACTTTTCTAGTCTCCCACAAGGACTCTTGATTTTGTAATCTTTTTCCAGTCTTAGAATTTTGTAGCCCTTTTAGCATTGACCTAATCCAGACAGCCCACACACCCTCCAGGCTTCCACCTCCTCGGATTCTGCCTTTGAGTTCTGGAGAGTTGTCTTCTCCAAGTTCTCTTCCCAGTAGGCTTCCTTCTTGAGAGCCGGACCCAGAAATTCAGATGTTGCAGTATTTCCCAAGAGGCCTTGTTGTTAACAAATGTTCCCATGACATGATCTCTGGATTGATCCTCCTTGAGAAGTGAGCTACACAAACTTTGACAAGGCTGACGTCTAACACCCAGAAAGGGACAACCTGTTAGAGTCTCCTAATTGCAATACTGTTATTTATCCTAGGGAATATCAAGTTAGTGAAGGTGTATGAACCACCTCAGTGTTACCTTCTCCTCTAAACAGTTATGTATGATTTTCTTTTCTGACAAGGATCACTTACCCTGCTGCCCCTGCGGTGTTTGTGAGATGATGAACTGTGCTGGCTGCAAGTTGGTTGTTGGATGCACCAACACAAACTGTTGCAGGTTGAGATTCTGCTGCTGAAGCTGCTGCAAGTGCTGCAAATCCTTAAGGAAACAGGGGAAGGGGGGGGGAAGGAAAGGAAAAAAAAAAAAAAAAAGAAAAAGGAAAAGAAAGAGCTGTGTGTTAAACATTTAAGTCAGCCTTGACTCCCAATGTAACTAAATATCCTATCAACCAGTTACATTCTAGCATTTAGAGATAAAAGTGGCTGTCAAGCACAGCAGTCCTGCTACTGAATATCCTTTAGGCTGGCAATTTTAATTTCACTGTCCTTCATAAAACCAAACCAAAATTGTTTACCAAATAACCCAGCAAAATATTTCCAGCACCGTTATGCTTTTTAAAAAAAAAAAAAAAAAAAAAAAAAA
>WAAD01039738.1:79607-93515 GCA_013389945.1 Fregata magnificens
AAAAAAAATCAATCTCCTTCCCCCTCAAATGCAGTAGTTTTCAAATACTTTAGACATATCAGCACCCAGATTTCTCAGTCTTATTTTTTGAGGATGCAACTCTGCTACAAAATTCATTGTTGACAAATCGAGCGTATTAGCTGGGAGCTATTCTTGTTTATATCAACAACAATCTGCAATTACCATTCTAATCAGCAACAGGAAAGCCAAAAATTACAGATTCCTAGTTTCCACTCTGGTTGTTGAGGTCAAATTTCGGGAAGTAGCTAACTCAAATAGTAAATAAATATATTTGATTAGTTCTGAAACAAATTACAATAAGCTTAATAGACATGGCTATAATTAAGGTTAAAAGGAATAACCCAAAACACTGCACTATTGTAGAACTGACTTTTATGTATTTAAAGTGTTCAGAACTATTAATTTTCTATAATTAAATTACTGGTCTCAACATAAATGCTAATCTCTGAGAAACTGAATCATTAAGAAAAGCGCTTCAACTTGCTGTTTAGCTGGAGAATGAAAACATAGAGAACTGCTTAAAAATATTGCCCCGAAACTAGCCTTTTTCTTTTCATCTTCTCCAAACAGGACAATAACAAGAATAACTGAAATTTGAAAAGTGAAGCACAACCAACCAACCAAAGCCAGCCAACATAACAGAGGTAATCTATGAAAACTATCTATACACGTGTAGAATCTTTCCATCTTTCTGAGAAGAAGCTGTTTCAAAATACCCATCAAGCAGGTGGATAAAAGCCTGAAATACTTCCCACACTTAGAACCTCCCATTAAACAAACCAAACCAACCAAACAAAAAACTTCCCAAAACTCTATTTCAGATTTACTCAGATACCGGGGTACCTGTTTGCAGACAGATACCCTCTTCTGGGGCCAACTGTGTCAGAAGATGTTAACAAAGCCAGTTTGCTCCTAAACAGTGCTCAATCTGGCTGCTTGAATGGAGCTGCTTGTTTTAACATACTTCCTAACATACTTGACTTAAAGTGAGTCAGACTAACAAAGACCCGCTTCTTAAGGCCAGTAACGTAGCCCCCACGCATTCTGACTGATGCAGGTGACTGAGCACTCACACAAGCTGCTCAGCCAGCAGATGTGAAAGGCCATTAACTGCCAGCAATGGAGATGGTGATGGGAAGTCAAGACAGACTGGCAAGGGTGACTTTTTATTTACACAACACAACCATTTGCAGAATATAGTTATCTGTCTATGACCACACATTATTTTAAAACTGTTAAACTAAGACTTAAAAGATGCAACAATCTCCTTCTGGGGAAGAGGGGTGGGAATGTCAGTGGGTGGAAAGGAAGACCAGGGAGGAAAAAAAATAAAGTCCATTGATTTATGAGACCACAGACATGCATTATAAGAAAACGACTACTTAACCTGCATTACAAAGACACTGGCCATCAATCACTTAGGCAACTTGGTCATGTTAAGTCAAAAGCATGCAGTATAATAATACGGTAGACAGACACCAGATGGATTGACCAAGCAATGCCCTTTAAGAAATTATGCTGGTTTTTGTGGGGGTAGAGTTAATTTTCTTCACAGTAGCTAGTATGGGGCTATGTTTTGGATTTGCGCCAAAAACAGCATTGATAACACAGCGATGTTTTCGTTGTTGCACCACCCCACCAGCGAGTAGGCTGGGGGTGCACAAGAGGTTGGGAGGGGACACAGCTGGGACAGCTGACCCCAACTGACCAAAGGGATATTCCACACAATATGATGTCATGCTCAGTGTATAATGCTAGGGGAAGAAGGAAGGGGAGGACATTCAGAGTGATGGCATTTGTCTTCCTAAGTAACCGTTACACGTGATGGAGCCCTGCTTTCCTTGAGATGGCTGAGCACCTGCCTGCCGATGGGAAGTAGTGAATGAATTCCTTGTTTTGCTTTGCTTGTGCGCATGGCTCTTGCTTTACCTTTTAAACTGTCTTTATCCCAACTCACGAGTTTTCTCACTTTTACTCTTCTGATTCTGTCCCCCATCCCACCAGGGAGGGGGAGTGAGTGAGCGGCTATGTGGTGCTTAGTTGCCAGCTGGGGTTAAACCATGACAGAAATGGAAACTTCCATTTTATAAGAGAATGGCAAAATTTTAAAAAGTGCCCCCCAGCACAACAGAGTATTTTTAAAGTTGATAGTATTGTTTGCTTTTAGAAAATTCAAGAAGTACTGCAACCATTCCTATGAAATCGAGCCCAATCTCCTTGCAGTGAGATAACTGCACCAGTTTTTCCCAGGAACTCCATGTTTCTTCTGACTTCATACCATAAAGTTACACTGGTCAGAACTACTACTAAAAACTCTTATTTCTTGAGCCCAACGTGACATGGACCTCCACTCATTTATTCATTGATTTTCAATGCTCTGCTGGTTACCTTTGCAGATTGAGCAGACCCTCCAGCACAGAGGGGCTCATACTGAATTGGATGCGAGGACTAGATGCAGAGAAAGAAACAGAAATAGAAAGAGTAGAGCAAGCTGACTAAAGCTGTGAATGCTGGGTGGAAGAAAAAGAAATTAAGAGAGGCTGAAGGATGAAAATAGAGGTGGATAAGAGAAAAAGTAGAAACACAAAAGGAAGAGTTGAGAAGAAATTTTTGAAGGAAAAAGTATGGACAGAAAAACAGGTTGCAGACCTCCCCCACCAAAAGCAAATGAATTAAACCCCTCCAGATGACCAAGTAGATCTCAGACGATTTGAAGAAGCACCACAGGAAATGGAGTTACATACAAGAAAGAATACAAAGAAAAAGTGGCAATGTCTTTACAAGATCAAAGAAGGAGAGCTTTTTGTTTAAGACTATAGTATTCACAACACAGGGTACCCAGCTAAGACATGACAGCTCTTATCATCAGGCTCTTACACTTTAATATGAGAAAACTGTTTTTAAATTGAGGCCTCAGGGATAACTGGTATAAGCAATCTCATTCTGTGCATCTGCCTTGGTAAATGGTATCTTGGCTGAGTCTTGTTTAAATACAGAAATGTAATTCTGTAACACAGAATGGAAACGATACCTCCAAGGCTAATCACTCTTAAATAGCCCTACCAGCCCCTCAAATTCATTTGAAATCCAACTTTATTTCTACCTTGGGAAAGTTTTGTTATTTAGTTAATTGTAGCATTACAATAAATCTCCCAATAGCAACCATGCGAACAATCCCGACACTGTCTTCCTATACTGACCTTTTTTTTCCCTCAATGGTAAAATCTGTATACTAGCACAAGCAAACAGAAAGAGATGGAAAGACTTTTGGGGAAACATGCATGTCTTCTGGTGCTGCCTAACAATTTAGGAAGATCAAAACAATCCAGCTCTTACCTCGGCACAATAATGTGCCAAGTGCTACATCTTGACATGAGGAAGGTTTTTTTGTTCTTTTTTTTTTTTTTTTTTTTTAATCACCTAAAATTCTAAATTCAATGCCATTATCTCTAGTTACAACTTCTGTACAAACTTAAGCGTGTCTGTCATTTTGAGGTTTATATCACATAAACATTGACCATGGATCCTGAAAACAAGTTTACAAAGAACTCCAAAACTTGGTACAACTGTTTAGTGACAATTTAGCATCAGCCCAGCAGCAGCACTAACATCTTACCAGACTGCTGCAGCAGATACCTTACATTAACTGCAGTGCACATTAAAGAAGTCATGCTTGTGCAATTAGTTAATTAAAATAAATATGGTAATCCCCCTGCTGCAGAGACCTGCCAGTTAATCAATTATTCAAAAATCATCAATTAAAACAAACATTCAGCTATTTGTATAATCAGCTATATGTTTACAATAGCAACACAAACAAAGCTGAGGACTGTTTATAAATTGTTGTCAAGATAGATCAAAAAGCATGGTGTTACCCACCTACAAACCTAGATAGTAGAAGTTTTCCATAAAGTATCTCAAGTTATACCCAACACTTGCACAAATTATGCCCTGCACTTTCATCATAAGAAGCAGCTAACAAGGTTCAACCAAGCTACATTCATATATCAAAATAACCAATCCTAAAAGAAAATAATTGTCAAGTCAAACATTTAAGTAATTAGAAATGCCAGAAAACAAGTGAAACTTTAATTTGTTCCCCTTGTGCTACAAACACACATTATATGGTGGCAACTACATGACCACATGCTATTTTTCATAGAGCCTTTAGCTCATTCATGCATATCAAACCAGACAATCCTCACTTCAGAAGCTCCTATTTGACAGCACGTGCCTGACCTTTTCAACTCTTCTCAAACACTTCTCTGAAGATTTTGTAAGTTCTGGAGAAAAACCCAGTACTAAACTAGTAATTGTAAATGCTTCACACATACTCATAGCTTCCCACTGAAGTGGAAGAGTGGGATTAGCAACATCTCACGCATGCACAACAATGCCTTCAAAAGTATCCACTAATTTGGTGGCATATTTGACAAATGTAAAGCCAGAAAGTTCCAGGTACAGATTTTATTAATATGAAATGTTAATGCTCCACACTTCAGTAAAGCAGACCTCACTATCTTAAGCTGCATACCTGGAAGACAAGAGGCACATACCTATGGATCACTTACACTTAGGTTAAAAGACTCGCATAATATCAAATGGGAACTCTGTGACAGATGCATGGAGAGATGTTAGAAGCTAACCATCAACTTCCTTGACATGGACATTTCCCATTCTTTTCTTGAAATCTGTCTGTATTATTGGCTACAGACAAAGGCTTAACAAAATTAAGTGATGGTCTTGGGAGTTAGGAGTTTCCTTGAATGCTACATCCTTGAGTCATCTCCAGATCATGACAGTGACGTGGGATCCTTTGCTAAAAGAAGTATTAATATCTGGCCACATGACTCATCACAGTGCACCAAGAGGGCTGGGGGAGGGGGGGTGTCTATGGGCAACATCAGTACTGGCCTTTTAAATGTGGGATGGCCTCTGTAAGGACAGCCAGAGAGGTCAGAACTTTTAGACTAACACCACCGAAGTTTGCCACTTCAGCTAATAAAAACCTGATAGCACAACCAGGCTGTTATTCAGCTAGTGGACTAGCACAATAAAGGAATAGCACATTTCACCAATGGACTTCACAAATACTCGCAACATTTCCATTCTTTTTACTTAATCAGCCCTCATGTTCACTTTTTAGAGACTTCATCCCAGTTGAATACAAGTGAAAATATTCTGAGTAGAAAGCATCAGACAGTCTTAAAGAACCTGCTCACTGTAAGAAGCAGCAACTTTGGAGATTACATACCCAACAAACTTTGCACAGCTAGATTAATCAAACTGAAATATTACGTACTGAGAACCTTCATCTATGGAAAGATGGACCTCAGCATCAGCAACACAATCACCTACTAGTAATACTCAAGATGCCTATGCTGTACATTCAGTTACCCTTGTCCAGAAGCCTAAGGAGCTTCCACGCTACATATGCTAAGCGTAGAGTCAGTGGCGCTGCATTCTCCACACTGAATTAAGCCAATCCTGGAAGACCCAGGAGGATCTTTGCTGCTCCTAGTAAGCAGAACTTCCTTGGCAAGAAGTTCTTCAGAATTAACGGGTCTTTAGCAGCAGACCATAAAACTCAACAGATTCCGACACCAGACTTATTCGGGCAAGTTTTTCTCTAGACACACAAGAATGCCCATTCTTTGTCACTGAACTCTGGGCATTAAGCACCAAGCCAAAATAGCACACAACTGTGTCAAGTCAAACTGCCTTTCTTCAGCACTATCATTTTGCTGTTTGGATATAACAAGCGTGCTTTGCGATACGTAGGTATCCCTTCCCATCCATTCAGGTCTCAACAAATGTCATTTCTATGGGCATCTTTCTATATCTCTTCTTCTCCTTTCTCAAGCTAACTACAAGGAGGAAAAAATCAGAAAATACAGTATCTGGTCAGATTCTGGAGCAAACTCAGAAGCCCAGTGGAACTGACGAGCAGCTGGTGTGCATTCTCTGCTAAAAACTATCAACTTCAATCTCATCAGCTAAGGATGCATGAGGAAAGACTAACAGTACTCAAGGACTCTAGAAACTCACTGAATAAGGAATAAAAATATTATTTGAATTACGCAATTAGTCAAACCTCTTTATCTTCCACCCTCTCAAGCCTCAAGGCTCACCTGTGCAATCTGTATTGGCTGAGATAGAGGGATCTGCGTCATCGGCGTTGCAGCAGAGGCCGAGATGGTGGCACCAGCAGCGCTGTGCTGCTGACTGGCTGAATGCTGCACTGCAGCCGCCAGCAACTGTGCCTGCGCCTGTTGTAGCAATAACTGTTGCTGGGCTGGCGTCAACGTGAGCTATAAATAATTAGAAAATACAGCCATTAATAATGGAAAGAGCCACTTCAGCTACAAAGTCATTAGCTAGCTCATTACTAGTTACATTAACCAGACATTCCTAGAACTATTACTACAGTTCAGCCATTAACTAGCCAGTGACTCTGGCCTTAACTAAGGGCAGCTGGCTACTCAGCACAGCGTAGGAACCAACCTACCGCAGACCTGACATAAACCAAACCGCACGAACGCACACATTTGCGCTTACTGGAACATACAGAACCTAACTTTACTCTGAAGTTTTCTTCACAACTCTACCAGGAGGTTCAGGAAAAAGGTAATTAAATAGCAAGCAAAAGAAAAGAATCAGTATTGCCAGGATTTGAAAGGAAATTTACACCCAGCAGAAGAGCAAGTGATTAGCCAGATGAATGAGAAGCAGGAATGCTGGCTATGGCTACTGAACAAACTGATAACACCCCAGCTGCTTCACATTAGCATGAATCCCTGCCATATTCCATCATTTCCATTATGCCCTAAGATATAAGTAAAGAACATGAGCTCCATTTGTTTCTCTCCAAGTCTCCCCATCTGCCTTTTTTTTTTTTTTTTTTTTAAATAGAATAGAGTTGGCAAGTTTACATCCCTTCCCTTTCCCAAACACACATTATCTCTGTGAAACAGGTGGCAGCAGACTCTCCTTTACATGTAAATGAATCTTGATGCCCATATTTACTACAATCCATATCTGCATAGGCCTGGAGTTTTGAATGTTTCACTACTGCAGATAATCATAAATTAAAACAAACCAATGTTTTTTGAGAATGAGAAAAATAATAAAATATGCTGGGTTTTAATAACGTGTTAAAACAGTCTCACTTTTAAAAAATTTCAAATGTAATTACCCAAAAACTAAATAGGGTGTTTATTTACACACTAGCATACAAGAAGATTTAACAACTGAACATGAAATTAAGACATCATTTCATTCAAGTGTAGAGATGATCTAACCTAATACTTCAAATCATAAATACATTGTTGGAGCAACTGCCCTAAATTCCTTATTAACATGCAAACTCTTAAAACTGCAAAGCTGATTACGTGGAAGCAAACTCTTTAACCAAACCAGCCCATTCACAAAACTTGCTCTTTTTTTAAATGACTGAAAACAGTTACAACAATTCAGAAACACCAGTAATCCTAAAACAACAGTTATTGCATAATTACTCCCAAAGCCTTGCAATTAAAAAACTCGAAATTGGTAGGTTAAAACAGAAGGGTTGAATAGGCTTAAGGCAAGCACTAATACAGCTTCTTAAAAAGAAACGTGTTTGAGAAGATGAAGAATTAGTGTCAGCAGTTCCCATCATTTTTGTTCTTCACCCAACTATTGGATAAGATTTAGTCTCATGCTCCCACATCTCATTTTAATCTTGAAAAAAAAAAAATTCCTCTTTATGACACAATGACTTTCTTATTTGTAAACACACCAAGTTCTAATTTCATTGCAGAGTCAAGATGGATACTGAAAACAGAGAGAAAGAAATTTTTTTTTTTTTTGAAGCAAATACTTTGCAACAAAAAAATAAAGATTAAAGTCTGCTTTTTTTATAGGAAGATATTTTCTCTCCCCTCTTTCACTCAAGTTTCTTCCTATGTTAAAGGAAATTACAAGAATCTTCACTGACAGTTCTACGGGGACTGCCGTAGATACTGCCATCATTTGCCGGACAGGAGGCTTACTGCAGTATACTTGGGTAAATCTTACCCCAGTGATCTGTCCTCCGGCCAGCATGAGCTGGGTCTGGGGTATGGCCGCCTGCACTGAAGGCTGCTGGGAAGGCTGGCTTGGCTGCTGAGAGTCCCCAGATTCTTCATTAGATTTAGACTAGTCAAAAAAAAAAAAAAAAAAAAAAAAAACCCAAAAAAAAACAAAAAAAAAAAAAAACAAACAAAAAAAAAAAAAAAAAAAAAAAAACAAAAAAAAAACCAAACAAAAAAAAAACCAACAACAACAAGAAACAAAAACAAAAACAAAAAAACAAACAAAAAAACAAAACAACAAAACAAAACAAAAAAAAAACCAACTCTTTATAGTGTAAAACAGATGTTAATGTATAACACTGCTATCTCAACACTGCACAATAAAAATCTTTCATCTGCATACAAAAACCCCTTGGGTTTATTTTAAGAGTGTGTTTAAGCAATGGCTCTATGTGCCCACCATCTCAGCTACAATTGCTCAAACATGTCTGTAGGTAATGCAGTTTAAACAAAACAAAAAGACTCTCAGGTCTTTTGTAACTCTTTGACATTATTTTCAGGTCTCATTTCATTTTACGCAATGCAACCGAAGCTGACACTACCTTTCACCATAAAGAAAGAAAAGGTTGTTAAAATTATTCATTGCCTGAAGTCCTGAACAATGGAATGAGGGAAAGGAGATTGTGTTTCCATTTTCTATATCTACATCCTGCACCGCTAAGTCATCATACTGTTGGCTTATGCGGAACTGGTTTGAGAAATCCTTACAGGTTTATCTACCTATAGCAAAATACCTAATATATACAGTGCTTTTAAATAATGAAAGTTTAGCATTTATTTAATTGAATGCTGCTTTATTTTAAAAGATTTGGGGTTGTGGGGTGGGGGTTTTTTTTCGTGGTTTTGGTTTTTGGGTTGTTTTTGGTTTTGTTTTTGTTTTTTTTTTAAACAGAAGAAATTGTGAAGACATGAGGGAGGAAATGCAAGTGCATGAAGAGGGGGAGAGAGTTTTATGATAATTAAAACTGGTTATGCAGAACATTAAAATTCTGCATAGATTTGCATATTTTCCACCACCTGTTTTGGGGACTGCAGAGCAGGCTAATTAACATAAAGGCTCTGATTAATTCTGCCAGTCATTGAGCGATAATTACAGCACAGGACTGTAAACATTCTGCACTGGAGATACAGCCTGTTTGCCAACATCTCTCTCAGGGATGGAAGTTTACCATGGCAACCAAGGCAATTTTCTGCCTCCTTCCTCTTAGAAAGGAAGGTCACTATACTGCCTCTTCTTTCCAAATTGTTATTATGTACAAGTGGGTCCACATTCTATTGCATTTCATGTAATGCACTACCTACATTCTTTAATAACAAGCAATACTGAAACCAGTTTTCAATAAAACTGCATCCCTTTTCTCTTAATATAGTACTGAGAGGAAGCGGCATGTTAACTGATACACTGAAGTGCTCAGCAACATAAAAAAGTTTGAAAGCTTTGTTGTCTCACGTACATCATTAAACAATTACTCTGACTTATTTTGAAATCACTGTGTTATTTACACAAGCAATCTACACTAGCCATGTTACATAGTTAATGTTACATTATAGTCCTATATTCAGCTACCAGAAGTAAGGACAAATTGCAAAGTAATACTTGCTATGTTTAAAATAAGTGAACAAACGGAAGAACATGAAATATTCCTGGAGTTGTACAGTTTTGATGATACAACACCTGGCTGAAATTCAGTATAAAATTATGATCACTGCATGTTTTAAACAACTCCAGTTTCTGAATGCTTACAATCCTGAACCTGGTTTACAGGTGTAAAACTACTATTCCTTCATACCTATCACTTACAAGACCAGTCAGAATGAAAAAACAGTAACATATCATAATGGGACCATAATGCTGTTTAGAATGACAGAAGGATGAGCAGCAAAAGGAAACTGTCTTTACCTGTACATTTAAGGACTGAGCAGCAGCCTGTAAACTTGTTCCAGCGAGCTGGACCTACAACACAGCACAAAAATGGAAATGAAATAATGTAGAATCCACAGAAAACTTTAACAATGTAAAAAGAACAACCTCCCCACCCGCACCCCAAAAAAAAACTCCCTCAAGAACAATGCATGACCCACTAACACCTGAACCAATGAAACAGGGGTTGTGCTCCAGGCTGGAAAAAAAAAAAAAAAATCTCTAAGACTCCTCTACAGTGTTATTTGTCTACCTCTTGCTGAATGTATTCCTGCCTAGGGATCTAGATATTATCATGAAATTGAGTTGAAACAGAGCATTTTGGGGTGGACAGGCTAACTATTCCTATTCCTGTTAAAAAAATCCAGGCTTCAGGGAAGGGCTTTAAGCTCTTCATCATCCTAGTATTTCAGAGTGGGTCTTACCACAAGTATGTACACTGCATTCACCCGCTTCATTATATGACAGAGGTGCAATCACCTACATAGCACAAAACTCACAGCATAAACACTCTTCCACAAATCAACCCGTTCAAGTATTTGCAGTCCTCAGCCACTGAAAAGAAGATCTCGATACAGAGGACTGGAGACACTTTACAAAGGCTGTATTGATTCAGGTATACTCAAAACTTGAATTCAATGTTTGTGATTAACAGGTCCAAAGAAGTTCTTGTGGGTTAGCAGTGAAGAAAAACTGATGGTTCAGAAAGTGAGATTTTTAAAGGGTGTTACTTTATCTCTAATAAGGACTTCCTCTGTACAACAGATGCTAAATTTTCATTTACTGAAGACCGTTTTAGTCAGTCTCACCTTGCTTCTACCATCTCTCCTACTATAAAGAAGGAATGCTATGTAATTAATTACCAACACTTTCAAAGGTCACAGTTACAGCTTGTAGCGAATTCCATCTCTGGCCATGTTTGAAAACCACTGCTCATTTGAAAACCAGGCCACACATGAGGATACAATAAAGCAAAGCAAAACGTAGCACTCTTGCATTTATAAAAAGATGTCCCCACATAATATACATCACAAAAGAGAGTCCACATATCTGCAAGCACAGGAAGGAGAGTTTTAATTTAAATCTCAGTACATTAAATTAATAACTGAATATTCGAACAGGCAACCCCTAAGAGTCACCTTGGAAATATTTCCTACCGCTCTAGATGAAGGTACTAGACTTACTAAGCATGTTCTACAGCTAAGCAAACACTCCCAGAAAAGCTCCTCCTCATCACAAGCTTAGTTTGACACAGCTGACGTAATCTGAGTTTTTAACATAAATTAACAGCAGAGAATAATCTAAACAATAATAGCCTGCCATCCAAAATATATACTCAGAAATAATACTTTAAATTTAAATAATAATTATAATAAACCACATAGAAGACTACAAATGTATCTCACTCAGGTACAGCCAGCGTATTCCTGAAAATCTCTTTGAATGCAATCTGGACACCCTTCCACCATACAACAAACATTTTCTAATTAGAAATTAAACTATTCCTGAATGTTGCCTACAACCTAATATTTTGTATTAGTCTGGAGGAAAGCACTGTGTGTTAAGGCTGAATAACACCCCACTAACAGCAGCCACATTAGCAGAGGACAGTTTGAAAATAGACTCCCACACACCTGCAGGTGCATAAAAGAATAGCTGAGATTTTTCCTTTGAACTAGAGTTTCAAGAAATGAATCACATTTTATCAAACATGAAGTTATAAAGATCCTGACAACTGTTTAAATAAATACATTTCCAAAGCAAGATACAGCACTGTGCTAAATACAATTACTGTCCTGGATCAATCTATATAACAAAACGAAGACTAAAACAAACGCACAGAATTCTGCAGAACAACTGTATCTGTCTCCGTGTTAAACACATACTGACAATCCATGAAAACTAGTCAGCTTCTCTCCACATAAAGGCAGCCTACAACGGCCTATTGGTTCAGCAAATTCAAGCACTGGCACTCCCTAGGTCCTATATAACCCAATCTACTAGGAAAATTATAATTTTGTGAGAAGACGTGTGGAATGTTTCATACAATAAAATGGCAGTTCAGAGCTCTTAAAAGAGGGCATAAAAGCTTCAGTACGTCAATTATATCACAATAACTGTGCAACCTCAGACCTCAAACATTCAAGGTCAGCCAATTAGGTACAGTATTTTAAAGTTTAAACTTGGTGCTGAGGAAGGGAAAGAAATTAGGACATTTGTTTTCACATATGAAGTGCGAACAGATAAAAAAAACTACAAAAAATGCCCCTTCTACTTCTCTTCCACCTAGGGATGCCCCATTTTGCTTCAGCCTACATCTGAAGTTCAGCTTTGATTCCCTAAACACAGCAGCAGCAGAACAGAGGGATAGTAGCAGAAGCCTAAATTACCATCTGACAAACAGGTCCTTGGAATAAATTAAAAAAAAAAATATTAAAAAACTCACAAACCATATATGCTTAGTAAGTATGACCACTTTATATTTCTAGTTAATGTGTAAGAGCTTGAAAGATTGAAGCATAGCACTGACTACGATTCAACTTCTGGTTTCTTAACTAGGTAGTGACAATTTCAGAACCTTGGCAGCTGTTGGGCCAATATAATCCTTTACCAAAAAGATTAAATTTTACCTTGCCTTTCAATTTGGTATCTCCATTAAGGTAAAAAAAAAAACAAAAAAAAAACCAACAACAAACCACGAAAACCAAAAAACAAACAAAAAAACCAAAAACCCCAAACCCAAACAAAAAAACCACAACCCAAACAAAAACCACTTTAGGCATTCTCAAGTCCCCAAAAGGGGGCTGCCAGTTCCCCAAAATAGGTCTCACTATCCTGACATATTCTGCAGCCTAATGCAATGAAGTGAGTGCCACAATAAGAACTTTTTCCCATCCAAGCTATTTAAGCATGTTGTCTACCCATACGTTCCTTTACATGACTACCCATCATTCACAGAAAGAGAAAACATAGAACATATAAGAGCAGCTGCGTTCATACCTGCCTGAGTCTACCCTACTTTGAAATGGGTCTTCTCTTACCTGATGAAGGTGCCCAAGGAAGGCCTGGGCCTGGGCTGTAGAGATTGCTCCTCCGACAGGCACAGGCTGCTTTTGAAAGTCCAGGCCATTTGTTTGCGTGCCTGGAAAAAGAGAGGTATTAAGAACTATTAGTTATTACTTTCATGAAATGGAATAAGAATTAATATTCCTAAGTCTCCTTCTATTCTCTCAATACTATGTAGTAGAAAAACACTATGAGAGCAACAAGAATTGAAGTTTTTTATTGAAAGAGAGGATGAGGAAGCAGTGTCACTTCCAGACTTCGGTAATATAGCATTTGTCAGCTGAACAAAATCAACATCATATTTTCTTTAGCTTCTATCATCTTACCTACTCTAGGTACACTATTACCCCATCATTCTCTACCATTGTTTAAGAACCAAATGGGTGCATGCTGCTAAGGTTAAACTGTGTTTCCATTCTCCATGCACTCTCCATCCAGCAGCTGAAGACTATCTTCAAGTTCAGAAAGTGGCAAGAAAAACATTCATATAAAGTCACCTTTCATTAAAGACAGGTAAAATAATACTTGTCAAAAACTGAAGTACTATATATACAGAGCAGTTATGAGCCACAGTTTTACTCTTTTGATAAAAGATACCTCCACGTTTCCAAGAATATTTGTGCAGAGCTCTCATTACATAAAATAACTGCCTGGGCTTGCTTTTGCTCTCACCCACTTTCATAGAACTAAAACCTGATTATTTTCCTACATTTTTGTTGACTTCTTCCTAAACAGCTCGGAAGACATGAAAACCCCCAAACTATCCCCAAATAATCTGGCTGTGAG
>WAAD01039738.1:99571-146458 GCA_013389945.1 Fregata magnificens
TATAACACAAAAAGAATGATCAGAAGCTGAACACAATAATGAATCTTCCAGATAAATATTGTTTCAAAATTTTGTATGTCATTATTCCCATACGTGAAAACATGGTGTTAAGGGAATAAAAGACAGAATGCTGGCAGGCAAAGATAGGTAGGAACTTAATTTTCAGCACAATGAAAGTCATAGAAGCAAACAGGGTGGGGTGGGGTGGGGGGGAAGGAAGGAACGACGACTACCTCAAGATTCAAAAACATTAAGTCTGACCANTTATAATTAAATAGATGCCATTTTTGTAATACTGCATTTTTGTTTTACAGGAATGTCACTGATGTTAAGTTATTTTATATTTCCTATATATTCATGCAAAACCATACAAATATAAAACAATTCCTCTTCCTTCTCCCTCTGGATGAATCTATTGAAAAGTCTGCTCTTGGTTTCAAAGCTTGTCAGCTGAATATAGCGCAACGCAGAGGGCCTCTCCAGATGGCAGACAGAGAATATAGTTTCCTTATATAGGAATCCATACAGCTGTTCTGTGTACAGCATCAGCTCTCCAGCTTATTACCTCCTCATTCCTTGCTACCGACCTCAGTGTGCCACATTATCACAAACCAAAATTACAAAAAGAATCTCAAGACAGACAAGTTCATAAAATGAAGCATAAGCAAATCCTTAAGCACATTCTTCCATTCCCATAACCAGTTAAATGCAAGTTCAATGAGCTCAAAATGAACCCTTTACTCCAGGATGTTCTCTTGCTAGGTGCTTAAAAGGTTACCTCTGTCATGTACTTTCATCAAAGCAGTGATTTCCAAAATACCAACGGGCTGAAGAAGAATACAGTAAACAGCATTAACTGCTGCATCTTTCCCCCAGCTATTTCCAAGACTGCCCAGACACTTCACTCCTTGGCAGTCTATGAGAGTTGGAAATGAAAAGCCAGATTATTGCCGTGTACTATCACGTGATACTGCCCAGAGAGACCAGTGCCACCCTCAGGCTATCAGAACCAGGGGCTACAGCAGCAGAGGAACACAAGCACAAGCCAGGAGGAACAAAGCACGTGGACAGGGCCCAAATGAAAACAGGAGTCACGATGAAGCCTGGCTGGGAGTGTGGGGTGGGAAAAGGAGGGAACTAGTTAGAAATGCAGCATGTGTGAGAGAAAAGATAAGAGACATGAACCTTGGAAAAACTCCAATAAGCAGTTAGGAAACACAATTTAAGACGCATCAATATTTTTAAAATGAATGTAATTTTCCACATAAACAACTGCTGCAGTTGAACCCAGTAGGACCTAGAAAACCCAGAGGACTGTAACAAACAGGAATCTTCCCCTGACAAGTTAACTCAACCTCTCCAGAGCCTCAACTCTTCTCAGAAAGTTCCTATGTCTATGCTTAAATCTTTCAAATGTCAGCCATGTGTAAAAGAGATCTGAACTATCAATGTTACTCCTAGTATAAAGGCAGATGTGTTAAACTGCTTTTTGAATGGGGGAGTGAGTGAGGAGAAACTCTCCAGCTGAGCACTGCTGGCCCACACTTCAGCAAAAGGCTGCAAGTTTTGGTCCATTTTTCACCTCTGCTTAGCAGATTCATGCTACGAGTTCATAGTCTTGAAAGACACAGCTCTGCTAAGGTTGCAGATACAGAACCTACTGCTTCCCGTCTCCTTATTTTGCCATTTTCCACATTTGGATAGTATGATCCACACTCTAGAAACAGAACACAGGTTCCACTGAATGCACAGAAATGTTTGTTGATGTGCCACTCCCTGCTAATAGATCTGTGTGTAAAACAAATACAAGTGTATATCTATCTAGAAATCTGTATTGACTTACATCATGTCAAATTGTTTGTCTTTTTGTTTATTTGTTTGAGTTTATTGTTGTGGCAACAGCACATTTATTTAAAGTGATTATAGGCAACATTCATTTGATAAACAGCATTAGTTCATTCCTTGACACACAGCTGGCTACTGAAATGAGCTTAGGTTCAGAGAACACTGAATGGGAGACCTCTTTGGACACAGACACGAAGAGTCCTCATCCAACAGGAAAATGAGCAGGGAGGGCTGAGAAGTCCAATATATTTGTTTGTGGAAACTAGGCTAACTCATGGGGCTATTGGTCATAGGATGTATTTTTTAAGCCCAGAGCACAAGGAGAGCCTGAGCTTATGATAACACTGACCACAGAAGGGAAGAGCACAGGCTGAGAAAATCATCTCTCAATAACATGGGATCCATTCACTGAACCACTTCAGAAAGCTCCGGCCAGAACAACGACGCAGGGCCTCCTGTGCTAGTTTGTTGCAGAAACTGAACTATTAGAGCCACCGTGCAGGATACTAATGGTAGAACAAACAAACTAAACCTGGAGAGGGGACACAACTGTCCTTTGCACAGAATTCCAAGCAATGTAGTGACTGTTCCCTCTGTATGAGGAAGCTCACACAACAAACCTTCCTGCATGACCAGCAAGTTTGCTCAGGACAGAGTTATAACTGTGCAGACCTCTTTTCATAAAACAACCAACACGTTTTTCTTTCAGGCTATGCTGCAAAATAAATCGTTTTAAAAAAGGTTTTCAGTGTTTGCTAGTACTAGACATAGACGTAAAGTTTACTCAACTACCAAAAGCATGTCTAAATGAAGACTATTTTATTGTAAAGATTAATCCCTAACAAAGACCTCAAACATTTGCTGCAAAAAAAGCAGTAAATTGGATGAAGAAACATCTTTCTGGTACTGCTCAGGTTCAAACGAAGGATAGCATCCATTATTTCACCAGCTGACTACTTCTTGTTCAATCTGTGGGCCTTCTGCATGTAAAGCATCAAGAACAATGCAGCTATTTCCATTGCAAATGGTATGACATACATCTGAAGCACAAAACTGCTACCAGCAAAACAGACATATATCCGCAGGATACTAAACCTACGGATTCATTATACGTCAACTAAAAAGATTATTTGGTTTATACATGCTCATACAATTTTTGCTTTAAAGTTAAAAGAATAAACAAATTAAGTGGGCTAATAAAACCAAACCATAATGCCCTCACCTTTTCTTTTTCCTTTAGATCTTACTCGGGTTTTAAATAAAGGCCCTGGGCTACAACTTCTGCCAACATTATCTAAAAAACAAACTCCACAGAAGGAAGGATCGAAAGCAGCAGGTGCATGATTGAAATCAAACTCTCAGGAGTGAATACATTCAGTACTGCTACTCCGCTAGCAGGGCTGAGGGTGTCGCAAGGCAGTTCTGTGCCAGCCTTTCACACACCCTCAGTAACATTTCAAAAGGTATTCAGAAGAAAGAAGCAGCGGACACTGGACCAACCTGGAGTATTAGGGACTGTACGTAGCTAGTAAAACACAGAAAATCTTAACATGGAAGATATCATTAACTATTTCCTTTCACCCATTAAAGTGAAACTGGCTAGTACTCCATCAGCACCAGCAAAAATTATTCATTGACGTGTATGGAAAAACCAAAGTTCAATATGAGTGAAAACATGCCAAGAATTCACCAGAAATAAATCTTCAAAAAACCACTTCATATTCAGAAACAACTATTTAGATGTCTGCTTTAAAATTTACCATCCAAAAATATATTCTCTTACTTTGACATATAAGTTCTTACATGAACTTAGAAAGTGGAATCAAAAGAATCATAAGAACAAAAATCTATACATTGAGCTTTGGGGAAAAAGCCTTGAAAATAAATAAAACCTCCTGTAAAATTGGGATGATCCATTATTATAAATAACTTTAAAAGACATGAAGAAGAAATTATGGCATGTCCATTCTGCAGTCCTGATGGAATCTCAGCACAGGAAATACATTATCCCAGTAACCTTAGGCACAGCTTGCAACGGTATCAATGGCAACCACTGTGGACTCCACCTTATTTTCTATTACGCATGAAGAACCTTGCTATTACATTAAAAATACACAGACATAATATACGTTCTGTTGGGGAATGGCTCAATACAGCTACTAAATTCTTTGAGACTGGGACTCCCTCTCATTCATTTTAATGCTTTAAAATTCATAACACACGGATATGCAAGTCAAGTCCGGTGTTTGTTAGAAGCCAAATGCTTCTCAGATTGAAATCCTAAAAGGAAAAGGTCTGTTTTAATATCATCCAAGCCTAGCAGCAAATCTCCCCACTGCAGAGGAAACGAGTTCTCCTGGAGCAAGAGAAAGAAAAAGAAGAAAAAAAAAAACAAACCATGTATTTCCCTGGTACAGATCTATCTATCTACCTACCTACCAGGCAGCTACTTGCTGCCGATTCACTGGTGAGCTTCAGCCTTACAAATACCTTCTCTAGCCTCTGCATATGTGATTAAGCCTCTATGCATAGTCAACCTCACAGCCTCTATTTCCATATTAAACACTTATAAGAAAGAGCTGAGCTGGTACCCACCTAGAACGTAGTCGCTGCAGTCCAGCATTGCTGTGGTATCCTCTACAGGTTCAGACAGTCCAAGGAAAGGGAGAATGGCAATTTCTATCAAATCTACACTACTGCTCTCGACCGAACAAGAAAGGGAGTGGGGAGGTGGGGGAAGAAATACAACTTCAGTTACACCATAGCAATCTTCAACTGAACAGGGAAACTTCAGTTGCTCTGTGGAGTTTTAGTCTCTCCTACTAGCTGTGTCTGACATTGTCAAGGCGACTGAAGCGTGAAAAGTTCCCCTTTTTGTAATAAAATAGAAACAAAGATTGCAGCTGGCAGTTTCCATAATGAAGCTTAATCAGTATGCGCCTGATTAGGGCCTTATGCAAATCTCCCCTCGTTAGCACAGCAGCCAGCACTTTGAAGTCCATGAACAATTCATTTGCAGAGTACACTGAAAGCGCTCCCTGCATAATTTAAATCACGGTATAAATATTTATCAGCTCATTTGCATATTAATTGGCAGTGCATGAAGGGAAAAATTATCTCCTGAGTGCCAGCATAATAATTAGGGAACAAAATGAATTTTCTTCCAATAGCTTGGCTTCTCAGCCCTAACTCAAGCACAGTACCACAGGGGAGCAGGGAGGGGAAGAGACAGAGTTCTGTTCAAATGCCACTGAAATGACACGTACAAATTAGAAACAACTCTACAGACTTAAGCACCTTTAATCTTATTCCTGCTGGCAACAATAACTTCAGTAATAAAGGGGATTTGGAAAAAGCTTTCTACACAATCCAAATAATCCCACAAAAACAATTAGTAAGGTAGAAGCTGAACACAAAGCTGTCAAACCGGTGCTTGCACATCTGCATGGAGTTTTCCACATCCCAACACGAACTGTCACAAGAAGGTCCTGGGCAGGAAAGAGAGTACCACCAGGGCAAGGAAGCGGCACGATTCCCTTTAAATGGCTAAAGAGCTTGGTGATTCATTATCGGGTAATCCCTTTGCCACGGCCAACTTAACAGCAGTGGATATGTCAAGTATTGTGTAACATTTGACACCCGCTAATCTATCCCGAGTGAAATCAAAATAGACTTAGTCTTTTGCTTTCCAATGACTTCCAAGAAAAAACAGAAATCTATTACTAATCCCTTCCACAAGCGTACACAATATAGCTAAACAAAGCTTACTGCAGAGCTACGGTTTTTGAAAGGGACACTTTACACTCAGGTTGCATTTTTGAACCACTCAATGATAACCAGAACACACTTGCTGCTGTGACCACAAAGCACGCTGAAGGACTGGAGAACTGGGAAGAGGCTTTGGTCTGTGGAGGAATCACTCTTCTTTTTCAAAAGTGGTCCACAGAACTAAGTGTACTGATGAACTATGAGGCTAGATTAAACCACTTCAAAGAGTTTATTTACCCCTCAAATACTGGTGTCCTAAACAGCAAGAAGATTTATATAAAAATTCAAGTGTAATGTGGACATTGCAACACTTAATATTCCATATTCTGATCAGGAAAAGATAATGTGATGATGCAGGTGACTACAGGGTTGAGCCACCCACCTCCAGATGTTAATGCGAATTTAAAGAGTAAGTTGGGTTTTTTCTTTCTTTTTTCTTTAAAAAAAAAGCTAGTTGTACTTTTCTTCTCCTCATTTCTGAAGTGAATTCAAGCACCGCCTCTCCAAACAAGAGGGAGCGAGAGAAAAGGGACTTCTCAATCATCCAGTACTGACTGGAATTTATTTCCACGCTTGACCTCTTCTTCTGTTCAGGTTCATATCTCTACTTAACACAAGATGTTCCCTGCTATATATTTAACATGAGTGATCTACACTTGAAAAAGATTGCAAGAAGGCAAGGTGCTCCCAACTGCAGGGAAACTACTGCGTGTACTGAATAGGTTTTCCTAATACCTTGTTTCCAACTTGGTTTTCTACTCATTCACGTGTCCCATTGAGACCTCGGAGGCACATCTCCATGGTTCGCAAACCTTCAGTAAACTTCATTCTTCCATACATGCTTTTGGAGTGCGCTGGGAGATAATCCGTTTGCTTCATCAGAAGAGTCTGGACACAAATGGTATAACAAGCTAAGCACTTCACAAAGCAAGTTTAAGTAGTGGCTGAGCTGAGGCAGCCAGTAGCATAGTAGGAGGACAGCGGTGTTATCTTTAGGATCCTTCTCAAATGAGAGTCTGTGTTGAGCTGGTTGAACACAGGTGCAGCATCAAAAGCGCACGACTGCAGGAAGTGACCGTTAAAAGCAGGCACGTGTGTAGTGATGGATGACTTGTATCAAACAACAGAACAAGCAAACAGCAAATAAAGGCCAGGGAAGGATGTACTTGAAGCAGCATTAGCAAGTGTGCTGGTGGTACCACGGCGCTACTCATCATCCATACTACCAACATTGCATTGACAGCTAACACAGACAAGGCAGAAGTTTTCTTCCCATTCCCGACTCTGCCAACCAATCTGCCTTACAAACACCAACCCCCACACAAATGTTCATTTGAACTGTAACTTCCACTAACCTGCTAATTGAAANTTAATTTTTGGCAAAAAAAAAAACAAACCTATTGTTTCATTTAGGCCACACTACTGCAACTATTTATCCGGTAGGCTTCTGAAGAAGGCCTGAAAACACAAGTAGGAAAAGGTTTGGGGAGGAACAGTGCATACCACCCTGCTCCAAAACCAATGGCACAACACGCTAGTTTAACTTTCTGTTTAGGTTCTGCCACGTCATTGGCCGAACCTTTCTGGATTCTTACATTAAAAGTTACTTAACACCCTGAACCAAAGTCAAACTTCTGGTACTCACATTTAAGCAAGATACTGCTTCTGGGCTTTGCACACAAAGTTTCATTTTTCCTCCAAAGGCACCTCTAACAAAAATAAGTGGTGCACCTTGTGATCATCAGTGCAAAAAACTCTCTACATCCTGTGCAACTACAGACATCTCAAAAATTGTTTCTCTCCTCTTCACCCAATTCTACAGTTCTTACATTGATGATTTTCCCCACACAGTTCTATTCATACTTTTCCTTAAAACCAAAGGAATTAAGCCACTAACATGGAGCCAGGTATGACAAAGCCAGATTTTCTTCAGTCAGACAGTTCAGAGTCTGCAGATAAGGCTTCAGGAAATGCTTGCTACCCCATTCTCTTCACTCTTCACATATCTCCCGTACTTTTCCATTTCAAATGAATGCTTTTGTTTTGCTGTTTGTCCCACCAATGTGTCACTCTATTTATTCAGTTCTAATGGTTATACCTGATACTTTGACACCTTACTTTTTGGAAAGGGAACCTCGTTTTCCCCTGCAGGTTATGCAACTCTTGGTTAGACCTCCTTTTGCATCTTCTCTTTTATATCTTCTCCTGGTTTTTTTCCATTTATTATGCCCAACTGACTGACTGTAAACTCCACAAAATTATTCCCCAATGTCACCTATTGTAAATAAGTGTTACAGATAGTGAAAGTTGTTAGAAACTAGGTGGAGAGGATGTTTAAACCCTTATCTTCAGATGGTCAGTCGGTCTCTCTTTTTTTTTTAAACAATACAAATGAGGCAGAAGTAAAGGGATAAAGGGCAAAGTTATCAACGTTATTCTATTCAACACCTTTACGGGGGGAAAGAATCTTCATTTTTATACAGATATGTTTCCATATATTAGTAAAATGTCATTTACTACATGCCCTCAATGACAGCTAGGAAATTTCTGCCACTAGCTAGCTCTGCAACAAGCATGCCCTTTGTAAACTTTGTGGGCATGCTTTCTGATACAACATGGTAAGATTACCCAATAACCCAACAACTCATTATTTCCCTTTTGAACAGTGTAGTTGGAATGATACAAGGAGAGGAAATATGGTATTAATTGTAATATATTAGCATACTGCCTTCATTAGTCTATCAGTGTCTAGTATATTTTGTCTTGAAGAACCACTGAAGAAGACTGGTCACCAAAGCTTTGAAAATAGTCCATGACTGAGCACAATGGCAGGTAACACTGGCAACGCTCAAAGTAAGGCTGCTTTCTATATGCCACACCAGCCAAGACCAGCTAGCCCTAAACTGACATTACACAGAGCTACTACATTTTAACTCAAGACATTTCCAAGTCTCCGTTCCACAAGCTAAATGAAACCTAATAAAAATTCCATCAAACAAGACTCCAATGTGCTATAAAAAAAAAAATTATAAAAATCATGTACTTCCACAAAATAAACTGTTATTAAAGTTGGCACAATCCTCTTAGAGTAATTACAAACAGATAGACAGGCACCTGTTCATAGTTAGGGCTGCAAACAGAGCTCTAATTTTAGCCACCACCTTTGACTTTGGCTAACAAAATTGACTTTACCTGAAAATTGCTAAGTTTGCTCCGAAAGCCAAAGAGCTCTTGTCTGGAAAAGTCAAATAAAATTGGCCTGTTTTAGAATTACCGGTCATTACGCAATTGCTATGAATTGAAATTTTAGTCTACATCTAATTGTACTTCTCTCTCACAAACTCAAATCATAACTATCCTTTCAAACTTTCTACTGCACAAAATGTCTTTCAAAATTCTTTCGCGTACCTTTTTTGAAGAAAATTAAGTATGCAGACAGCTAAGCAAGAATGCTAATTCATCTTATCAGTGCAGGACAGCAGACACTCATAAGCACCTGACACATTAATATAAAGGGGTTTATCTGTGGGTTTGTTTTTTTAAGTCTCGCTTATTTTTGTCCACAGAAGGTAGCAACTCTCATGGTTTAAGTCATTTTTTTATAGTAAGAAAACTGTGGTCATGACAAACTCACAGTACAGTACCACCATATGAGGAGGGGAAAAAAAGGCGGGGGGAGTGGCAGGAGATGGGGGAGGAGAGAAAAGAAAATACCCTTATTCAAAAATTACAGCATTATAGCTTTCACAAGCAAACTGAGCCTTATTTGAAACTCATGGCTAATTCTATCATTCTGGCACATCATCTGAACACTTTTGCCCTTCCCCTACTGCCTACAAGCCATAGCACATAAGAAAGGATCCATATTATATTTACATAAAAGTTTTTCTTTCATTCTGTTGAGTGTTTTCTTTTCAAAAGCAAAAGATACAAATTCAGTGCAGTCAATCCTTGTCGTTCAAAACCACAACTTTGATCCATGAAACCATCATAACATTTACTTAGAAATCATGGAATATTTTGAAGAGTAGCAAAAGTTAGGTCTTTACATCTCCTGATTTAAGCACTCACGTTTCACTCATATGTTTTCAAGATTTTCATCACTATATCACAATGGCTTGAGACCTTTTTATTTATTTATTTATTTACATGCACCAAACACTACATCATAAGCACTGACTCCAGGAACTTAATCAAAAAAAAAAAACAACCCTAAGTATCACACATTTGAAAACAAATTTGTGTTATTTAACTAGCATGTTGCACCTGCCATAGAGCTGCTGCACAGCAACACCTTTCAGTATTTGCAGGGAGGCACTCACCTCCTTTCAATTTAACTAGAAGTTAGCATAGAAAATGAGCAAATCATGCTTTGATTCCACCACACTTGAGGTATGGTTCTATACCATTACATATTCATTGCTCTAGTAAACTCGCACGTGAAAAGTAGTATCCGAAGTTAAGCAGGAATTTTTAAAAAACACACATAAAAATTTTTTTTAAATGTAAATATTTTAAGGAAGCCACCTGTTTGAGTTTTTATCCACATATATGTGGGTCTCACCTTCCATTAAAATTACTGGTTTGTCAAATCTGAAATACTTCACACTGACAAGTATTGAACACCTGGAGCTGATGTATATTGTTTTATTAGTAAACACCTCTTACATTTTATTACTTTTACAAGATTTGCATGCCTCACATTGCTTTTCAAAAAAAAGTACTGCAGGACATAAAATAGAGAAAGACTGAAATGAAGACTGGTGTTAAGTTACATGAACAAAACACAAGGGAGGGCTGAAGAACACGATCAGTAAAACTTCAAAATTTATCAGAATGAGAAAAAAAAAGAAATAATCTAAGGGCACAGGTCTATGTAACAGCAGTACTAAAACAACAACAACAAAAAAAACCCCACCACCTTGAAAACTTGCAAGCTTTTATGGTACGCTGCAGCTTGGGGCAGTTGAAGAACCTGGAGCACTGCCAGGAGCCAGCTACCATGAGGAGTGGGGTGACCCCAAACTTCCCCTGGCAGGGAACGCCAGCTCATGTATCCCCTGGACCTAAAGTGGTCATCCCTTACTAGTTGTGTGCTGGGATGACATTTATGGGAACACGTCTTCCACACATGCAGTAGCTACTGAAATTGTGCACACATTTGAATGGAAAAGGTAAACACAGTTCATACTACCAAAACCCCAAGCAATGAAAATGGCATAAATATTGCTAGTTTCAAATTGTTATTGCAATACACATTAAAAATACCAAGTATCTGAGTAAAATAAATATTCTCTAATCAGTAAATCACAACACAATTGATCTGACAACATATGAAGGCTACTTAAGCCAAGCTGAAATATTGAACGTCAGTATTTGTTTTAGCAGTTGTATGACCTATTACATTTTGGAAACATCACCGTATGTGCATTCCAAAAGCATTAGATTTGCCTCCCCATGTCCACCCACATAACAGGGACAGGCCCTCAGAGCTTAAACACATTATTTTTAAACTCATCTGTAAATCAGAACATAATGCCTTATGCAAACACCCTATTTCTGTGTTCTCCACTTTGCCAAAGTAGTAATTACTAGTCTAGCCTGATAATAGGGGCTCTACAAAGAACAGACTAATTCAGTATATGACTTAACCATACAATTCAGTTCCGTTCAAATCCCAGAGTCTCCACGCCGCTTGTCATTAAATACACTACAGGTCACTCTCAAAATACATAAATCAAAGTCACAGGTTTAAGTTTATTATGATTTCTGCTGGAGCCAACTGGATACATCAAGATCAACAACAGAGAGAGTACTTAGCTATAGTTAGCATTAGAGTGTTTGACAAACAAATTAATAGAAAAAGGCACATGCAAAACCTCTACAGTTCATGGTATGAATTGAAGTTGCACTGCTGTTATCACCATACTTTGCAGAAACTGCTTTTGCTCTCTCTTCCTTAATAACTATCTCAAATCTGAAGGAGGATATTGCTTTAATGCCCTCAGCACACTGATCCAGACACTATTAACACCTGTAGGAACTACAAGACATGTCATGGGAATGCTTCTTTCTGAAGCTTAAATTATTTGATCTCAAAGAGGAAAAGGCCAAATTCCAGACAAGCTGCTCTGTATGTTACAAATCGAACATAAAATTGCCAGATGCAAGATCCGAAGAAAGAAACAGAGTTATTCACACTGCAGACACTGATTCCATCCATCAGCACACCTATCCAAGTATCTACCATTTTGGATGGTCAGAGCTAACGTAAGACTGCATTTGCTATCAGTCAGGAAAAAAAAAAACAAACCCCCAAAGTTCCTGGGCACCTGGGTCTTTAATTTACGATAATTTAGGAACAGTAGAAAGTGAAAACCGCAGCGTAACTACACATATAAAGTATTACCTACATGAGCTTTTCCAGGAAACATTCACAAGCACAGTTTTGCCCATTTTAGCAGCTATGCTGTGCTAGAGCAGAAAAGGCATTGATTGCTTTTCCAGGAAATAACCACAAGAACAGGTTTACTAGCAGCAATGCTGAAGTGCATGCAGTATAACTACCACCTGTGGCTGTGTTTGCAGAGGATTTGTGGGGAAGACATGCACATTTTATTTGCAGACCCATGGACACACACCACTGAAGACAGGAATGTCTTCTTTATTTCTCCAACAAACCGGAGCAGAGGTAAACTCTTCCATACTACCCCACTTTCTGTAACTTATTTTGATTGGAATTGTTAGGTTGAGATACAGAACCCTCTCAAAAGAAATTAATAATCTAGTTGCAAATTACATGGTAAAAGAAGTCAACTGAAAAAATTAGGTTAAAAGGCCTAACAAAAAAATTTTAAAAAGTGATACCCACAATACTTTAATTCTCAGTTGCCAATTCCTCAATAAAACACAAGTTTTATATATGCGTATCTCACTGTTTTCACAGAGAAGCCAAAAATTAAAAATAGGACACTTAATTTAGGACCCTAAATAAATGCCTGTCAGTACAGCCATGGGCCATGAACGCTGAGTCAGCAAAACCCCAGCAGGAGCACCAGTAGCTGCAGCCCTGCTCATCCCCACTGCTGTACTGCCTCCTCTCTTGTGCTGCCACATACAAAACCACACAAGAGAATTGATCTGTGTTAAAACTACTCGAACCGCAAGGAAAAAATACTAACCCAAATCTGTCTCTTAATCCAAGGGGAGAAATGTTTACCCTGTTGAAGCACAAAGGCAGCAAGGAGGCAGGAGCAACCAACTGGGCAAGACTGTTTCAGCAGCAGTATTACCTTAAAACTTTTATTGTCCACAGCTTAAATCCACTCATATGTTACACGTTCATCTTATGAACTCTATCACGCAACTTATGTGACAAATAGAAGAAACTGAAATCTCACAACAACTATTTATTTCCTCTTTGGGACACTGACTCTTAGCCCTAATGTTGATAACTCGTATAAATTCGTATACTTACATATGCACATACCCCTCCAATTCCACTCTTAAGAATACTCTTTTTGATTTCTGGTCTCTTCACACACACCATTTCCATGCTCAAAAATGGAAATGTGATTCCTACACTGTAAGACTTAACTATATAATAACTTATTTTCATCAGATGTGTTGAAGAAGGCATTAGAACGACAAGGTTTTGAAAGTAAAGAAAATGGAGGCTGTTGACAACAAACTATATCAGAAGCAGCAGCAGAGTAACAGCTACAATTATACATATATATATATATATATACACACACACACACACACAATTATACCAGTAAGTAGTTTAGCATAGACCTGGCTTAGAGTGCTAAACCCCAAATTCAAGGAATTGTAAATAACTACTAATAACTCTATAATATCATAGTAGACCAAACTATACCAAATAAAGAAAAAGTACACCTTATAAGTGTCTGACGCATCTATACAAAAAGCCTGTATGTTGGTCTACAGCATCATGACAGGCGGAAAACTTGAATCTTCAAGGGAGACCAAGACTCTGGTGACATTACAATAGATTAGAACTGAAAATGTTTACAAGTAGACAACCACCCATTAACCCTCAGAATTTTATATATATAAAAAAATAGATCATATTATATGTTGTATAATATAATGTTATATATAATGTGTATATATGTTATATATGTGTGTATATGTTTTTTAGGAGTCATGGTGGTGTTAGTTGATGGTTGGACTTGATGATCTNTAAGCATATATACTTTATATATATTTATACATACTTTATGTGTTTTACATAAAAACATATATACTATATTATATATAGGGGGTTTTTGTTGTTGTTTTGGTTTTTTTGGTTTGTTTTGTTTTTTTTTTTTTTAATTTAAAAAAGTACTGAGGTGGTGATCTCAGATTTCTCAACGCTTCTAAGCCTACTGTTCTGAAAACAGTTTACGTGTTCCTGTAACACATTCCTCCAGAAAGGTACCAAGGCAGTTTTTCAGCCCAGTGGAAGAAATAGCATAAAGAACAAGTCAGCATACAGTGCTGTTTTAATCACTTTTGTCCAGTCTTGGTCAAAAGGCAAGTTGATGTATGAAGAGAGAGAATGAACAAGCAAGAGAGAAGTAAAGCGCTTAAGTGCCAGGACACCATCATCCCCAAAAATCCAGCCACAAACAGCCTGAAAACTGCCAGCCAAAGACTGCTGCTGACTAGAATGAAAATTGTTCCACAGCCTTCTTAGGAAGCCACAGTCACCACTGAAAGAAGAGCAATTCAGTATTCAGAAAAAAATCAAGCTAAGCTCTCCAGCAACACTCAATACTGCACTGACATTTTAATATTGCACTGAGTTGAACTAACATGCCATTTTAAAAGAATGACCTGTATTCCATACTGCCTTCACAATTCCTCACCATCACAGAGAGATTACTCATTAAAAATGCAGAGAAAGTTAACAAATTCTCTGGGATTTAACTAAGTTAGAGGCAATAATACCAAAAAAATCTTCTGTGACATTACATTTCCAACGAGCCTCACAACACTGACAAAATGCATGGAAAAGGCTACAAAATTCAGAACCCTGCATGAGTCTGCAAGAACCATGAATACGAGCAGCTTTTCCATCTAATGTGACAGTCTCAAAATGACAAGCCCTTTTTTGCCTGCCTACCGGCTAGTCTACACTCCTCTTTTCTTCTTTTGAATTTTCCCCAACTTAAATGGAATGCAAATAAGCCAGGTGTGGTCCCCAGAGCAGTAATCTGCAGATAGTCCCCACCGAGTTCCCATAGCAACTTGCACAGCTGGCCATGAGAAAGAGGTTGTATATGCTTCATATTGGCTACAGAGTTTAAACACTCAGTGAGTGAAACACCAATTACGGCATCTTGTAAAGGAAACATCTACTAAAAAGCACATCCATTTTTCCTTGATTAATACAGGAAAATAAAACTCTGGATATGCTCCTAGTTCAACAACTGCTCAGAATGTAAAGTGAATATCTGTTATTTACAGGAGGTGATGCCTGCGAAGGAAATGGCTTCTCTCTTCTGGTACAAGGTACTGAAGTTTAAGAAACACTACGCCATTTAGAAAACGCCTATCATTCTGTAAATTGCAATCAAGAATACACAGCTAAAAGAGAGAAGTCTGAAACCCAAATACAAATCCTTCTGGTCAAGCTATAAGTTACAAGACAGTACCTCTCTGATAAGTGCTTTGTAATATTTCCAATTTTAATTGTACTCTTTCTGTATTGGCTTTCTAAGTCTCATTCTAAAAATCTAAACTTACCTGCAACTGACAAACAATTGTTCATCACGTACAAATCCTATCCTTTGGTCCTTACCTAAAAACACACATCCCTCCTTCTATTCATTCCACTCCTTTCTGCATCCGGCACACGTAGCTCACCTCTTTCGCCTACATCCAAGCCCACAACTCTTCTCCTTTACACTTCATCCCTGCCTTCTCACTGTGTCCCCTTCCATATCTGCTGGCTAAACAATGGGGAGAAGGCACTGGGGCTAATTTGGAACCGTGGGTGTACTGACTGGCCATAGACATGTATTTGTTGGTCAACTGACCAGATAAGCAATACAGATAAGGACTACGCTTTCTCTGCTTTTCCTTTAGCATGGCCACAAACAGGACATCTCTCCTCTACTCAGCCTGTGGTTTCAAGTAAGAACAGCCCTACAGGCTTAGGGAAAAGGGCCCGTGGATCCCAGCTAATATCCTATGGCTAGCCGGGAAGCAGGAACCAAAAGCTGATGCTCAGGCAAGAGTGCAGGAACCCAGAAGGCACATAAGACACTACTCCAGATTACAACTCAAAGACTTTTTGCCACAGAGGATGTTGATAAACACTAAGTAACCCTCAACATATTTTTCTCTCCCATGAATCCACGTCAACGTCCCATTGAATCCCTGTAAACTTTTAGGAGCCAGCTTGCAGCAAGGAGTCCCATGGCTTAAGTATACATTGAAGAACATTCTTTTTTATTTTGTTTTGAATCTATCTTCTTCTGTAGTGCTACTTCAATTTCCCCTACTTCTTGCAGAAAAAGAGACTGCGAACTGTAAGCCTCTATTCACCCCTCCATGACACTTCACTGACTTCTGCCATATCCCCCCCTTAGCTTTATCTTTTCTAGGATGATAATCTCTAGCCTACACAATTGTTCATAAGAAGTGTGAATGGCTTCTGTACAATGATTCCTAATGCTGCTTTTCTACATCTTTTTCATGTAGGGGGAGAAGAGCTGCACAGTACAGTACCCAGGAGAAAGAAGCAGTAATGGATTGTAGCACAATGCTGTTTTTTCTCATATTGCTTTGCACTCTGTTCTTTTCCTGCTAAGTCCCAGCATTTGATTTGCTTTTTGACTACTTGTTGAGCATGAAAATACAGCAGATCTTTCCATGAAAAATTATAACATGAAACATTTTATACCTAGAGCATTAAGAGTGCCTATACTACTGCACATAAAGTCAGGATCTTATCTCTAACTTATTCACCAGTTTCAGGAAAACTACAGGAGCTTAGTATCATTGAACTATCATAATCTGTTCAATTTGGTTAAAATTGGCCAACGGTTTATGAGAGAGAGCAGAAAGGAAAAGTCAGAGAGAAATCACGCAAACCTCTCTTTCCTTACGAAATCTGGCTAACATAAAAATAACAACATGATGCTTACCTGTTTCCTAAAGACCAGGCGGTTGAGAAGAAATAGTATCAGTCAGTTCTGTTTGTGCTGACTTTACAAAATGCCTGTCCTTGTACCTGGCAAGCGACACCTAGTTTTCAGGGAGGGCAAGACAAGCTTACCTGGGAACATTCAGCTTCTAACTACGCAAGAGGCCACCATTATGCTAGCTGTCTCATATAAGAATATACATTTATGTATGCATATAAGCAAACAGGAGCAGTTTAATGTGCATATTGGAAGTTAGCTATAAATGTTATGTATCCATCAACATATATAAGACATTGTACACCTGTGAGCTTTATCCATTACCCCACCTGTGGGAACTAGCCTTAATCCATCACTAACTTGAAAGCTGCTCATTTGCTTAAGAAGTTTTTTAGTTTTCTTCTCTACCCTTTCTGCATTCCCTTCCAAATTTCTTTTCAGACTAATCAGCAGCAGTTCAAAGAAACAGCTGAGCTGGTGGCATTAAAATGACCAGGGAAACACACAAAGCTTTAACAGGGTACAACCACTGAGCAAGTGAAACATGCCATTTAGTGTTAAAAATGATGACTGTAAGCCCACTCAAAAAAAAAAAAAAAAAATCACAATTCATTAGAAAGGAAAAAAAAAATAGTATTCCCCTATAGGCCTGGCATAATTTGCATCTTAAGAACCACACCATATTAACATTAACAGCCCATCGTATGTTAATAAAAGCCAAAGAATTAAAAACCGAAGGCTCTTGGTCTCTATTGCAAGCAATAGGTTTACACAATTTACAGAAAGAAATGAAATGGACATACAGGTGGCAGAGTCTGGAATTTGAGAAGCTGAAAAATGAAGAGATTTTACATTGGAAATGAACATGTCATTTTGAAAGAATTTCAAGTGTAGCACCAGCTAATACTGGTATAACAAATAAATATTTAATGTCAGGTGTTGAGGAGGAGACACTGCAAATGCAAATATGCACACGCGCGTGCACACACACTCACCCATATGTATGTTTTATACCAACAAAGAGGCAGGTTTTGTACATCTCAAAAATACAGAAGATTTAAGCACATATTGATTCTGTCGTCTACAGCTCTTAATCTCTGCTGTGGTGTTTCTATTCATGACAGTTGATGCATGCTGAGGACAAACTTGCAATGAAATTGCCCATATGTAATTAGAATGTCATTTGGCCAGATCAGCACTAACCCTGCACATGGTGCTTGCTTATAAACAATTCAAATGGGGGATGGAGGGGAAAGGAGAAGGTAACAGGAAGGAGTGAAGGTTTTGACTTCTGAAGAGACTTGGAGACAAGCATGGCATTTTTGTAATAAAAGGAGGCTGTTAAGCTCTCCTGTGTAATTTAGGCCTCAACTTCCAGGTGATGGATTAGATTAAAAACACTATACTCTGATTAACACATTCCAAGAGATGTAGCTATACCATTTTCTTAGCTTTAGCTGTTAATATGAAGTCCCTTTTTTATAAGTATAAGGCATGCTTTAAGACTGAAATCGCCCAGAATCAGCTTCCAGCAACTGGATCTTGTTATGCACCTTCGGCTGGTTAGAGAGGCTTCTTCAAACAGAAGTTCCCTTATGTACTGTGAGCAAGTCACTGTTCACTCGGTCCAACTTGGTTTAACCAAAGATTCTGAATTTTAAATTCAGTTTGACAGGCTTTTCACAGTCTGAATCCATCACGACTCTTCTCAGAAACTTCTCTGGCTTTGTTAGCAACTCTTCTGATGTTACAAATTTCCTAGTAGCACCATAAGGTTAGTCTCAACTATATTTACAATTCAAGTATTGTAATTGTTATCATAGGTACAGTTTCATTCCAAAAGCCATTTCCAGATTGTAATTCATCACAATTCAATTAATTTTTAGAGTCCATGTGTTTCAGAGCACAGGGTCCTCTTCCAAAAGTGGAATCTACATCTCTTTTGCTAGACGTTTAGCAGACACTGTATTTGGCTAAATTAAAATACATGGTTCATTTCCCAGAAAAACTGGTGAATCTTAGATCCCTTTGTAGTAACTGATCTGATAGTTGCCACTCCACTAATCTTTGCATCCTCTGAAAACTTTACCAATGAAGTTTCCGTATTTCTTCCTGATCACTGGCAGATACAGAAGAGTACTTGCTGAAGAAAAAGACACAGCTAGTAGATTTTGACTTTCCATTAACAACTATATTGAGATTTTTCAGTTATCCTGTCCTTAATCCTTTTAGTGTGTGTTACTATTGATTTTGTATCACTTTAATTTGGTAATCAATGAAGTAAGACATTCTAAATTGGCTACATTATAAAAGAGTGCATTTTATCAATACAATTACAAAACAAAGCTTTAATCTTAACAAGAACTGAAAAAGCTTACAGCAAATTCATCTGAAAAGACCTTCTGTTACCCCAGAAAATTGTATAAATTGACACTAGATTATTTTTATTGACCAAAAATTGTCTATCAACAAATAAAAATTATCTAGTCACTCAAGTAAGTGCAACTGGCCTCTAGCTGTTGAAATAAACCTGCCCCATTTTTTCACATTATTGACTCGCTCATTTTTCCACCCCCTCTCTGCAGCTTCCTTGGCCACTTAAGATTTACTGACATCAACAAATACATAACATCAACAAATTAGAGAGATTCCTTTCCAGTCATTGTAAATTACTAAATGCAAGCTGCCTTATCCTGCAGATTTTAGAAATCCAACTCATACAATCTCAAGCATTCGTCTCCCTCCCCATTCCCATTTACTTTGAGAACAGCATTTTCTCTCCGTTTTTAGGAAACACTTAAGGCCACTTAAAAGCAGGTAAGTATCCAACCAAGTTCAAAGACTGCATTCTCACTTGTGACCCTGATGCTACAGAGTTAAGAACATGTATGACCCTTTCCTGATGAGCAAACAAGGTAGTTTTCAGTCATGCCAGCTCAACTCAGTAAGCTGGGGGAGATGGAGGATCCCTTAAAACAGGTTAAGAAGTGTGCAAACATGCTAGTGATCCATGTCAGAACATAGACTCTCACCCTTGCACGTTTCAAGAAGTGCCTGTGGACTACAGCTCCATGGGCTGGTCAGTCAACCTAACAGCTGGCTCCCACCAAAGGCCTGGGGAAGGGCACGGGCAGGGAAATCCCACTGTTTCCTCTTTTTTGGGGGTTCGTGTGGTTTTTTGGCACTGCTTTATCAGGCCACAGAGGTGTTTAACTAGCACAAGAAGTTGCTAAGAGAGAAGCAGGGGTTGGTTGGGGAGCAGCGGGAGAGCTGCTGTTTCTTTTGACAGTAAGCTGCTATGGTGGTTCGCTTTGCCTCATGAAATCCTATCTGCAGAAATATTCATCCTTCATCATATAATCATAATCATACAGCAAGTGTTATATGTAAATTTTTGCAATGGAGGCATTTATTGGCACTGCTTGAGCTTTATCAGCTTGCTAAATACCATCAGGAAAAATAGATTAGGGTATGTGTTCCAAACAATTCCTTGTGTACTTGTATTTCAATAGCTTGAGAAAGGTAGATATTGTAATTCCACATGACTACATCAGACAATGCTTCCCAAACCATGCTACTGCCTGTCCTCCTTATTTGCTAACCAGGACATAACCATTTTGGAGAGAAAACATAGACTGCTATTTCAGAAGGAGAGTACAGTGAGCAAATTGATGAAGCTGTAAGCTGGGACTCCTGGTTTCCCAAACCAGCAGAAAGATACTGAACACCAGACCCCCATTTGGACTCCTCTTTGCCTCATCAGGAGGAGGGAAGCCATATAAAGTATTTACTACGTTTATTTCTCAAAAAAATTTTTTTAAATCTATAGCATCCTTTTAAATAGCAGAGTATGGGCAGTTGTCTGTGAAGCAGCTTTTGTTGATGGAAAGTAGATACCAGGCAGCAGAAGTACAATTTAAATGAGTCATCATCTCCAAGTTTATTCTTTGTTTGCTCTCAGTTTTATATTATTTTTAAAATATCAGCCATCAGTATTTGTGCATTTCACTGAGATCTGTTCTCTCAGAGATTATTTGGCTGCAATAGTCAACAGTGCTACTGATTGTAGATTCCAAGATCGGGAAGCCCCTTCAAACAGTGTTTCTCACAATTCCGCTTCCAAATTTTACTTCACTGTGCAAGTTGGGAATCTTACAGCATTACTTCAGCTTACAGCTAATCTATCCTACCTGTGCAATGAATCATCAGTTTGACTACTAAATTAACAGTCAAATTAATAATTAATTTCTTAGGCTTTTGTCCTGCCTAATTACAGAATCATACGTATCCTTTTATTGCATACAGGCCCTTTTTATTGCTGCTGAGCTCACCTGATTTGTTTTTAATACCAATTTTTACTAATAATTTTTATTATATTATCACACTTGAAATCAGAGATATGTTCAGTTCTAAATCATGCACCCACTATTTTAGCTGTTAAAATTCTCTAATCGGTAATGTTAATACCACTGACCTCCCCAGCACAGATCTGACGTTCCAAATGCTCGTCCTCACTTACAATTTTCACCATAACACCCCTACTGCAAATAATTGTCCTTGCTATTTCTTTTTCAGGTTTCTGGTTCCACTTTGATTATGGTAGACCCTATCCTTTCTCCAGAGGCTCTCTCTTCCGGAATGAGATCTCGTGCATAACTAGATTTAAACTTTTCTTCCCTAAGCAGTCTTTCAAGCTAAACATTTCTATTCAAATCAACAGAAAGCACCTGTTTAAGTGGTCATAAGAATTGTTGCAAATAGACGAGTCACCTAACCTAAAACTTCCCTGACTGTGATTAATACTAGGTACAAGAAACCTCACAGTGGACACCCATGGAATAGCCTACTAACCAGAGAAGTTTCTTTCTAATCCCCTTTGGTTAGCACTTTATTTGTTCCCTGTTGTATAATGGTTTTTCAATTCTTTACAAAAGGCTTTACAAAGCTTTCATTTAACCTAACATGATGTACTGTAAATGAATAATCCTTTTTCTTTCCTGATCCTGTTAATCTTTTGGCCTCAGTTACATCTCACAGCAGTGAGATGCAAATGTTAATTATGCGAGAAGTATAAGATCCGTATTTTGATTTCCATCTGTCCAATACAAGTCCGGCAGAAGAGGCAGATAACTGAGCGCTTTCCTATCACCATGGGAACATGATTGCCAGGAACATACCAAGAGCAACATCTCATATTGACTCCCAGAAGCCCCAGTCAAGTACCTTCTACCCATTAGAGCCTCCTTTGTCTCCTTTTCTGATCCGTGTTTTTCACAAATTCTTGATTATTCTCACTGTAACTCAATCTTCCTCAGGACTGAAGAAACATTGTCTCACTCTAACTCATGTAACATCTCCCCCTTGTTAGCATTATGTATGTCAATTATCTCATCTACATAGTTTATATGGATGTAGAAGTAGTTGAAACATTTTATTAATGTGATAGTGAAAACAACCAAAGTTGACAAAGTTGTAGGCCGAGGCCCTTTTTCCCTGGCCATACCTCCCGTGGGGTCATACCAGCACTCAACTGACCCCACAGTTGGCGAGATTAGCAAGCTCAGAGAACTGGGCGGCAGAAAATTAACCCTTCTGAAAAACAATTTCAGCAGCTCAGCTCCCCAACCTGGATGACTACAGAGCCAGACAAGCACAATGGAGCAAATGCCGCTGAGGGTGGGACTGAACAGAATCAATCTAGTTTGGTTTAAATTGTTTAAACCACAGCCTCACAATACATTTGGATTTTATAACCAATCCAATCTAAAGACTGTCCACCACTGAAACAGAAACTCATTTTCCTTCCTTCCCCCAGTCACAAGATGGCTTTACCTCTTCCCTCACACTGGCCCTGGTGCTCACCTAACCAGAGGGAGAGACAACTTGACTTGGCAATCCAGAAGAAAATTGATAAAAAGCTAACACAAAATTATTTTTCTTTCAAGTTCAATCAGCTATGTGTGGAAGTCAAAGACCGAAAACAGACTTAAGGACAGAGGCTGAATCATGAAGGAGTGGGAGAGACAGGGGAAATGGTCTGTCTTTTCAGTGGCATGAAACTTAAAAAGGTTTGTGTTATAACTTCAGCATGAGGGTGAAGAGACAGGGTACAGCAATGTGATGGCTTACCACTGTTAAAAGGAGGCCACACTCCCCACTTGGATTTCCCACCATTACTGGCTATGTTGTGCTGGCTTTGTCACTAGTGAGCCCCTTCCAGAAGGGTATATAACTTGCCAGAATGGTAAAAGACTTTCCAAGGGAAGAGGAGTAAAGGCAAGATGATGAGGATGAAGGTAAGGAGTAAGGGTAGTCCCATTTCAGCTTCAGAGAGCTGTTATGTCAGCTTAGCTAAGCTTGGAACCATAACCTAAGTATATACATTTCTCTTTCAGAAACAGCAGTGTATGGTTTTACTGTTAAAGTGCCTAAAAATAATGTTGTAATCAGATATACATATGTAGGAGTCACTCGAGCCACCATCACTGCTATTGGTAGTCAATTGCTACCTTCTCCACTACGTTAGTGATTGTACACTATAACATTAGCTTTCCTCTTAAACAAAGCATTGGACTGTGACCACCCAAAAGCCTTACACTGCAAAACACGCTTGCACTCTTACATTTTCAGCTTCCTTCAAATACAAGACAATGTGCAAAATCCAATGCATCAAACAACTTCAAGAGAAAGCCACAGAAGACGTTGCCACAGTATCAAGACATGTTTTGTCAATGCTGACTGAGACAGCTGAAGGAATGCTCATCTCTTAGAATTACTAGTTAGGTTTTATCGATCAACAGCTGATAGAGAAGCGTGTTAAAAAGTAGTTGATATACTGCTCTGACTGCAAAATAACACAAGGCTGAGTTCTATCAACTCTCTTACCAGCAACGGAGAATGAAGAGACACGCATAAACTTTTCATTTTTTCTAGGATGGTTCTACTACCTAACATGGTAGTGAAGAACAAGATAGAGCCCACCATACTATAAACATATTTATTTTGGGTTGAACTAGAATCTGATACGTGTAATATTCTAATAGAGGAAGTTCATAGCAAAAAAGGTGGCACAGCACTGCTCAACTTCAGAGTTTTCCTTAAGCTCTCAATCTATTTACATACTGTCTACTTTCTCAGAACAAAAGCTTCCAAGAAAATATGGTGGATAAATACTATTTTCACATTTTGGTAAAAAGTCATTCAAAACTTTTTCCTCCTTGAAAGTACACAAGATAGAAATGTCATTAAAACACAGGCAGTGGCAATGTAATTCAACGGGCAATAAAACTAGCAAAGGTTATTTTCCAAAGCATTTGTATCCTGTGGTTGTATTTTGGGTTTTTTTAACTGGATTATGATTAAAGCAGAGTTTGCCCCTTTTGATATATCAGAGACTCAACCTACAAAAAAGCTGTTCTGCGTCTCCTAATTTCCAGAAAAGCTTAAAATCTGCATCACCTCAGAACAAGGATCCATGTGGCAGAGAAGCCGTCTTTTTGGCAAGCATTTCTTTTGGCAACCATGTCTTCTGAACCAAATTCTATGCCCCTGCACTTGTTTCCACCCCTGCTCTACTCCCTCAGTTCTACCAGTATGATTATTTGCACAGACTCCCAGGAACAGGATTAAAGAATTGATAGAGGTTAAAAGTAACTGTACAGTTCACCACACAAAAGACTTGTCTACCTTAGGGGCTTATTATATACACACACAATAGATTAAGGACGAGTTTCTCGGATTTATTGAACTTCTGCAATGAATGTGTTTATAAAGGTCTCTGCATTAATTTTCCAATAATTGATGAGTCTCATTCTTACTGAATTCTTTCCTCTCATGA
The DNA here is from genome assembly GCA_013389945.1 of Fregata magnificens. Taxonomy (NCBI): domain Eukaryota; kingdom Metazoa; phylum Chordata; class Aves; order Suliformes; family Fregatidae; genus Fregata; species Fregata magnificens. Next base: position 124,184 of record WAAD01039738.1, read on the forward strand.
GAATGGTAGCAGAGTTTCTTCTACTTGACCACCTATTGGGGAATGCGTAAGAACCTAGTCTCCTTGAGACTTCCACGCCCCTGACAAACGTGACCAACTGGACAGCGGATGGAAAAAAAAAAATTGTAAGAGATGGGATTAACAGTTAGCATAATCAAATAATCTCAACATTCTTTGGAAACCAGGCTTAAACATCCCCCTGCCCAAAAAATCCTGCCAACCTATGAGGTTTAATAAAGCTCATAGGCTTTTAGCATAAAATCTAAATTAGAGATTGTAAACAGGTTAAGAAACAACAAAAATATATTCCCAACGAAAGAAAATACGACCTTTTGTCAGTACATCATCTTTCTCCCTGCCACCTAGAAACTATGTAAAGGCATATTTACCCTCCTCTTAAATACCTCTTTCTGTTCTCTCCCATTCTATAATACGCTGTGTGTTTATTTCATAGTCTCTCATCCTGAACTTGAGACAAGCCATTCTCTTAAATCTACCTTACTAGCTTCACAAATGCATGGTACACCAAGGTCAAGGTATAAAGAAAAAATTCCTAGGGCTCAAAGCAGGTACAAAGAATGGAAATGCTTGAAATAAGGGCTGAAACAGTACATGCTCTAGAAGGGCATGCCTCAAAGAACCAGATTCACACAAAGGGGGAAAGAAAATGTCGCGCTCCAATTTAATCAAAATCCACTGGACACAACAGCTGACTCCACAGCCCTGGTGACCTGAAGAGTAATTTTATTAGTTATAGGGAAATAGCTATTTTCAAGTTCCAACTTCCATTCCTCCCTACTTCCCCACCTTGCCCATGAAAAGGAGGAAACTTACACAAGCAGCATTTTTAGAGGTTCGTCCTCAAAAATTTCTCTCAAATGGAATAAGAGAGTTCCCTTCCTTTATTTGGAGCAACACCTTTTTAAACAGCACATTGCTGAAATGCAAAAAAATTCATTTTAATTTTAAAGCAGCACTGGCACTTGGAACTTCTACACGTCAGACAAGCTCAAAACACACCTGAAGAAACAGTATTGGAAACTTCAGCACACGTATTTCCACAAAATCTAGATTTCGGTACAATTTACATAAATTTAGCAGGAGTGGAGTAGGCAAAGGTGTCCCAGTAATGCTTTAAGTATCTGCTGCACAACAGTTCAGTTGTGTTCAATTTTCACCTGAAAAAAATACAGTTGTTACCCATGAAGGCAAACTACAATACATTACACTGTATATTTTACGCACCAGTAAATGTTGAGAAATGTTTCTGTTATTTTAATAGCATTTTGCCCATTTGTATACAGCATACTTGTGCCTAGTCATGGTTTCCCTATGAACAAAAGGAGAGCATAAAAGTTATGCTACTTTTCTGTTTAATATCTAAATAGGTTCTGACTACCTGCAAGTCCTACTAGCTTTGCCACTGACTAGTAAAACTGTTGAGCAGCAGAGGCATCTCAGTAGCTTACTGTAGGCAAAGCAATACAAACACTGTGTAAAACACATTTGTTTTGTATTTGGAAAATTGCCATTACATGAGTTGATTTTTATATTATGAAGAACTTCAGTTTTGCAGGTATGAATGGCATAAATCACTATCCCAGCCCAGAAAAACCTTAATTTCTTAAAAATGAAACAAAAAAGGTGGATATTTAAAGCTCTCCCCTTATTAATACCAGAATATTTCAACAGAAAACAATAACTCAGCTAGCACAGAATACAACCACATATGCACATTTGCTCCATGAAACACAAGCTCTGCACAAAACTGAGCTCTGCAGTCTTCACTAGATTAATTATTTCTCTTCCCTTGCTCTGTGCAAACTCCAGTTTGCTTTGAACCAAAGACCTTTATGGTTCAAGTCCCAGGAGATGCTGAGAAGGTGTTCTCAGTGGAGCAAACTTTTCCAGAGAAATCACATTCTGATTTGAGAGAATTCATTTCTTTTGGCCTTTGGGGGAACACTGTAAGTCCCATGTATTTGTTCAAGTCTTTACCTAGCGAGAGCAGAATCCCTTCTAGGCTCTGTCAGGTTCATGCTGATCTTGCAACATCTGGCTGTGTACAGCCACATTGTTCACATATTTTTAATTTTGAACATCAAGTAATTTTAACCCAATCTTTTAAAGAACACTGTTTTCCAGTCCGTTAAAACAGAAATTTAAGAGAAACCTTCCAGTAATACTGAGTCAATTATACAGAGTGAAAATATAACATGTTGAACAACAAAAACAGTTGATTAGTATTAAACAGGAATATACAACTAGAAAGTTACGGTGAGGTAAAGCTTAAAAGACGGGAGTGAAATGCTGTGTAGGCATGTGAACCACTTCTAATATTGACAATAAGACCACAAAAGACATTAACAAATAGGAAAGGCATCCCAAGTGGCACAAAAAGAGTTTTTATACATTTGAAATGTAAAATCTTATTATTCAGGAAAAAGTAAAAAAGAGTAAAGTAAAAACAAACAAAAAAAGGCTGCAGAGGAAGAGAAACTCATTTAAGAGCAACCCTTCCATTTTGAACAGCCACAAACATTTCAAGCACCTACATCATAACTGCTCATATAATTAATTCAGCATAGCAGTCAGAAACAGCAATACTGAGACAGCCACAGTTCAGCAGTCTATACTTTGCTGTAACGAAATTTTTCCTGAAGACAGATGCCACCCGGAGGAACAAAACCAGAAAAACAATCAGCTGCCTGACCAGAGGCAAGGCAAGGAGAGATTAGAACGGCAAGCCTCTCTCTCCTCCCGAGACTCTGAGCCTGCGTTCACAGAACAAACCCGCACAGCCAACAGCAGCAGCAATTTTCTGAAGGAAGACAAAGCAAGCCACACTCTGGCTACGAGACAAGCGAATGAAAAAGCAGACTGGCCTCTCAGAAAGGGCTGCAAGAAGCAAGCATACGTGTTTCTCCTAACAGCAAGCACAACCGTGAACGCTACTTTTCAGTTGCCTAGGATCACACCAGTGTTCAGTGTGTGCTGGTAAGCCAGAAGACAGGGGTTTTTGCTCACTAACTGTAGTTTTTTTAAGTGGATTGTCAGCAGTGATTCTCTGTTTAGGAAACCTGTGTTCTCTCAGCTGAGAAAATTATGCCTTCTGGGGAAAAGAACTGTTTGGGCCATGCCCATAACTCCCATGGAGAGCTGAGCATTTAGACTTAACAGCTGATAAGCAGCCAGAAACATGACAGCTTCATTTCCTTTCTACTTTCTTAAACCATATGTTAATGCACATCGGGAAATGTAGATCTATCTGGAATGGTAATTAGTTCTGTTAATTAAGCTCTCCAAGTATGGACATGGAAGATATCCATGAGACTTTAATGTAAAATTGTATACTGTATACTCTTCCAATGTGGGTACTATGCCCAGAAACATAATCTGGGATCACAGTGCTTAATCCTAGACAGTGAATTCCACGCAGCAGCTCCAAAGTGCAAAAGTCATCTATACAACTCTCTAGACCTCACCAAGAATACCAGTAGTTACGTCAATACAACATTGTAATATATGCTTACACAAATATGTAAGTAATTTAGAAAAAATTTGGGAAGGGGATGTTCTGTAAATGAAACCACAGAGAACAGATAAGTGTAGACACTTTACATATCTCTAGGTAACAGCTTTGGGCTACATTTTAAGAAGTGCTCCACATCTAAAACCTTCTCCTGAGAACAGATCTTCCTGAATTCTAACACTACACACACATCCAAAAATCAATGCAATAGACTCCTGGTCTGAAAATGAAGTATAGGCAGGGAGATACATACAGAAGGAAGGATCCAACTTAAAGGAGTTTAGAATATGGCAGTAGTCCCATCCTATCCAGAAAGACTATTGTGTCATGGTAAGCAGAAAAAGGAAGAGATCTAATCAGAATATAGGCTTCATGGCTTTCTTTGCTACTATTATTGCTTTTAGCAAGAAATTCTAATGGAAGGGTTAGTACTCCTAGAAAATGAAAATCCTGATCTATAAAGAAAGGAAAAAAAAAAAAAATACCACCACCTATAAGGCTCACTGTATTAACTTTGGGCATAGGAGACCTGGTTTCAGACTTCCCCATTTCTAACATATGAGCAAGTCATGAGAAAATCCACAAGAGATAATTAGGCACCAATTTGACCCTGATGGTACCTTTAACAAGGTAATTCCACAACAAGAGAGAAGTACCATATCTAAATATCTTTATAGACTTGCCCTTAATGCCTCAATTTATTATCTGCAAAAATCCTTCCTCCCTCACAGGATATTGTGAGGAAAGATCATGAGGCTCTCAGACACCGCAGCTGCAGTGACAATGACCTAAACCAGAGACATGTGGCTTGATTCCAGTCCCAGAACAGAGAAGATCAGCTAGAAATAGTTCTGAATGCAAGATAAGTCTTTAAAAATCTCTACATTGAGATGTGCAGCACGAAAAAAACTGGAAGGATAGTGAAACCAAATAGGTTGTAAGGAGTAAGAATGACCTAGACTGTGGTCAGTGAGAACTGATAAGGAAAATAAACATCAAAGATGATGAATTAGAGTTGGTGGAGTTTTTTGGTATGGCAGGGATTTTTGTTTCTGTTGGGTTTTGGGGTTTTTTTTGTTTTGGTTTGTGGATTAGGTTGGGGTGGGGTTTTTTGGAAGAAACAACAGCTATATGTTTCACTTTAAAACAAAGTACACAATCTTCAGAATAGCTCCCTGGATTTGACACCAGTAATCTGAATTGGGATGGCTGATTGTGCATTGCTGTAATTTTAGAGACCACTCAGACCTGAAAAACATGGCCAAGTACTATTGAGATCAGATAGTCAAGCGACTAGAGACAAAAGAACCCAAACTGACAAGAATAAATCAAGACTAATTTTTATCAATTATGTCCAAAAGCTCCAGAAGTGGTTGCCACTGTGTCTATCTCAAACCATAAAAGTGTATATGGGGGATGAAAAGAAGAAGGAAGGGATGCTATAATGAAACAGCTTGACCAAGGTCACACAGGGAGAAAAAACAAACAAACAAAACACACAAACAAAAAAAGCCAAACACCCACCCCCCCCATAATCCACAACAGAGCTGGGGGCAGAAACCAGCGCTCCCATGCCCAGTCAAGGTGATGAAACTGTCTTCATATTCCTGATGACTCTAGAGACAGAAACACATTGAAAACATAATGATTCTTTTGTTCTAATCCAGGGGATGGTATGCAAAAAAAAGCAAAGTCTCCAGCACCACAAGGTATAGTGTGTCAATAACCTGTGTTAAATAGCTGTGTGCTTGCAGCTATACAAAACAGTTCAGATTAGCCTTGTCCTTAATAAAAGCAGATTACTGTCAAAAAGGTGTTGACTGTTCTTATACAGGGACAGTTACTGTATGCCCTTCAGAGTAAGTGGTTACCATAAGGTAATTTGTTTGTATGTGAAGTCCTGTCTTCTCTTTTCTAATGCCCAGTCAGGATAGACCACACTGTCATGGCAAAACAGACAGGTAGTCCTTTCCTAAACCATTATAGCCTGAAAAATTCACCCACCAAAGAGGACTCTCTACTGAATGTGTTTGAACAGATTTTGCTACACCAATTTCTAATTAATGTAACATTTTGTTTTGCCCTTAGAAAGGAAAACATCAAGTGTCAGTACACAAAACGTCCTCTTTACAAGCCTGATAAGAGATTGATTTAACACACAGCAGAATGGTAATAAACTTTCAAAGTTTTACTTAGTGTTCGAAATCCAACATGGAACACAATCTTTTTGCAAAAGTTTCCATTTTATGCTGCTGCCTGAAAAAAATGCTAAATACAAGAAACAAGGAAATTAAACATAAAAAGAATAATCTCCATATTATAACCTCAAGCAAGCTAGTGAGAAAGAGCCCATTCCAGTGGCAGAGAATTCAGAATGCTAGCTACAGTTCAAAATACATGGAGTCTTGCTTATTGTTGCCTGCAAACCAAAGAATAAAAAAAGCTGAAAATTGTATTTGTTTTAACTCAATAAATTTTACATTTTGTGTGATGAAGATGAGAGCAGTTATACAGCTTGGAAGCTCTAGTAGTAATCTAATAAGAAATATTAGCCCTTTGGGAAGGAGCAGATGATGTAATGGACTACTTATCCTGGACTGACCCCGTGAGAATCTCAATGACTAGAATAACCAACCTAGCATTTCAGAGCTCTAACAAGCAAGCCTTTCCTGAATGACTAAGCATTCAAAATTAAGACAAACCTGAGAAACTTCTGGCAGTGTCAGTGCGAAAGAAATAAATTCCATTTTCACACTACAGGAGAAAGTTTTTGATATAGAAAACCCTTTTAATCAAAGTAGTAAATATTCAAATCTGTAGGGCTCAGTCACATACGGTGGCTTGACATGTACTAAGGAGCATTCAGGATATCACAGACATACAAGAATGGTGAGATCTTGAAAATGTAGTGGCAAAATGACAGTCTTCACAAGAGCTGTGCTCAAATTAAAAAACTTGAAAACCAAAAACCTCTTTTAAAAGTCTCTTCCAGGGAGTCACAGGAGTTTAGGTCAAAAAACTGGCATGGAGGCTAGAGAGGCATTTGGTGACAGCATAGCTACCTGCTGACAGGACCCTGTGACCTCACCATTGGGTCAGGAATGGGGGCTGCCATTTGAACCTCCCTCCTCCATCTCTACATTTCTCAATCAACTTGAAGTACTGTGTTGTCACGAGGAGGGCAAGATCATCTTGCTGCTCTAACTGAATAGGATTTTTCTTTTCTTGTAGGACACATTTCAGCCATACCAGCTCAGAGGCAAATTATAACAGAGCTGGCAGAAGTACACATCTGAAGGCAGGAAGAACAGGATCCCTCATGCACCACAATCTTGGGGTGTAGTGTTAAGACCATCTAAATTTTTATCTGGAAACCCGCAGTTCCACTAGTCCCATGCCCATAATCCTTCACAGGAGCAGAGCTAGGTGTATTTCAGCAGGTTTAAAGATTCATATCTCTGCACGTCACATTCAGTGCTTTTTGAAGCTATGGCATGGATCTCAACTGAAATCTGTTTTTGCAAGTGCCAACATGGTGGTGAAAAATCATTCTGAAGACATCACCACTTCTTAAAAATGTTCAGCTTATTTCAAGAGTAGCAATATAAGTGTTTTCCATTGCGGGGCTCCGCCTCAAGGCACTAGGTACTACTGCTGAAAATTTGCAGTTCCTATTTAAGTAAGGAATACAGTTTCAAGCAATTAAAACTGAGCCTCTTGCTAATATGTTCTTTCATTACTTATTTCAAGAAGTCTTCAATGGAAGCCACCAAGTCTTTACTTCTACTATGTCACTGGTCTTTCTACAGAAATTACCAAAAAAAACCTCAAAATTCAGGCCCTAAGTCTGTTTTGTGCAGACATATGATTGAAAATTCACAGTGGTCCCTTCTGGGTGTACATTCTGTGTTCTTAAAGAAAAAAGATGAGGAAGAATTTAAAAACACAAGTTACCAACAAGATGTTCCTGGGAAAAATCATTCTCCTATTAGTGTTGGAAGGAATACTCAGAAGCTGCCACTCACTGTTTCTTGTGTTGGTAAAATATATATAAGTTCCTTTTCATCTTTATAGAAATTTGAAGTAGTATTAAAATCATATTACTAAATTGCCTGATACAGCCCCACCTCCCTCAGAAACCTCATCTTATTCTACCCAACATGGAGCCTTTTAGTCCAGTGGTTCACAGACTTGTCAGTTGGTGGTATGTGCATTACACTGAGTATACAGCACAATTCCCAACAAAAGCATCTCCATGCTAGTGATTGGTAGTTAACACTGATCAACAGTTGCTGTAGCTAAACCATGGATGTGGCAGCTGCATCTGCTCACCCACTGTTCTACTTCCAGCAGCTGCTGCAACCATCCTGGCACAGCTGAGACCTGCATTTGCTGCTCAGGACCAGGGTGAAGATCTGCTCCCAGTGTTAGCCAAAGATCACTCTGATCACTGAACAGAACATCCCTGCAGGCAGGGATGCAGGACTTGGCTCAGATTTGTGAGGCTGGGGAAGATGACTAGAGGTACAGCTCCATGATGGAGTAAGAGAACATAGGTTAAATGACAACAGGAAAGGCTACATGACAAATGGTGCATGGTAAGGGGGAGGGGGAAGACAGAACAAAAGGTTCATCTTCCATACTCAGGCAGCTGTAGCCATTGCCATTAATCACAGCATCCACATCTACCACAAGTAGATGTACTACTGCTACCTACACAGTATTCTACCAGAACACCTGAAGTTACAGATTCCATTTTAGACAATCCATTCTTGCATAAAATAGGGATCAAAATAAGCCAATTATATACTGAAAGTTCATTAAATGCCAGCATCGCCTCCCTCCCCACACAGCAGGAAGCTAAGTAGGCCAATTACAAGTGGATGGGGAAGTGAGTTTAATTCCTTTGCAGGGAAGGGGGTCTGTAAAACCTTGCTCACATACAGAGCGCGGAAAAATTTCACGGATTACAATCAATAACATTTATTGTAAAATTTCTTATGCAACATGATGGGGGGGGGAGAAAAAAAAAAATCGAACTTGCCATGAAAAGTCAGATTTCAAGGTGGATTTTCCTTGCCTCGTAATCTACAAAATAGACTGATAAGAGTCATTGTTATTTCTTTAAGTAGCCTTGTTGACATTTTCTCTGGAATTACTATGTTCATAACAGCATACACTCATAAAAGCATATAGTCCAGGAGGTGAGGTGGTAGCATTAAGAAGCAGTGCCAAAAATAAAAATAGTGGGGCATTCTCTGTTAATCATTACATATTTAACTGTGTTACACAAGCTAATAAAAATACTTCATGTCAGTGAAAATGCAGAACTAGAAGATGAAAGCAAGCACAAATACCAAACCAGATATCCTTGAAAATAATTTATTTGGAAAGAAGTAAAAGTTGGGAGAACATAAATTCCAAATTCCAAGAAATACTTGTATGCTTTACAATTTCCAGACAACTTAGACATGAATTATGCTATCCCACATCAATTATTTTCATCTTTCAAGACTGCCATAAAAATCAACTCCCCAAAAGATGCCTTTTAAACTATTAGCAAATTTTGTCATTTAAGGACTAAAAAGTTTAGTTGCCATTTAGGTTTAAGGTACAGTGTTTTACACTGGTTTAAGTTCTTGTATATGTATGCCTACATTTCAGTGCTATTTTTAAACTTCTCTTCAGTAAGAAGGGCCTGACTGATTTCTTTTTAAAAGGTGCACACTACAAAGTTCACATTTTAAACCCATCTAGGTCTGAACCATAGCCAGCACTTTTCACCAGAACTCTGGAACAGATAGCTACCCAAAACATAAATAAAAATAAATAATCAAGAAGGCTTATGAGAAGATTTCTATAGCTTTAAAGTCTTGTGGCATGCATTTCCTCATAACTCTGATTTAGCCCTACTTCCTTATTTGTTTTTGAAACAAACAGGAAGAAATTATGAACTTCCCCGAGATCTATAAGTGTAGCTGGGGCACAGAGGCAACATGTTGAGAAGAAAAGAAAACATCTGTATTTCCTTCCCATTCTCTTCCACCTGAAATAAATTCTTTGGCTGCAGTTTGTCTTCTTTTCTGGAAGCATTTACACAGTATCTAATGCTATCCACCACCATGACTACCCCTGGGGCTTTTATGAGGGTGGGAACAATCAGTATAAGAATTACTAGGGACATCAAAGAGACAAAACATTTATTGAAGAGGGAAGAGGAAGAGAGAGTGTGAGGTAACGAGGGTCCTACTGTATTTACCTTATGTGCCAAGCATGTGGACAGCAATAAAAACCATGTAGGGAGCAATTTTGGTCAGAGAAAGAACACGGCAGCCTAATGGGAGGCCTTTGTTCTTCAAAAGGGTCTCCTTTTCCCCTTTTGTGCTTCACTTAATTCATGGCATCTGAGCTGCTCTTGAACTTGACAGACAGAGAGAAGGAGGGGGGAGAGATGGAGAAAGGGGGAGACAGAGACACAAAGAAAGAAAAAAGAAAAAAGGACTTCAAAGAGTTCTCCTTTGAAAATTCAGTTGTGCTATATGCATTGCTGAAGGTTTTAGATTCAAAAAAAGGGCAGAAAACATTTCATATAATTTCATCATGGGGATAAATTGTCCAATGCTCTTATTAAGAAAGCTAGAAGAAAGGAAAAGAACAAAAATTTTAAAAAAAAAATCTATCTAAGCTAAGGAATATAAATAAAATAGAATTACTCCCCTGGGTGCTTTTTATTTATTTTCATGTTAAATCTTATTCCCAATGGATCCCAATACATTTATCAAAATCTTATCAAAAACATCTGGTTTCCAGCAGTCACCTGAAAGGCATACATTTTCTATACAGCCCCATCAGGATTCCCAGCACAGCGATTCCTGCTCAGACAGCGGCACAAGAGCATCGGAACAGCCAGCGCCATCTGGGGGACAAGCTCACAGATGAATACCGACTGCATCTCTCGAGCGCAATGTAAGGCTGCTCTGGCAAACTGTTCAAAAGCCACAATTTTCTGAAAAATTCTTTATCATTACTTACAATAAGAATAAGAATTAATTACAATAAGAATCTTCCAAAGACAAAGTGGCTTTAACTTGATTATCTAAAGAAAAAACATTAGGGTGTATCTGAGAGGCTTCCAAGTTCGGTCCCCTTGTCTTTGAATTACTTGAGCATGCTCCGATAGCTCACTAACAGCAGTTAATATTAGCTCTCGTAATGTATTCGGCTTTTCACCCTCTTGAAATATCCATGCCATAGGCAATATTTATATGAAATAATTCATAACTGCAGACTGCACTTTTCTCAAGCATCTTTTTTTGTCCGCTAGACCACCTCCTCCCCTCAATACTGTGCATCAACTACTTACACATAATTTATAAATTCCTTTGTGGATTTTTATCTACAATGTATATACTTGGAAACGTTTGCCAATAGTATTTGTAATAAAACATGAGATTGCAAAATGTAGAGAGATTTATGTGTCAATATCACAATAAATTATTAATAATTGTTTTAAGTCAATTCAATAGAAGATTTTTAATGCATAAGGATCTTAAGTCATCCCTTATCGACAATTTAACCCATCTCCTTCCTGATTTACATATTCTGACAACATAAGTGTCCACCTATAGCACACTATTTCCAGAGTGCAGAAAGTAACAGTAAATCTATAATGTAACTTTCCTACCTGATAATGCTCTTTTCATTACTTGATTATTCTAATTTGAGAACAGATCATTTCCTCATCTGAACAAAAAAGGTACCCCAAATCAAGATTTTAAAATTCATTCCATAACTTAAAACATTTTTCTTCCTTTTTCAAATAGGACTATAAAGCACATCCATTTTTAAGGATATGTATTTTAACGAGCCTGCACAAGGTTAATTTTATTTGAAAGTCCAAAGGCACAATTAGACTACACAAATTATACAAAAATGCATGCTTATAAACTGACAAGCAAACAAGTCTCCAGCAGATTGCCAGTGCAGCTATTGACATAGCAGAGTTTACTTGTCATTGTGCTTTATAGAGAGGTTTCTGTCTCACATTGGCAGCATATTTATAACCTATTACGCTACCTGTAAGGTAACCTGGGAAACACCATGAAATAAAATTGCTAGAAATGTTTCTTTATCACAAGCTTGTTTTCTATGATTAAGAACTGTGTTTTCTGAAGTAATTATGCTTTTGGTTTGGTTTTTTTGTTTTGGTTGGGTTTTTTTGTTTTGGTTGGGTTTTAATGGGGGAATTCCACTGGAGAGAATTACAGAACCTGTACCTATTACGTCAACTTTACAAGCTAGACTGAATGTATTTCAGATTATAGATACTGAGTAGAAGCAAAAAAAGATAGAAGTAAAGAGCTTGCAGAGCAATTTAAGTAATTGAAGATAAAAATTCAATCTGTTCTGTGCACCACGAGTGTCTGAGTATTAAATTTATAAAGCACTTTGAATACTGACAGTGTTACAGCCATATAAAGGAGACAGCACTGGAATACTTCTGAAGTACTAATTATAGAAATGTAAAACATTTGAGACCATTACTAACCTAACTTTGGGTAAGAGGAGAAGAGTTGAATCCAAAGATTCTGCTGCCTTCTCTTGGAACTTGTTTGCCCCCACACTTCTTTCTTTGCAAGAGGAAGTTTACCTTCGCCACCCAAAAATCTCACACATACCTGAAGAGAACTGCAGTCACAAGTATCTGGTGATGCTGGACAGCTTTAAGCTCCTACAGCTGGCAAAGCAAATATATTAATGACTACAAAGACTTCTGGCTGTTTCTGAGAATTCTCATATATTAAAACAAAAGAAAACAAAAAAACCCAACAACACACAAACATGTTAAAGTTACTTTTATTCTGCCAAAGCCCAGAATTTTGACCATCTTAAACACGCCATTTTGTAAACACTGGCTTGTCTGCTAAATTTTCATCTATTATGTTTGACCAAAGCTTTTGTTATGTTTGGGACATTTCTAAGGATGGATTTATTTATGTTAACTCTTCAATGCCTGTAACACAAGTCCAGCTCACTGTCTTCTGCTCAGAGCATTCCTAGGATCCCTCTCCTCCCCTGGCTCAGTTTCATGGAACTTGCAGAAAAATTTCTAAATACATCTGCCTTTCTGTCAAATTGGTTGAAATCAACCAAAAGATTAGAAAGTTAATCAGGGAACTGGAAACAAAAACACACCACTACTTAAGAAACAAAGTTAAAAATTAATTCTTTCCTGCAATAAGAGATTCAATTTGTATGAAACCTTTCTTCTGGCTTAAGCCTAATAGTTCCAACAACCAACTTCTGACAAGTCTCAGCCAAAAGAAAGATGAAAAACTACCTTTAGGCAGCAGAACATTTCAAGTATATGGATAGAAAATATCAAATACTAGACAACCAATATCTATCATGATGGTATTGACTGACAGAAGAGTCAAACCACTCCTTCAGTAGACTGGTCCTGAATCATTTTATCACATGCACACTGTAGAACAAGGTGTTAAGCACACCTTCTGAAGAAAAGACACTTCTAGAGTGCAGCTATCACTTAATATTTAGGGCAACAAGGAGAGTACAGTCATATACCACACTTGAACCAGTCATTGAGAAATAGGGTATAAAGCAATTCAAATAAAATATACTGCATTAATCCAGCATATAGATCACAAAAGAGAAGTCATTCATCATGACACTGACTGGAGGCAGCAGTTGTATTATTTTAAAGTTAAAAAGAAATCTCATCTGTTTATTTTGTTAGTGCAGCTTCCAGGCATATGCTCACTTAGCTTTCAGACAGGGATTATGTATATTGCATAAATAGTTTTCATACAGTCTTCCTTTTCCTGTGATGTGCACAGCAATCACCTGTCTACTTAGATTTTTTTTTCTATTCTAGAAGTCACTATGTAGATTACGTATATCATCTTAAACTACTTACTTCCCTTAATTCTGCATGTCCACTGGGAATACTTCAGAGAATGTCTCCAGAAATGTTGCCACGCTACCAAAACCAGGTAATTGCTCTGATTTTTTTATTTTACTTTAAGATACATCAGATTTCAGGACTATACTAGACCCACAGTAAGTTAAAAAAAAAAAAAAACAAACCACACAAACCAAACAAAAAAAACCCACAACACACCCCCCGACCTAATAATCATAATCACAACCATAATAATAATCATCATCCCTCCACATTCTCATCCTCTTTTTACTTTTCTAATATTCTTTCCTAATCAAACCACAGCCCCAAAAAAGATAAACGAGTATGAACTCTGGGCTTCCCACTGGTGTCTGCAGAAAAAGCAAAACTACAAAATCAAACCAGAACTGGAAGCAAACGAGGCAAAACATTTCTTCATTCCACAGATACTTTACTAATATCAGATTGCTTCTTTAGCGAGAACCTCAACCAGACCAGAAACAGCACCGTTATAAACTGAAGTAAATACGGGTTATTATGCAAAGTTCTTGACTTTCCATCCTCTCCTGATGTCTGTACCTTTGACCTTACCACTGCACTTGCCTAGCAAGTGGCAGCAAGAATCAATTTAGCAAAAGCTTGGCAGTGAGCGGGTGGCAGCAAAAACAAAAGGAATACTGGATGGGCACGGAACCATAAGATCCTCCCTGTTCAGCAGCAACCCACACTTACGCCAGTTTCAAAAAAAAAAAAAAAAAAATCACCACAGAACTAAGGACATCATGCTGGTGTCACAGTTCCCCAAAACAGATAAGCCAGGCTGCGAGTTAGCTGCACAAAGACAATGTGAAGGGACAAGATTTCCCCAAAAAGCAAATGCTCCCACTGCTTCCCTCTGTCAGATAGTTACTATGTGGCATCAGGGGAATTGGTTCCCCTAGCTGATACAGAGGAAAATCAACCCTGAACAGAGGGATAGATTTCAACTCAATCAGCAAATTAAACCAGCTATATTTTAATTGTTCAATAACAAAAAAAAAAATACTTGGAAAGGAAAGGTATAAAAACTAACAGTCAAAGGCAAGGGGATCCCCTTCAGCAGGGGCCAGATATCAAATAAACTGTAACATGAAACTGCACTAGAGGTAACATTTCTGCAGGATTTAAAAGCCAGTGTGCTTATAAGAGCCGTAGTGTAGATAAAACCCATCCTCAAAAAATGACCATCAAAAGAAGAAGGGGGAAAAAAAAAAAAAAGTAGTGACATCTTCAAATTCAAAAATACAAAACTCTCAACTTGGCTGGTACAAGACTCTGTAACATGACAAATTCTATCACTGCTTATCTTCAGTACCCCTAGATATTTATATACATGCCTGTGTCAAACTGAGTTTACCTGAGAGATGGCATACATGCAGGTCTCTTCCACCCACTCTCACTATACTTTTATAAAACAGTATGTTCCACGGAGGCAGATTTTGGGGGTATAATCTGCCCTTTTTTGCAGTTGAACAGAAGCATACTTTCACTTGCTCTACCTGCTTCCATTTTCTGGCACTGAGTTAATTAGCAAGTCCTGAATGATCATGAGTTTCTGCAGCAATATTAAGCCAGTTTAGTTATTTCTTCTTCCAAGATTTGTCAGTTCAAAAGTCAATATAAAAACAGTGTGGTTGAACAAGTGGTCAACAGCTATTCCCATCTTTGCAACTTTTTCCATAAGGTAAGAATGTCTCTTAAAGAAGGAAATGGTACCTAGGCAGCTCAACTTTTCTTATATGCATATTCTTATCCAGAGATAGACTTACTACTGACACTAAGGAAATAGAAGTACACAGGGCAGTTGCTGTATCAATTCTCCCTAAGCCAACAGTGCCACCCACCTCCAGCTTTGTGAGCTGTAAGCCCTCCCTTTTTTTTTTTTTTGGCCTCCCTCCCCATCCTTCTCTCTCAGCAGCTGCTGCTGTTGGAAAAAAGAAAACCTGCTGTTTGAATGATAGAGATACACTACCGCGTACACAAACATAGGATTAGATAGCACTTCTGTACGCCAAATAAGGTAAAGTTTGGTCCATATAGAGTACAACTTGTCAAGTACTCTCAGCCTCTGCTGAAGAGTTTACATAAGCTTCCCAAACCCAGTAAGGCAGAAAAACAAGGAACCATGTCCTTATCCCAAACAGTCAGATGAAGCTTATGAAAACAGTAGCCTTGAGACCTATGGCTTCAGTGTAATCCAAAAGCTTCAGTTAAACGGTGTTATAAAAACTATATATTGTTTTACCACGTCTTGATAACAACGCATTCTATTTTTTGTACTGGAAGAACACTCTCTCCCTGACACCTCCTTTAAAATTACTCTGTCAGAAGAGTCTACCTCTTGTCTTGTCACAACACAACTTCCATGGCAACTAAAAACACCCTTCATGCTTATTTTAGAGAAGCCGGGAGACTCATAAAGGAAACTAGAGTAGAGGAAACAACTTCCCTCATGACAAGGCTTTGTGCATCGTGCACTAATGGGTATTTAAACAAAGACTGACTCATTTCCTGCCAATTTATTCAATCTTATTTTACTATACTGAAATGGCAATAGCGAACATTTGACATCACCTTCATTTTAACAGTAACTGATTAAGATATCACAGATACATGATTATTGCTGCACAAAAGCAGCAGCTCATACCAGGCAGTTTACAAATGCCACCTAGGAAGAGCATTCCTTAAGTCCTTCTGACAATTGCTTACCTTTTGCAATGCACTATTGGTGACTCCTCACTTAGCTGTCGCCATGTATTAGTAACTGATTTGGGTTAATAACGAAGGATGCTTTTAAGAGCATTCGCTATTAACTCAGTCAGAAAAGCATTCTGTTACAATAGCTTTTCTATCTGTATGGCATTTCTTTTTCAAGAAGCTGACCTAACAGAGCCAAAGCTTTATTGGTAGCCATACGTTTCTATTCTTACTAATTCTTATTTTTGAGAATTTGAAACAAAAAGATTCCTGTCATCAGTGCTGGATTACTACATCTGTGATCTTTAAGTGTTAGTGAGCTCCAAAATATCCAAGAGAACTATCCAAAGCTAACAGAATAGCACAATGCAGATATTTGACAGCCATCAGAAGACCGAAGCCTGAACAGACAGTGCAATAAAAGCCAACGGCTGCAAAGGTTTATTGTAGCTTGAATAATGCTCTGTGAAAAACTACAAACTGAATATTGAATAATATAAAGCAGACTGGAGATTCAGAAAAAAAAATCCAAATCTAAAAATTAAACTCAAGACACTTGTTATTTCTTGGGCAGGAAAAGTAAAGGAACATACCTTTGTGTATTGAGTCATACCCAGTCAGAAATATCTTTTATCAGTGGGACAACATTAGGGATTACTTACTCAAGCAACAGTTAATTGAAATATTAGGGGAAGAAGGGGAAAATTAATTATCTATTACTGTACATTTATTCAGTATATTTTACCTAATGATCGCAAAATACATTCCAAACATTAAAACCTCAAGCACCCAACAAAGGCAGGGAGGTTTCTGATTATTTGGGGTGTTTTGTTTGGTTGGTTTTGTGGTTTTGTTTTTGTTTGTTTGTTTTACTTGAAAGAAGTGAAAGCAAATGAAAACCCTACAGCTGGAGAAACTGAAGAACTTGTAAGCTAGGAAACTTGCTTAAAATACCATTTGGAGGCAGTATAAACCAATGAAAATCCCTGAAGTCTTAACCTCAGTTCTCTAAATTTACTTACATTAACATATTTAAAAGCAGCATACTAATATTTTACTTGGTAATCAACCTTATTTTAAGGATTTTATTTCATTTTATGTTTTGCTTTGCTATGGAACCTAGTATCTCAGTTTCCCTTGCTCTGTCAACACACAAATTTGTTGCCAAAACAATATTGCAAACCATTTATTTTAATACATATCCTGTATCTTATCTCTTTGCTCCCCAGTTAACAGCATGATATTTATTCCATTGAACTGGTTTTCTTATTTCCTAGCTCACTTAAAATATCCAAAACCTTAAATAGTGAGAACATTATGTATATGAAATACCTTTAGCTGAATACGCACAAAGTAAACGCATGCAACCTTAATGTAGGGAAGAAACAGCAACACCTCAGGGCAGAATTTTGTTCAAGGGAAAAAGGGAAAATCTGCTAGTACTTATGAAACAAACCCCCTCAAGGAATTTCAGTTGAGACAAAAGACTCTCTAAACAACAATAAAATTAAAATTTGGTGATGGTGGCTAGGCACCAAGAGTTGCAATGCTCCTGCAATAGGCAGCGCCTCCCTGTTGCTGGCTCCAAGATCAAAGCTCAGAGACCTGGAAGTCTCTGACTTGGAAAGCAGAAAGACAATGCCAAGACCGTTGGTTTATTATGCCCCTTTGAAAGACTGAATTTTTCAGCTTTCAGCAAATTTCCACAAACTTCTCATTTGGAAAAGCTAACATCCAGCCTCTTTTCATGGCTAGTACCGTTGTACAGTGCTACAAAGGAATCTTTAACTGTCCCTGTTCATCCCCATCCAGCTTTTATTCTTTCATTCACATAGATCTTCAAGTTTCACCAGAATCCTGATGAACAGACATGCTGCTCCCCAAGATCTACATGCAAAAGTAAGTTTTTAACTATGAATTAATTATAATAGCATTCTTAGACCCTCTGTTATTGTCATGACATCATTAAATTAATTTGAGATATTACAGCTAAAAATACATTCTCCTTTCAGGTGAAGAGCAACTGTGTACTTTATTGTTGCTGGATTAGACCTCTTCATTTCATAGTGCTGAAGGAAGTCAAAGCTGTCTTTAAGTTTTATAATGATAAGTACCCCATTCTGAAATAAAACAAAGTAATTGGAATTTTGGTTACTTCAAAAAAGTACAATTCTTTACCTTGTAATATAATTTCCCCTCAGTTGCTGTTAAACAGCACATTAAATAAGATACTTGTTGTATAAGGGCAAGCAGTCTTCCACAGAAGAGCTGACTCTTCATCAAATGGAAGAAGAGTTCAGAAAGAGTACTCATTTCTTTTCCGTTGCACATGAGGATTATTGATTATGGTAGCCTTGAGACAGAACAGCAGGCACCAAGAGCGGGGTTCTCAGGAAGAAAGTTAGGAAGTGCCATATCAATTCTCAATATTTGGCCATTCAGTTTTATGTTGAATTAAAGCATGTCATACTGATAAGACTCCTCTAACAAGCAGAGCACATTCTTCCAGTGTTAGCTTCACACTGGAGACTTCAGAAAGGTAGAGAGTACCTTTGAATCGCTACTCAATTGAAAGGTGATCTAACAGCTATCATCTGAAAACCCAGGGAAGGGTGTTTCAAAATTACTGTTTTAAATATCAGAATGACCCATTTTGCAGCAAAAGCATATGAAAATCTGTTTCTAGTACAAATGTACGTTCTGGCACTCAACTGCAGCTTTGCACTGTGCGGCCAGTTTACAATCCCAACTTGTAATATATTTACAGACTCTCTATTCCTACAGAGACTTTCTAAGGGCAAAAAACTTCCTTGCTAGAACACTATAAATACAAAATAGGCTTTTATTACTCTAAACTTGGACTAACTAACTTTCAAGTTAAACAGTCATAAGACTTCGTATGCCAAACGTTTGTTTCTGCTCACTGAAAGCATCAGTACTACAAGCAGTCTGGCTATCATGGTTTTTTCCCCTGTGCTTGAGTCTCTGTATCAGTACCATCTATCCTCATGTGACCAACCTGTGTCTGGAGAACTTTTGTGTGTCTAGAAGTGAGACCAGGTATTATGCAGCTTCATGCCCCAATTCCCATTTCAAAACACTTTTTACTCAGTTATAAGTAGAACACACATCAGTGCTGCTGCTCATAGTTATCAAAAATACTGTTTTTAGGAAAAGAAACTATATACACAAAGGCCATCATCTGCCTTAACCACTCAATGACTCACTACATAAAAATCAGAGTTGCCTAGCAGAAGCACTATATTCCAGTGTTGTCCAAGTGGAGCCCATTAAAGCCTACAAAGTCAAATCACTCCGAATGGGATACAAGTATCCTGTAGCTAGAAACAAGCTCTCCTGGTACTTTCTACAGAAAACAATGTATTTAAAGAAAAGAATTTATCCAGGTATTCTGATCTAAGCACTGCTCTACTCTCTTCAAGATCATAGGTGAAAGAGTCAATGGCTCTTATGACCAATCAGCACAGTCAGGAGCCAGTCACTTCAGATACAAAGTTTTTCATTTACAGTCCTGCAAGCCTGGATGGTCAGGGACTTTCTCATTTCTGTCTTGTGGGTTTGGGGAAAGAAAAAGAGGGGAAAGAAAAAAAAAAATTTACTGACACTCCTGGTAGAAACATTTGCACAGAAAAAAAAAAGAGCCCACACCAAAATATTCAAATTATTATTTAAATATGATCAACCCCACCCCCAACTGCCAAAAGAAAACAATAACTGAAGCCTAGCAATACATATCTCACTCAAGCTTTTTATTCACAGGGTGGGCCGGAGTGCCCTTGTACAGGCACTACTCTGTCCTAACCACCCTGCAACCCACTTGGCATGGCTTTATATTTGCATTCAATTTACTTGGGCTTCAGAAAAAAAAAAATTGAACTAAAGATCTCTAAAAGATCTCTAAAAAGATCATTAAAATTTAAATAACCAAAAATAAGGTGAGACATGGGGGTGGGGGGAGAGCAAAACTGAACAGAATCAGAGATTGTGTCAACCAAACTACATTTGCGTCACAGAGGACAACCCTCAGAGGAAAGTCATCAGAAGAGGAATTACATTTCTATGGTAAAGAAGAGGGGTGAACATGAGAGAAAAATGGGAGGAAAGCTGTGTAAAGTTTCACTCATACAAGCCAAAAAAAAAAAAAATCCACCTCTATTCTCTCCCTTCTGAAAGGCCGTAAAGAATAAAATACTCCAGCTGTTAATTTTAAGATGGCTTTGCTTTCTTTTTTCTTTTTCGAACTTGAAAAGTGATTTCAAACCAGTTCTTACAGTTTCCTCCCCTCATTAGAAAATTCTGATCACACAACTAAAAGCACTGACACCTGGATGAACTGAACTGCTTGCCAGTGTTACAGCAGGAAGAAAAGAGGAGGAGAAATCATCAATTGCACTACTGAATACGAGTTCATTTACACAGAAAAAAATGCGCATCTTATTGAATGAAAGCAATATGAAAGGAAAACGCCTCTGCAGTGGCACATCATACTAGTCTTTAAACAGTCCAGTGTTCAGGATATCTTTTTTTAAATATAAAAAGGAAGTAAATCCAATACAGCTTCTCAAGCAAAGGTTCTGGAACAGAAAATATCAGACATCCACGTTCTTCCTACAAAGCCTGTATGTCTTCTCCCTGTTGTAGACACTGAACAAATTAAAATACAAACCCGCCAATTCAGCTCAACCAGGTGAGTTGTACAGTCTCCATATTTTAATTTCATTCTGGATGTATGTGCATTTAGTAAAACATGACGGCAAAGGGAATTCCTTTATCTTGAAAAAGTTGCATCACACGCATAATGCTCTACATGCTCTCAGAACTGGAATCATCCCTAGAAATCACATATGGAACCTTGTGATCCTCTCAGAGCCCAATAAATGCTGTTTATCTCTGCCATAAGGGCTGTGGACAACTGTTTTAAGGAGAACACTTCAAGGATATTTTTCTCCAGTCTGACTAGATATCAACCTTCTATGTTTATGATCCCCACCCTATAATTAATTGTTGCTGTCTACATATGAAAGACAGTGTTTACTGTAAACATTTTTTTCTACTCAATCAATGCTATCTGAGAAGCAGAAGCCAATGCAAACACCACAAATTTCAGGAGCCAGATCAAATGCCAATCTCCGCCTAAAATCTTGAGGTTGTGTTACTTGAACACTGCACTTACTCCAACTGCTCTTTTTTAATTACATACATTAATAGATAACTGAATGACAAAAGGGTAAGTCCACTGATCCTAAGATTTCTCCTTCACAGTTTGTGACTTTTCTCTCAAGAACCATTTACTCCAACACCACTTTGCAGTTACAACCAGGCAAGTATCTCTCTACATCTACTACACCACAGGCATAGATGTGAAGTTCACCCACATGATGCGCTATTTATAAAGAATATGCAGCGTATTCTTTTCCTACAGAGCTGTTTTTTTCCTGCTATATCTTTCTCCAAACACTTTCTGATGGCTTATTCCCCTGCCTTTGTGCTTCCTCTCCCCTCCCCCCCAATCTTTTCTCCATCATAGCACTGCAACAGAAGCAAGCATGCCTGCGTTTGGTAAGCAAGGAGAGAATCTTAAGCAAGACATCAAAAAGAAAAGGGCATAAAAATATCTCCTTTCCCAAGCAAAATTATCTAGAGAAAGCAAAACCAGAAACCAACAACTTTAATCATAAAAGCTGTTGTTAGGCTACCGAAATTAACCTTTCCTTCTCTCCATTTACTACAGAGGCAGCCCACATTTTGCTGCAAATGCAGTGTTTTAAAAAATTGGATCACTCAACGTCATTAAATGGGGCCATCTTATGCAAAGCTATCACCAGTGGTTTTCATTTACAGTAATACAGAATATAGACTAATCTGCAAGTTCATTAAGAGGTGATTATTATGCACAGTAATCCAGATACACAAGGAGCACTGCTTCATGCCTACTATTTGGAAAGAAAGTCAAACTTGACCACCTGAGTCATCACCTACACTGACTGCACAGGAAGCCTCAGTAGGTTAAGTCTCAGTAGGTTAAAATTAGTTAGGGATACATCCATAAAGCTCTTTGGGGGGG
>WAAD01039738.1:146468-163019 GCA_013389945.1 Fregata magnificens
AAGAGACAGTTAACCTGCTTTTATCTAATTTTTTATTTATACAAACAACTTTATCAAACTTTTTCTTGTTATCCATGTATATATTTTACTTTTAAAATATCATTCATGTGTGTTAATGGGAAAGTTATTTCCCAAAATTAACATTTGTTTTTAAAGAGAAATTCAGGACTTAAGTGTTTATCCTAACACCATTTATATATAACAGCCTTGAAAATTCCCAAAGGGCTATAGCAAACCTCCACCTGTTCTTTCTATTCAAGTGGGATATTAGGACAGTTTGTTTCTTCAGGTTTGTGCCTTAAGTACAGTACCTTCTACTGTGCTTTGGGACAAAATAATATGTGTGGTAACACAGTACTTCAACTGCTAATGGTATGTTTCTGTTTCAGTAAAATCACAACTTAGTGCCAAAAGGACAGGGAAGTTCTTTATCAAGGAACTGCTGAAAAAGGATCCCTATTTTTTTAAAGCAAATGTACTGTATTTCTAGATTTCTGTGTGCAAGGTAATGTTTCACTATTAAAGCAGGCACAGTGACTTCCCAAACCGATGATTTGATGTCTGTAATTTAATGATTACTGTTGAAACATGATTCATTTTATTATCGATTCATTTTATTACCAATTCATTTAACGCCAATATAGCAAGCAAGAAGAAACAATAGTTGAGGTCACCATGAAAAAACCCTCACATAGCACAGACACTGGCAGTTAACAGTAAGTTGAAAAGTTATGCACTTAAGTACAACCAGGGTATTGCATCTGATGATTAAATTCAAAGAATGTCAGAGAACACTCTGGCAGTAATACATGAAATGAGGAAGTGTCGATTTTTTTGCTTTCCCAACAAGAGGGAAAAGAAAAAGGCATTTTTATTGTCATAGCACTTCCAGCAAGTTGATATTAAAAAGGAGATTTCATGCCAAAGTCGGCTGTTTAATCAGATAAAGAAGGCTTTCCTATTTCCCATTGTATAGATCAAGTTGGCTACAGGAGCCACACAGAGCTTTGAGTAGAACGCTTTTCCATGAGGGCTGTATCGTTTGATCATAGCAAAGTACAAGGACTGCTGGGTAATCTGAATCAGAGCTGCAGAAAAAGGGAGCCAGGCAGCCTGCTGCAGCCAAGATAACCGTGCTACCCCGGCATCCCACAGCACTCCCAATCGTGGACCTAGGTGTGGGGGGGAATCACCCATCTCCATTTACAAATTTGTCATGGAGGTTTTCACATGTCTCCCAATTAATGCAGTATGTTTTCTCCAAAGCTCATCTGTAATGATTTTAATATATGCTTAAGGCCAGCCCGCCTGTACTGATGAAGATTCTCCTAATTGCTTTCAAAACATTAACTTTCAAATCCTTACTGCTTTGAAAGGTGATATACAGAATTTTCTATATAGGTCTTTGCAAGAGACGTAGCAATTTATGAAGCCAATAAAATTCTGTCCTCTAGAGACAGAGTTTTTATTAGAAGACAGGACACATCTAAAGAGGTGTGTCTCTACCTGTGATGCTGTTCATAGCCTTCCCCAGCAGACTGGAATCAGCAAAGGACTGGTGGGTTCGGTCATCTGATGTTCAGAATGATGACAGATGAACCCCTTGATAGGTTAATAGGTCAGAAGGGACCCCTGAGCAGGACCAAGTTCAGAAGCTCAGCTTTTCACCAGGTACTGTCCCTGAAACACCTCCCTGGCATTTCCAGCCTCCTAACCTTTCTACAGTAGCAAGCAGTCATTCAAGCCTCCACTTTCTTCTGTTAACTCCTCTTTCACACACTGATTCTGAACCAAATTTGGTTCTGGGCTGGGAAGTAGGCACTGCAAAGTGACCCATCCAAGCATTTTAACTCTTTTCACTGAAATCCTGTTGAAGCTGCTGACCTGGAGAAAAAGTCTTCAAAGCTGCAGCCAAGAAAGTACCAAAACACCACCATTAGTCCTAGCCCCTGAACAAACACAAACTCAAGCCACTATCTGCCACTGTATCCTCAAATGCAAGTTAATTACTTTGCCATACTTCCACCAATATTGCCATTCTTTCATGCACCACCAGTATGGGTACTAACTTATAAGATAGGTTCTAGTCTCTCTGTATAAACAAAGCATGTAGAAGCCTGTAATGGGAACTAGACAATCATGTACTATGCTGTATTTTTAAGTAGAAGTAACAGCACTAACTGAGGCAATTTCAATTAGCTTATTTATTTTCCAGGTCCCTGCAGGCAAGAACATAACATAGAAGAATGCAGAGTGGAATAAAAGAGAGCACTGAAAGTTTAGGGTGTTTCATTTAATAATTCTAAAAGAAAACGGTTGGGGGCGGTAGTGTTTTTTTGCTGTTGCTCCCCGCCCCCACCCTGCACTACCATCCCATTCTCTTAAATGTTAAGTTCGAAGAAAGTGCAGCATGTTCCTTTCCGATCTATATACTACAGATAGGCCATATGCCCATCCATTCAAAAAAGAGATTAAGGGACTCACACAGTAAAACTTATTTTTGCTTTTTTCATTCCAAGTTTCCTTTCGGTTTCACACACTGAAGTTTTGTAGAGGTGATCACTTTTCCTAAGCATTCCAAAAAACTTCTACACTTCCTTTTCACTTCTCCAGAAGAACTTGCATTGCCAAGACACCTGCAGTCCAGAGCTTTAAATTCCATATATATTCAGTCTGGTATTAACTGCCATAATACTAAGTACAACACTCATTCGTACAAACACTGCTGGGAACTGAGTGATCTAATATCTACGTGACTAAAAAGTTAGAGTTTTGAGTTAGCAATTCTTCATGCAGTTATGTCAGTTTGCCATGAAGAAAGTTGTTATTCCTTCCAACATGTTAATCCCAGAATCCTGGACTAGCCCAGGCTGGAAGAGACCTCGAAAGATCACCTGGTCCAATCTTCTGTGGGAAAGGGAGCCTAGATGAGATTGTCTAGCACCCTGTCCAATCGCATCTTGAAAACTTACAAGTTTAGAAAAACCTTAACGTTTAGAAATGAACAGAAACAAAAAAAACCCCACCTAAATTACAAAAGACCAAAAGCTTTAGCAATCAAAACATACCAGTACTCTCAAATTACTAAAACCCTCCATGTGCACAGCCATTATAGTAAGATAAAAATGTTTACAGTTTCGAAAAAGCATTTAGAGAATTTAACACAAGCTACCCCATCAATAGCACGTTTATGCTCATTAAAGAAAAAAGCTACTAATTCTAAGCACAGCTGTTACCAACATAAACCAGCAAATCTTCAAGCACAGGACCTCTGCACTTAGGTAATGGGAACAGTACCTGCGACATTATTTTGCAGTTTGCTCCCTGTTAGTAGCTCATTAACAAAAACATCTATCACATATTCTTAACTCCAGCTGCAGCATGCCAGAATTCGACTTCCATGATATGCTTATCATAAATGACAGGCTACACAGGATATTTTTTCTTTTCTGCAGAAATAAAACTGCAACTTTGATTTTCCTGTTATGTTTTTCATCTTCCTTATACACTGCCCATGACATCCTCCCACTTGCTAGTGGGTGCTTTTCAAGTCTCCATCTTTCTTCAGGGGAAGAAAAATGTGAAGAGGTCATTTAATTCTAACCTCACCTAAATGGATATATGCTCAATACAATTTAATGCAAATGATCACTGCAGCAGTAAGCCACAGGAAGAAATCAGCACATCCTACATCTCCTGTTACTAGAAAGGCTTTCAGCACACTTACAACAACGTACTTAGGCCGTACCTATACACAGAAACTACCTTTGTCAAACTAAGCCAAAGATGAAGAACCTTTTACTTGCTGAGGCCAAAAAAAGCCTTACAAAAAAAGCCTTACAAAAAAAATACCTGGCATACCACTTTAACACACTTTGCGCTATTCACTGATAATGTAAAATCAGATGGCCCAGAAGTCTCAGGCAACCTTTGAGTTAAGCCAATAAGCCAGCTCTAAACAGACACACAGTTATGTCAACAAAAGAAATGCAGGCTAGTTAAATTCAATGTTTTTATTGGCATTTTTACTGGGGCTAAATTTGGAAGTCATAGCACTTGAAAAATATAGGAAAAATGCCAAATACTTCTCTGACTATCAGAAGGCAATGGAGGACAGGGTAAGAGTATGCACTGAACAGTCAGCTCTGCTACCTGTGAAATGGAGGTGCACAACCCGGTGATAAATGGAAGTGTTCAGAGAGCAGAAAACAGCTGACCATTTCCGAAGGCTGACGGGCAGGAAATTTCCTGGTACAATTTGCGGGTCCACAAACCCTTGAAGAGAGACTATGAAAACATTTCACCTGCTTCGAAAAAGAACAGGACTAAGAAAGGCAAGCCAGAATTGAACAAATTATTCTGGGAGAAGAGATATAACAGAACACTGCTGATCTCACATTTTCAGTTTTAAAAGTACATTTATTTCCCTCAGCTGAAAAGAATCAGAGAGAGAGAGAGATCTGGATCATATTAGTCATCGTTATCACATAATAAACAAGTCACAGTATCATGTGTAGATGCTTTTTGGTTTGCTAGCAAGATCTGAAGAAAACTGAGAATAAAGATAAAACACACTGCAGTGAAGTCACTGTACTGAATTCATGACATCATAATTGTTGCCATGGCAACTAGCTAGTATCAAGCACAGAATACTGCCTTCACTGCAGAATCAAGAAGCACCTGTGCTGCCACAAAAGCAATGTTCTTATTCAAACACAAATCTAGTCAACAACACAGGAAATAAGATATTCCTGTAAGTATATTGCCTTTTCAATACCTCTTATTTTGTTCACCTGGTGTGAGACTTTTTAAACACTCGGGCACACATAAAGACATCTGATAAGTGTACACGTGGTAAAAAGAGTCTAATTGAAAAAATGATGGTTTTCTTCCACAGTGTTCCTCAATTTTTCCAGTACAGAGTAATTCTTCTCTTTGCGCTTTCCTCTCCTATGCATATGACTGCCATCATAACAACAAACCTCTGTTCAGACACGAAACAGAGGGCAAGAACTCCAAAGATAAAAAAAACCCAACGTTTTCCAGTTCTTATTTCAACAAGCCAGACATAGTCAAATTGGAACTGTCACACAAGAACTAATTGATAAAGAACATATTCCACATTTAGAGCCCACAACTCCTTTTGTTTAAGGACTGCCCCAGCAGGTCCTTCAAACACCAGTCGTGCATTTTTCATGCACTCACTAAATGCAATGCTTCAAATCTGCAGGGCTCTGAGGACAGTCCGAGAGTAGCTTTCTTGTAAATAAAAACGTCATCCCTTTTCCTCTAACCAGTCCTCTTTTACATGAGAAATACCTGTTATTCCCAGCTCCTCACCATTCACAAATAGAAAAGCTTCAGAAATTACATCTTTTCAAAAAAGAAAGCTAAGCAGTTGATAATTTATCTGGTCACAATTAGGTTTGTGACTAACGGTTAAGTATTAAATGCACAAATGCCACATTTGATGTCGCAATCTCAAATATTGGTTGAAATAAATCACTCAGTATTACAAGGGTACATGAAGGAAAACATACCTGAAAATTAACTTCTTCCTATTAACTTGCTGAATAAAAAAAGTCAGAGCTGTAGGTCAGTAATACCAGATAGTATTTCACAGTTCAACCTTAGAGTTGACTAGCACCAAAGAAATTGTTTCAAAACAAATTTTAACAAACAGACCACACTATATAGTAAAGTATAAAGTATACTTATTTGCTACCTCAATGGTCCTTAAAGAGCAATCCATAAATTATTGCTGGACCAGAGAACACTTCCACACAACCATATGTAATTAATCAATGTGTCTAAACAGTTTCAGGATGCATTGATGGGGTTTTTTCAGCTTCTAAGAAAAAAAACCTGTCCTAGTTACCAATTAAACAACAGTACCACATTTCTGTATTGGCTTTATGCCTTTGTTGGACACTTTCTCTATTGCTATGAAGTACACCAATTACACCAAAACCAAAGGACAGAAGTACTGAGGTAACCTGCCTCTCAGGACCCCGCTCTCTTTATAAAGACTGTCTCAACAAATGAGTGTTAGACAAACAAACAATGAAACGAGGAGTTTCAGATACAGGTGATTAGTAGACAGCTATATCCCATATGTTTCTGTCTTCAATGTTCTCCTAATATTATTTCACACAACCAAGAATGATGATCACTACTTGAACGATGACACCATGAAAATCGCCAGTTAAACTAACCTTCTGCAATATGAAGTATAGTCAGGAAATTACTATAGTTGACAACATATTCTAAGGAAATTGTTGAGTGTGTCAATCTACTCCCTGCCACTGAAAAGTAAAGAAATGAACAATCTTCCATATGTTTTTAAAAACCTTAGGAACAGATGCTACCTTTGGTGATCACAACTTGTGTATACAAGCATATATCCTAATACACCAAATACAGCTAATACAACTGCCACAAACTCAGAAAACTGAAAGAAGTAAGTTGATAAAACCTCAACTCTCAAGCAAGTTACATCAGAAATGCAGACTTCTCACCTTCTCTGCAATTATGAGTATAAATTTTTGAAGTGTCTGTATTACACAATTCACAGACCTATTTGTGATATAAATACAGGACAAATGGCAATGACATTCCCTTCCTCATTAGCAAACACAGCATTTCTAGCTCTAAGTCACACAATATGAAATCACTACTTAATGAGTAATGAAAAAAATACTTTGCTTTTTTAAAGATCGACAGATTAACTGATCCCTTAAGCAACTAATGTGTCTTCTCTGAGTGCACACACAAAATTATGGATGGTCTCAAGACTTTAGAGAGCTTTTTATATAACTTTAAAATGAACTTGTTGAATTAGGTTTTCCCCAACAGTCCTTCTGTTAAGTCTAACTTTTGCTTATGTTAACACTGGATAGGGGAATGAGAAGATGTAAGTGCTGGCCCACCTTTGTACATGTTATTTTTTCTTGTATTATTCATTTATCAATATCATAACAAGCAACAACTGAAAATTTTCTCCTAGGATCTTCAGAGGTGCCCACAACACTTGCAAACCTGACTAGAGACACCACAACACAAAGAAACACTACCTGTCCCTTCTTTCTCCCCCAGCAAACCATGTTGAGAAAGGCCAGGGGATTTAAGATGCCAAACAATTATTTTAAGTCTTTATGCCTTTATTCAAACTTCCATATAGCAAATCCTTTCCACTGCTGCAGAGTTCATCATCCACAATTACAGAAAACGTAAGTGTATAAGCACTTAAATTAAATGCTATATCCTTTAAATTTAGCTGTTAGTTTATAAATAGTTATGTTTACTATAGATACTATTAAAATGTGTTACAAGACATGCCTGGATCTATTTTCAATTTTAACTATGTTGAGAACGATATTAATGAAGTAGTTTTTCCCAACACAGGCATGTCTGAAGCGCGTTCTCAGGAAGTTTTAGGGCACTGGGCTTTCGTCAGTCCTTAGTATATTTGGAACAAGTCCCTTCTGCACCACTGAACTGAACCATATAAGGTGTAACCATGTTGCAATTAGGTTCCAAACCAAATTAAATCATATCACGATAAAACACAGCATTTTTATCTCTCGGAACTGAGAGGAGATGTTCTTTACAATGCCATTGTCTGCCACTGTAATGAGAAAAGAAAAAGTCTTGACATAAAATAAGCTCAAAAATCATACAGATTTCTGCAGTCCCTGTCTGTAGGATAATTCTCAAACACACTCAAGACCCTCAGTGGGTCTTTAAGGAGTTGAGAATCTGCTCAGCTGTGGACCTTTCCCACGAAGTAGTAATAGAGGCTGAATTTTTAACACCCACCCTCTTATCTTCCCCTTACCTTCACAAACTAAGGCAGCAAAAGGAGCTTCCAGTTCTCTAGTTCCCTAGTAGGGAACTAGAAATTAGTAGGAAAGCCCTTGGCATAACCCCTCGGTTGTTTTCCAGAGCTAGAAATGTGCAGAGCAGACAAGGAACATCATCTTTCCCGAAAGCTTTTACGGTGCTCCTGCACACTTTAGGATAGGAAAAGAACCACATACAAAACTTAAGATGGACTGAGAAATAAGTGGGAAGGTGTTTTTCTTTTTCTTTGAAAGAGAACACTAAAATCACCATACTGGCTCAGAGCAAGGATCTACCTGACCCTCCTCCTCCAACAGCAGTCACCAGCAGACACCTGGGAAAGAGTGTAAAAACAGGGCAAGCAGAGGGACAGTTCCTTTGATTACCTTCCCAAATGCCAAGAATTTGCAGCTCAGCACTTGGCTGAGCCAGAGGTGAAGAACAACATGCAACAGACTGCTTAGCCCTTCTTTGTACAACCTTGCACACACTGAAAAAAGAAACAGGGTAAGCAGCAAAGGTTAGTTTAAAACCAGATACATGAAAAATTTCTGCAACTTTAGAAGATCCTTTTTTTGCAAAACTGAGTAAATCAACTTTGGAAAATGATCAGGTTTCTCGTTCACACTTCTCCCCCGATGTGTCCTTATTTGAGATCTTTGACTGAAAGTCTGCCCTACAATTGCTGCTACTTCAACACCTTTTCCTAGTGCAGTGGTTGGCAAAATTTGACAGGCAGCAGTGGCAGCTGATGGCTTCTTCCTTACTTTGGTACACCCACCCTAACCAAAGAGAAGCTATGCTGGCAGTAAAATAATACTTGGATAAAGGGTAGCAATGATGCGATTCAAACAACTTGCCATATGAGACAGTCTGACTGATTTGAAGTCAGAAGCTACTAGACCTCAGACTAAATAAATATACAGAAGTGTAAGTTCTCAACTGTTCTGAAAGATACTCCTAAGTTCCCAAGTTTAGCTAGCTTTGTTGTCATAAGCTGTCTAAAGTAACTATATTCTGACTGAAATGGAACAGCAAGTAAAGATAACCTCATGATAAAGTCCGTTTAAGGGAAATGACTTGTAAATCGCACACTTCACTTGAGCTACTGGAAATACTCATAACAATTTACATTGAATTTATGTTGATCTGAACTACACAATAAAAACAGAGAAGTACCACTGGAAAGTTCAATAAAGCCTGAAAAGTACCATGTCTTTCTAACACTGAGAACAGACATCCTCATTCAGAAACAAACGTTCCAAGTGGAAAGTTACTGCTCCCTTTGCCCTCCTACCTTCAGTTTCTCCACACAATCCCAACCCATTTCTGCCAGAAGCTAGGACACAGTTTTACACAGGCTTTGTCAAAACAGTCAATAGTCCAGAAAGTGACGGCCCAATACTCTTGCTGCTTATGTTCCCACTTCTTTTTGGCAGCAGCCCACCCTTAAATTGGATTAAGTGTAACATGAACTGTACCCTCAGGTATGATGATAAAGCAACTCGGACGATCCCTCACTCATAGATTTCAATCAGAATTATCTGGGCTGCTTTAGGCAGCTTAGATCAGAGTCTTTACTAACCCAGCTAATTTTAACTGAAATGGCTTAGACAGTACCCGAGTGGGCAGACCTATGAATAGATGCAGGGGAACAGGAAACTCCAACAGCCAGAAGCAGCAATGTCTTCTACCACTACAATCAGAGCTAGAAGAAACTGTCCCCAGCCCAAGCTTTCTGGTACTGCTTCCAAAGCATGTGTGAACACAGGTGTGTGTACACGCATTGGAGGACGGGGTGGGAAACACTCCCAGAGGAGTTGTTAGGGAGGTGAGGTAGCATTTCCTGGCATATCCATATCTCTGCAGCCTTAGAAATAACCAAATTCAAATATCTATTTAAACCTACATTTGAAATTTCAAATAAAAGTGATAACCTACTAAAGATCAGCAGGTAAGAAACTAAATTAAGAATAATTAGAAAGGCATCTTTGCAACAGGATTCCTGGAAGAAACTTTAATCTCGTTTCTCATTCAGCAGACTGTATTAACTAATAATGTAGAAATGAGTGATTCATCAAACGTCTGAGTCATTTCTACCTGTATTCACTGTATACTCCTCCCCCTCAGCTATATCCGAGCAGTATAAAGCTACAACTTCACACTGGTATGGTCAGGCACAAATTAGTAAGTCACATGGTATTTTTCAAATAAAACTGAATCATCGAAAGGACAAAGAGAACAAATAGTGAAGGAGCTCACTGCAAAAAGGATGGTGGCTTCCTAACAGCTCTTAAAGACAAGGAGGGGAAAAAAGAAGTAAGCTACATCTCCAGCCTGATTCAACAGGTCTTTCTACACTTATTTTTAAGTCTTCAACTGTATTTACTATTCTAGTAACTTAGCTGTTCATATCTTCCTTTTCCAAAACTTCATGCCCTGTCATACAGTGTCAAACATGCTATATATGCTACTTCATTTCTATAAAGCCAAATCTGATTTCTGGGAAGAAAAAAATAAAAGGAATGATGAGCAAAAGGTTCCTTGTCACAATATCGTGATTTATACAGAAGATAAATCTGTCTCAGAGTGATCACGTTAAATGGCTGAAGCAGTTATGCTTGAGTTTTTTGTGGGGTTTTTTTAAAGGTTGTTTTACAGGGATATCAGTCCAAAATTTAGCAGAAGTAACAGTGTCTGTACTTTCCCAAGTACTTTTGCCAATACGTCCTTTTAAGCCACAGTCCTTTTTAGAGAGGTGTCTCACTGTAAGCAGCACTAAAATAATGAGAGCCACTTAAAGGTCTCATCCACAATTTTTCTTTAAGAGTTTCTGCCGTGGCTACCATTAATGCAATCATACCTATGACAGCACAAACCATGCCAAATTTTCAGCATCTATTGGTTTCTAAGCTACTCTTACTTACGTGCAGTTTCATCACTGGCTTCAGTGATCTATGTACAGCCTGCTGCTAGAATAGGAGGTCCAGCATAGTGCCTTTGGCTATACACTCCTGTCGATTCCCTTGGGCCAGTACCATTTTAGATCAACTGGAGTTCATCAACTCAATCAACTGTGGTTTCACAACGGTTTATGTCAATCTGAAAGGAAAGCTATACAACATAACTAAGCTAACCAGAATGCTTGCTGCTGCTTTTGAAAAGAAGCAGCTTCATTTCTCTTCCTTCTTTCCCCTTCCTCCACTTTCACATACATGGTTCTACCCTCTCTCTTGCACTTGAAGGCCTTTGTTGAAGCAATTTCAACTCACAAACCAAAGATCTAAAATCATCTGGGGCCAGTTTTCCACCAGGTTAGCAAGTTAAGCTAGAGCGTCCTGGAAACCAGTAAGTGCTAGGACAGGTGCCAAGTTAGTGGTAGGATCACATGGCTGAGAGCATGACTCCCCATTTATGCCAACAGGAAAGCCATCAGAAAGAATGAAATTATGAGAAGACTTGGGTCAACACGTGTGCTTCTTGTTCGCTTCCTTGATTGGTACTGCTATTTGTCTAATCTCATTGTAAGGCAGTTCAGAGAGCTAAAAACCAACAAAAAACCTATTCATTATTTTTGGCAAGGCTTGTTTTCTGCCAGTTTAATTCCCTGAACTAGCTCAGCAAAGGAATCAGGCAAGCATCTGCACCAGTGCAGAGAAGGGGGCAGGAACACACAGGGAGATGAGGACAGGCTTGGGCTGATTTAAACTGTCATTGAACTGCATACCCTACAGCAGATCTACATCACGTTGTAGTTAGAACTGACAGTAATCTGTGCCTTTACAACAGGAGGCCTTCGTCACTGATGAGAGTATGTGAACAGTACCAGCACTGAAACATCCTAAGCAAAGTTTAACCTGGGCACAGGCTTGGATATTACATGTAAAAACAGAATCACAGTATTTTACCTTCAGAAAGACTACAAAACATTAGCTAATTATTCCCCCAGCAACACCCCTGTGAAAATGTTCTCTATAATTCCCATTACACAGATTTAGCCCAGAACAGCAAAGCAAGCAAAACTGGTGACAAACTCGGGATTGGAACCCAGTAAATCCTGTCTACCAAACCAACACTTCATCACTCAACTGTGTTGTTTATTAACCCTAAACTAACTCAATTAGCCAATAGCAGTCTATAAAAAACTCCTTTTACAAAGACTTTGTAATGCACTATAGAGCTCATAATTTATGATACAATTATGTTAACAAATGTGGATATTTCCTAGCTAGTTGTGAAATACGAAACTAGGGAAAGGAATAAAAGTGAGATCTTAAGTAATTATTTCCTTTTCTACAGAGAAAAACAAGTGCGCATGAAGCAGCACGAGGGCCTATTCACACAATTCAAGAAATTTCATGCAAAGAACTATAGAAAGGAAAATACACCTATGTACATGGTTTTTTCAGATTAGCAATTGTCAAACAGTTTCAAGTGAAACACAAGCAATTACTTCATACTCACTAATCAAGACCAGTATCGTTCCTTAAATTTATCTCCTGCACTCAGTCCAACAAATCCCAAGCTTAACCTGCCCTGTGTAACGATATAGCACAATGGGAAAAAGGGTGGGAAAATTTGTCAACACAGAAGCAAATCTCTGCAGTGGTAAACAGCCAGCACTGTAAGTCTATCCAGCAACATGAGATGGTCTCTCATTCACATACTAGCTTAAGCACCCAAACCAAGCATATCACATTTGGGACACTCAAGCCATACTTAATTTTGTTCAACACCTCCTTCTGACAACAGCTTTGTCACAGAGACTGAAAATACGTATCATAAAAGACAGTCATTTGCCAGGACTGTCACTGATTCTATCAAGATAAAAATAATATAGCTGTAAGTGCAAGTAGCAGAGGCTGCCTAATTGGCAGCTGTATAAAATATCAGTATCGAGATTATTGTCCTATGGGCAACAACAGTTTGAGGGGAATAGAAAATAATCCTGGGAAAAAGGTAAGAAAATTAACTGACTAGATTTGCACATTAAAAATGCTGTAATCTGTTTTGAAGTCTTGAACTCCACAGGAGCCAAAATTTGAGGAAAGCACACGAAAACTTATTGCATGCTACAAAAAACTACTGCAAATTTGCCAGAGAACCAGGAGAGAAAACCAACATGTCTATGGAGGAGACGAACACTGTTTAACAGACAGAAGCTGGATGACAGATCAAACAAAAACATTCTCGACAGTGTGGGCAAAAGATTTACCCCAAAATTCTTTGTCCCCTCACACATCTGAACATACAGAAAACAGCAAAAATGTGCTGCTCTAAATGTGGAATTTACCACTTGAAATTTGACAAAGATTATTTCAGTGACAATGGTGATCAAAATCTCATTTTTCTGGGGAATACATTGTTATGAATGAGCAGAAGTAGGAACAACTTCTTCACACCACATAAGAGACTCCTAACACAGAATATGTTGGTGCTTCCTAGGTTTAACAGACAGACCAAGTTGAAGGCTACCTCACTGATTCCGTCAAGTGAGGCAACTCCAGATATCATCACCATTACTTGCTAAGACAAGCATTCAGAAGCTATCCACATTCAGCATCAGGAAGTCAGTATTAACACTTACTTGCTTGAATTATTACTGCAGGCTAATCTTTGAGAAATTGTTAGTGACAGCAAACCTGAGATTTTTTTCCTCTTAAAATGACAGGGCCGGAAGCTCAGATTCTTCCCCCTTCCTTCTAGGAAGTGAGGAGTAAGCTCTAGCTCCTCTAGTTGTGAAATCAGCATACTGACACACATCTTCGCAATTCTGCTCCACATGCGGCAGCGTGGCTACCGACACAGCTTAGCCTATTTTCCAACCAGCTCTTAGATAGGTAAGTTTTGGTCAGTTTTGAAAAAGAAAAAAATTTTTTAAAAAAGAGGAAGAAGGCAGAACCACCTTGATAACTGAGCAGAGGTAATCAGGCAGTGGAACTATTTCATACGGAGGACAAGCCTTCTTCCTTCTGTTCCTAATAAAATAAAAGCTGAAAGGACAGCCAGAATAGAAGAACATATTCCCCTGGTAAGAATTAGGAAGCACTGGAACAATAGCACAACCCTCCACCCTCACCACAGCCAGGTAGTCCATAGGGAAGAAAAAAAGTTTCTTTTACTCTCCCATCCGCCACTGATAGAGAAGGTCCAAGAAGCAGTTTAAAATCTGACACCTATCAGTAATTAACTAACATAAAAGTCCTTACTCAAGACTGAGAAGTAACACCCACGTACATCTCAGCACCTTCTGACAAGTGAAGGTGATACCAGGGTTTGGGAAAAGGGGCTTCCCACAAAGATGTTTCCTGTGAGCTTCACTGGTAAAGACACATTTCTATCCGCATCATGTTCCAGTAAAATTTTAAGCTACAACACAGGCACACAAATATATGCTTGAGAGAAATACATCTGTATTATCATGTGTAAATACCTGAATTCAGAGTTATAAACCCCAGCTCAGCCATAAGACTGCACAAGGCCACTGTCCACTGTTCCGTCCTATAAAAATTACTAAAACGTCAGTGACAAAGAAATTTTGTTTGCAAGATGCAATGTACGTTTTTATCATGCTGGATAAAATATCTACAGTCTCAGCAGTGGTTAAATTGCTGCTATAAAGGAAATTGTCCTCAGATAAATGGTTTCCCTATGAGAAGGTTTCAGTGCTACACCTCACCCCAGGTCAATAAATCAAATTAACTGCACCTTGTCCTCTGGCCAATGACATCATCAGCTTGACCACATCTTGTGAAGCGAGTGCAAAAACATATGCTATTTAAGGCATGAAATCATATTACTGCTTTTTGTCCAGCCAGCCTTGTGCTGTTGGTCTGTGAAAGTCACCTGAACAGTCTCATTACCGCTTTTACAGATTTTTTTTCTTCTAGTATTCAAGGCCTGCCTTCACCAAGGGTGAAGAAAAAGGATAAATAATCTGAGTCGTTATTTTTGAAATCAAAATGCTTTTCATTAGCTGCAACATGGTATTTTGTGACAAATTAAATTTAGAACCAAACTACAAAATACTCTGCCTGCATTTGTATGTGAACTCTCTTCCTAGTCATGTTTCAAAGATGTTGACATGCTAATCTGGCACAGCTACTTTGAAGTACCCTGCTGTTAGGTCCTTTTTCTCCACAGGGTGAAAACAATGGTCACTAATGAAAACCTACAGTTTTATCTGAAACCCATTCCTGCATAATTTTTTTTTTTTTTAATTACTGCCTTTTTCTAATAAAGCAGTCCGTTTGTTTTCCTTCTAAGTAAACTAATATCTGGTTTAAAACTGAATTACTCCAGACAATTTAAGAGGATTAATTTCAATTTGCACTTGGTGTTCTTATGACACAATCACAGAAAACTTATCTTCCTGTCTAGACCCTGTACTGCCTAGTGGCATCTTCTGTCTTGAAAGCCAAATCTAAATGAAAGAAAAAAAAAAAACCTAACCCAGAACAGTCAAAGATACAAGCAGCGACAAAAGCATCTGACACACTGCACTGTTAAACTGCATCCACACTAAGCAAAAAGAAGGTGAATAAGATTATCTTCAATGTATTCAATTCTGTTTGTGTTCAGAGGGAAGAGGAAAGCTGTTCAGATTTTGAGTGTGTCTTCTATAGCGCTCTCAGTGCCAGGAAACGTAAATTAGAAGCAACTCTCCTTTAAGGAAAAGAATCAAGGACAAAGGGACCAAAAATGCCCAAGCCTCTGAAAAGCAGATATGAAAGGAACAGCTTTACAGTCTTGAGTTGCTATAAATTAAAAATAAGCTCCTTATTTAAAAGACATGAGTGTTTGAGAATCCATGAGCAGATCTGATGCTGCTCAAGCCCCAGGAGGGTTTTGTTTTTGCTGGCAGGGGTGGAGTGGAGATGGGGGGGGTCATTTTGGTTATTAGTAAATAAATCAAGCAGCAGAGAGTGAGGCCTAGGCGCCTGCCAGAGGAGCTAGGGCCTAGCTCTCCCCCCTCCTCTCCTCACACAGCCTGGGTTTGATCTCGGGGCCCTGTGGGTTGCCAAGAAAATTTAAAAAAAGCGAGAGAGCGAGAAAGAAGAATCATATTGAACCACAAAAGCACATGGGGCGAATGTAAAATATAAACACGGCGTTGGGCTCTGAGTGGCTGTTATTAAAGGTCTGAATTACTAAACATGAGAGGCGGGGAAAGCCAGGCAGCCATTTCAATAATATAAACCTCCCCGAATTAGACATTATTCAAATGAGAAGGAGAGGGAGAGAGAGAGAGCGAGGGAGAGGGACGGGACCCGCACCCCCAGTACCAGCCCACCGCGGCTGCCGGCACCACCATCCGCCCCTGCCCCGGCACCCAGGGCGAGGGGACGCGGATCCCATGCCCGGCACCCAGGGGGCCTGACCCGGGGCCGCAGCACCCTGCTCCCCCCAAGTCCTCGGGGCTGCGGAGGCAGGAGGGCAAAGGGGGAGGAGGGCAAACACCACCGGGGCAAATCCAGCCTTCGGGGGTGCAAACACGCGGCCTCTCCCGTCGCAGAGGGGCACGGAGAAACTCTGCCCGCACACCCCCCAAGTCACCCCACACTGAACCTACCCTTTACGGGGCGGGGCGGGGTGGGGGGAGAAAGCTTTAAATAAAAAGCCAAACCACGCTGTCGTCCTACCCCTCCCCGAGGCCATCCGCACCCATCCACCCCACGCCTGCAGGCCCCAGGCTCTGGGGAAATAACC
>WAAD01039738.1:164206-180524 GCA_013389945.1 Fregata magnificens
GGGGCTTGCGGCGCCGGGGGCTTCTTCGCGGAGTGAAGGCCGCTACGGGTTAACGGCGGCGAGGCCGGCACAAGCGCCGGGGAGGAGCCGCTCCCATCAAGGGGAGTATTTCCACCCCTGCCTCGTACAGCCTTCGTTAACTGTTCGGCCGCCAGAGCGACAGGGAGTAGCGCAAATAGTTAATCGTGGTAGTAGAAGAGGGGCAACTGTATGGCAACGTCTTCAGATACAAGCCTCGGGCTGAAAAGGCATTTCGAAAAGGGCTGTATCTGCAAGTGGTTGTGGGAAAATACCTCTCCTAACGGCGTCTGCACGACAGGTACTCCCCAAGCTCCAAGCAAAATTAATCCCCTATCTATAAAAAGAAATTGCATATAGAGAAAATGAAATAACAGAACCTGCAGTTGCATCTGGAGGAGGGTGTGTGGGTGGTGGTCCAATTTTCCTTCAGAAAAGAGCGATTGCAAGGAAGTGATTCTCATTCTGGGCAGTACAATGCTCCTGGGGTGTCTTTCTCAAACGAATACTGTATCCTCTTCCACTTTGCACATCAAATTTGACTAACCTGAAAAGAAGAGAGAGTTGGGCTTCATGCCTCCCTCGTTAAAAGGGAGTAGAGTAAATAATGAGACTTAGAGGGACCGGCAAAATTAGCTTTACATTCAAAACTTCCAAATTAGGACAAGCAATCACCCAAAACAGGCAAAGTGGCAAAACTTTGCTGATTCTTGACAAATTTGGCAGAGTAAAAATAAAGCTTGCTTATATTCTTAACCTGTATATTGCATAAATATACATTATCCCTGAGCTTTGTAATGTACATCCATAGAAAGAAGAAACAAGGTGGTATAGAATAGTGTTCATTAAGGACTCAGTCTTAACGTTTTCCAAGAGTCATTAACTTCAGTGGGTCAGAGTACAAGCTGGATTTTCTTCTGCGGTTCAAAACCTTGTGGAATAACAGAAACTGGCAAGGATCCATTCTTGCATGCTGTTGCTGAAGAAATTATGGGTCATACCAGAGGCAGTCCCTAGATTTTTTTCATTGGTAGGGAAGAGGCAAAAAGGAAAAGCTGAAGGAGGTAGACAGCAGGATTTCTCTCCAAGGGCTAAATCGGAAGGGTAATTTTGACATTTTTATTTAAAAATAAGTTCCTTTGGTAATGGGATTTTTTTTTTTCCATACTATAAAATAACCTCTTGATGCTGCAGAAAACATTAGTAGAAATGGGCTGTGCTACAAAAGAGCAAAAGCCTTCCCCTAACACTAGTTCTAGTCTTGCACATTTATTTGATGATATTCCATACCAGTAATTAAGCACCGTGTCTCGCAAAGATCTGTATTTAACTCGCAGAAGTGAACACGTAAACAAAGGCATATTGTCGTGTTCCTCTTCTGTTCAGCCATGATCCTCACGGGCCAGTTAATCCAGTTTTATGGCCAGGTTATACCAGCACTGCAGCACACAGTGGCTGCACCATGACAGATAAAGGTGTAGAGAAAGGGCTTCCTAGATTAAGACTCTGCACAGCTCTAATCCTGCCTGCGCTGAATATTCTGTCCCGTATCTTCCCATCTCACCCGTAGACTCCTCTCAGTCCCGCATGCTACATCCTAGTAACCTCCTCCCTGATAGTGGCAGCTTCTCCCCAGGGAGAATTTGCTCCCATTACCACACCTGATTTAGCCGTTGCTCTTGCTCAGCTTCTGCACAGTTAGCTGGAACCCACAGCTGCCAAAGAAAAGCTGTCTGAAAATGAATAGTTATTAGGTTTTTTTCTGGTAGTTCCTAGCCTGCTCTGTGTTTTCTAATTGACCGGCTATAAAGACAACTTCATTCTGTTTGGCCGCCTAGCTGCTCTCCCTCTCTCTTTAAAGACTGCTCTGGACCTATGTCTGCATCCTCCTCTCTAGCTTAGTTTGAATGCATCTCTATCTGATGCCTTCCCCAAGGCGTCATACATCCCTGTGGCTATATATCCAGGAAAGCTGGCCAAATCATTAGTGATGAATAATTTATCAGATAAATTTTACCTCTATTTCAGTTGTGAGTTGTCTGCAAACAGCTTGTGATTTCTGCAAACTTATTATTTGGTGTTACTGGCCACATAGTGCCTGACTGGTGTCTTACTCGTGAGCAACTTGCTGGAAATACTTGAAATTTGAGATAATTGGACACAAAGATGATACGAAGCCTAGTGCTATGAGAAGCTGAGCGCTCTAGATTCATGTCACAAAAAGGCTTAAGTGAGAAACTGAGTTCGGCTGCAGTCAGTGAGACTGGGCTCACACTGGTGATTAAGAACACACTTACATCATCTGCTGAAACAGAGCCCAAACCAGCAAGTGCCTTGCGGGACGCTGTGTTTCTGTTCTCTGACTGGACTTGTCAGCCTTGTAGAATCACCTCTCGCAGGGATTTTGCTTTAAAAATATTTCTGGCAGTGAAAAACAATACAGTGTGCAAAATCAACACACCTGTAACAGGAAGAAATAGTATTTCAGGATCTTTTAAAGCTCTGCAGTATATCTGTGTCTGTTGTTTTGATTTTGATCCAGATACCTCCTAATTCCTAGACCTCCTTGGCCTGCTCTGCTTGTGCCTGTAACCCCAAATTTTCTATGGTGGCTATATTACCTTCAGAATTTTCTGTCTCCTGCTAGAATTAATTCAGTAGTGTTTCAGAGACTTTTTTTTTTTTTAAGTTGGGGAGGCAGCGGGCAAAAGAAACACAAATTGCAGTATTTAAGCAAAAAGCACATTGGGAAGGAAATTATCATTTTCCCCAGACAGCTTTAGCATATAGAGAAATTAAGAGCAAACTTATCTGCTCTGCTCCAGTTCCACTGTGCCACTCAGATGTGAATCCCAGATGCTGCTTTTCTTGCACAATGTCCCTTCTCTCTATCATGTTTTCTTCCCATCAGATTTCTCTCCTCAGGGAGGCCCTGTTTCTAGAGTCATGTTTGCTTCAGCTTTCCCTTCTGTCCTCCAGGTACTGCAACGGAGGCTTCTGCCTCAAAACAGTCCTTCTTTGCCCCTTACGCTTTCATGTATACCTCCCCAAAACCTCTCCATTCCTTTCTCTTTCAGACTGCTTGGATTGCCTCACCTTTAATTAAACTTACCTTTTTGTCTCTGTCTGTTTACCATTTTTCATGTGTAATACACACCCTTACAGAAAGGCCGGCAGTCTCCCTGTTACAGTCTCTGTAATAGTTGAGAGGTTACAGTCTCATTTTTTTAACGTGCTACCAATATGAACAGCAAAAGACAGTCCGTGTCTCAAAAAGCTTGCAATGTAGAGAGATGGCAGGCAAAAAACAAGGGAAAAATAGGATTAGTAGCTCCTTGATTGAGGAGGAGATGTGAAGAAAAGCAATATAAAGACCATGCATAGTTCCTCCAGTGTCACAGCAGAGGCGTTAGTGGGACTCGGACCCGGACCTAGGTGCTCTGAGGCTGTGCAGTTCAGTACTTTAACCACAAAGCTGTTTTTCCTTTCTCTCCTGTGTTGCTCCCTGCCCTCCTCCTGTTCCTAAGCGTGAAGGAGACAGTCCACCCTCGCCCCAAGGCTTGGGACCCACCAGTAACATTTCTAGTATTATGCTCTGCTCCCTCTTCCAAGCTCCTTCCTACATGCCTTATGAGTGCTGAGCACGAACAGCAGAAGAGGAATGGAGACTGTCCATTGCATATATAGGCTGCTATTTTCCCTTACACGCGCCTCTGGCTGCCTTTGACTAGATTGCTTTCTAGCTCTGTGTCCCTCTTTCGTTGTCTCTGGATTGGAGAAAGGATGACCCCAAATCTCTTACTTCTGAGAGTTGTTGCCGATCCTCTGAATCTCCCAGCTAATGAAACTGTAGCAGGAAAGTTGTACCATCTCATAATACTCTGCCCCTCCCAGGTGCAGCTAACTGCCTTTTTGGGGTTAAGAAATGGAGCACAGACAAAAGGAAACATCATTTTCATTTTCATATTTTAAAAAATCCCCTGTAATTCAGAACCTTCACACATCCTCAGGAAAGGGAGAGGTAATCACTAAGAGGACACTTATCTTTTCAGGTGGGTTTTTCAGTCGATTTCTCACTCTCTGCTGCTTTGGTTGCACTTTTTCTAGCTTAAATTTTTGTATGCATTTCAATGGTTGTCATCAATGTAGCATCTGAGCGCCTTCCAATTTTAATCAATTACACCTTACAAATCACTAACTTAGAAGATTCAGGAAATTATCACTGTGCTTTTTTCGCAATAGTAAACTAAGGCAGAGAAATTAAGTAACTTGTCTTCAGTTGCATGTGTGGCTGGGCAGCCCAAGAAGAGGAGCCCCCGATTCTCTCTATTGTGCCTTGATTGAAAGACCCTGTTCAGGTTGTCGTCGTTCCTCTCCCAGAGATCCACAAGGCTGGCTCCGTCTTTACCTGTGTCTCTACTCGCAGAGGGACGACAATGGGGTCCTACAACTTGATTCAGATCTCTTGGGGAGTGGGATTTTCAATAGCCTGATTCAAGTTGCCACTCAAAACTGCCACAGATCTGTTTTCAGTGGTTTTCTCTGCTTCCCCTTACTACAGGGGAACCCT
The DNA here is from genome assembly GCA_013389945.1 of Fregata magnificens. Taxonomy (NCBI): domain Eukaryota; kingdom Metazoa; phylum Chordata; class Aves; order Suliformes; family Fregatidae; genus Fregata; species Fregata magnificens. The sequence continues at coordinate 168,795 of WAAD01039738.1, forward strand.
TAAAAATACATAATATTTTTTGTTCTGAAGATTATTAACTAAGACTTGGGAAATGCTCAGCTATTACAGCAAGAGTGGCTGCAGAGCGGCAGACCCCATATAGAAGGACAAACTCTGTTTTGCACCTACATGAAAAAGAGGGCTGAACTCCTTTTTTCAAGCAGACGTACAGCATGCTTTCTGCTGTAGACCTTGGGAATGCTTTGGTGCTGCTTACATGAGGAACCAAATTGGTTTTGACCTCAGTGAAGAAGGGGCCAAGAGGGACACATCTGACACCTTTTAGCAACCGCAAGGTTTTCTGTAGAATAGACATAGCCTATGAAACAAACACACAGCTGGAGTTAGGTTGCTTTTGAAAACATTGTCTTTATTCTCTACCTCCCTTTCTTCCAGGACAGGCTCTTTGCTTATTCCCTCTTCAGAAAGGGACTTTTCTGGCACACAGCCTAGCCTGGCTGGAGATTAGGGATTCTCTCTGCCCCTTCATCCTTGAATATTTCCTTTTAATTTCACAGTTTAAATTCCAATTGTGTAATTACATTCTGCCTACCCTAAATTCCTCTGTAATTTCAATTGGACACGGTGTCCTTCACTCTCTAGGCTGAACTCTTGCAGTGCTGTGGGGCACTGTTAAAAGGCTGCCACGCTCCACTCTAGTCCCATTTCATGTAAATGGGGAAAGAGAATGGACCTAGATCCCTTTGAACTAAAACTGCTGCTCCATATAGGAGAGACAGGGGTTGCTATAGAGTGACAAGGCAGTCTTACCCCATGGCAATACACTGGGCATTTTTTACAATGCCTCAGTCTGAACAGATTTTTGGAGTAAAAGTCTAAATCTGTCTGGAGGTATTTCTCCCCCACAACACCATACCCTTTGATCGCAAATAAAGCTGTACAGGGACCCCCAAACCACTACTTTGCTGAATTTATGTGGCCTGAGAGTACCTGCTCACACCGTTTAACATGGCAGAAATGCCATAGTGATTTAATTTAGGTTCAGGGAGTTGTGTAGCAATCAGAGAGTACGCAGCACAGATGCCTAGTTCAGTAAAATGCTTTACAAAAACTGGCAAATCCCATGCATTTTATGACCCAACCCCAATACTTCTTACAGACTTTGCTCTGCCAGCATTTTCCGTCAATCCCTACCCTGGTGGCAATCACCCAAGTCCCACATCCCAATTCGTTTTATCACAGCATTCCTTTTTTTAAGTGTTGGTATCTACTTTACATCAACATGAAAATATTTCTGCTTCTCCCGTTTCCTTTTGGTTTCCGCTTCCTTCCTTACTGTGGCACAGCTGCTTACTTGCTCAGTGTGCCAGCATGCAGCCCTTCACGTATCATCAGAGACATTCACCTTTCATATTTCCACCACCTTCTGCTGTCGTCTTCTGTGGAAACTTGGGAGGGAGAAGGGCAGGGAATATGTGTTGATGGGAGAATACTCCTCCTTTGTCTTCTCTTCTAGAACAAACTTCCTCTTTTCATAAAAGTTCTGTGGCAGGCTCATGGAAAGGAGTTGCTCACCTGGTTTAAAGTGATGTTTTATGCAGCTCAGCAAAAAGGAATTGGTTTACTGTAGGAACTGGTATTATTTGATGTTTGATCATCTTCAACCGCAAGCCACATTCTTTTCACCATGTGTACGCCATTGGCAGAGGTACGTGGGGCTGATTCCATAATTAGTGACAGAGTCCTTTACCAAAGTTCATTTCCCTTCACTGCAAAAGTACCCTGGATAGTCCTCCTGCTACACAATGATAAATCTTTACCTGAAATAAGCATCCAGCTCCTTGCTGGCAGTGCTGTATCTACATGGAGCTTCAGTCACTCTGAATTTTGATGAGACTTCTGCTTTATATATTCTGCAGATTTGGTCCTGCTCCCAAGGGACGTCTTTACGCCTACTCCTGTGGCAGGAGACCTGAGGCTGCTGTTTGCGTCTCTGGCAGACAGCAGATAGATCAGGTGAGATCAAGTAGACCATATTTCCATGTTTCCTTGGTTAGCTTATACTGTTAAAAGTGAATTGTTGTTAGGAGGAAACAGAGCATGTAATAACTAGAGTTGGGTTTTGTTTGGCTTTGAGTCATAAATCTTAAAGGAAAGGAAAGAGCCATCATGTTCATCCCCAAGTTTGTCATACAATCAGCAAGGGGCAAGGCAGTAGTATGGGCAAGAAAATGAAACATGTGAAGGTACAAGTGCCAGCGGGGGGAAGTCACTGTTGCTTATTGTCAGTTTTGGTGTGACACAGAAAGTTCAGCTAATCCTCTTAGTTACAGAGACACACGGGTGGGGGGAGATTGTTATCTCAAGCAATTTGCTGGCTCTACTCCTTTTTTCCTTCGAGTTTCTTTTCGCCTAATTGAGCAGCGTTTCTTCCTGGGTCTGGTTTGCAGTAATCCTGGGGCCTCATCTGGGAAAACACTGAACAACATAGAAAGGAGAAACAGCCCGAGTGAGGCAGCTATCACCACGAGTTTCTCTCTTCAGAGAGGTATCAGGTTTGGCTCCAAGTGCTGAGGATTAAAAATAAGATAAAGATTCGAAGTGATACAGAACAGTCTGTTGATCAGAGTGAGTGATCACTCAGAAAGGTGTTTCTCAGAGATGAGCTAGAAGGACAGGTAATTAACAGCCATTCAGAAAACGAGGAGCTTGACGGTCTGAAGTGGAGCAGGGGTGAGAATTCCACTGGAGTGCATCAGAAATGTGTTGATTCCACTTTCATTGCCAAAGGGATGTATCTGCGGTAAATCTAATCAAGAGTCAAAAGGTGAACAAGAACAATAATAACTAGGGAGGTTTGTTTTTATTTATCCAGGAGATAAGGATTCAACTACAGGAATAGAATGAGAAAAAGGCGCCTCTTTCTGAGCAGACAATTATTCCACCCACGCATGCTCAATCATCAAGGTTTTAATATTCTATTACTAAGGCTATTTAACAGTTTCTCAGCCTCAAGGCTGGTAATGTTTGTGCGGATACTTTGCCAGTTGCCACAGGTGTCTTTTTACAGAAGACCTGAATAATTAACATGGGATAGTCCTGAAGATGGCAGTAGCCAGGAGCCATTCTTCAGTAGACTCCCAGCATTGTTCCTGGTGCTGGAGCAGGGTTGGTGTTACCGGTGAGGACACATTTGAAAACCCAATTTCCGTATGCAGACGAAGCCTTAGTCCCTGAAGGCATGAGACTGTTTCCAGCACTGTGATCTTACATCCCAGTAAGGGCTCTGGTTCCCAAGCCCTAGTGATTCACCCTGGAGAAGTTTGAGATATTACCATCTTCAACTGCCTGCATTACTAAGGAAGGTGCTGGAGGTAGTTAACTCAAAGAAGAAGTGGCCTAATGAATAGTGTGTCCACTACTAACTGTTTGAGCTCGTAGCCTGATGCACTAATGTAAATCTGATTTCAATCAATACCAATCTACCCTGATATCCTGGACTGAGAACTGCAGAAATGAGTGATTTAATTCAAGATCATGCCAATGTATTTTGCTGTGGTGGCTGAAGAATTTATTACCTCTAGCTGTGGAGATGGGTTACCTTTTCAGTTACGGCAGCTAAATCCAACAGAGACTGTGAGTCAGAGCTGTCAGATGAGAAAGGGCCAGAGCGGACATCAGTCACAAAGCAGTTGTAAAATAAGTAGTATAGTGTCTTAAGAGAAAAGATGTTCTGCTGATGTCCTGCTAGCACAGGACAAGGAACTGACGAGTTTGATACGTACATCACACCTAGACATCCCTTTTGATTTGGCATGAGCTATTCAGTCTCTCTCTAGCATTGGCTAATCTGGGGCCTTGGAACACCTCTGAGGTCACAGGTCCAGAGGGATGCCCTGGGTTTGGCCATGCCTGGGTCTGGCCTGTGACACACGCATGGCGCCTGTTGCTGGTTTCCAAACAAAGGAAACCCCAAGGATGGATCAAACAAGAGTCATGGTGTGTTCTACCAGGTTTTTGACTCAAATACTTGGAGAATGAGGGCCCCAGCATGTGCTGTGTGTTGTACCTTCAGGTTACTTTGGTGTGTCTCTAATGCACACCTGCATCATAGATAATAACTGCATTTCTGTATTTCACGTCCATATTGTGAGAATAAATGCATTAGGAAGTGTAGTTACCAGATGCTACAGAGGTGAGGGCATCTTCAATGGATTTCTTTTAGTTCTTTTATTTCTTTAAAAATACTGGTAAAATTTGATCGAAGCCAGAATTTGCTTTTCCAAACTGTACTAATTTACGGTTCGATTGTGCGGCGAGCAGGGGCAGGAAGAAGGGAACTTGTACCTGCGCTACGGGTGGCCAGCACAAAGCAGCCCTTGGACCATGAGATACACAGGGAATGCTCCGTGATGACTTCCCTGCGAGTCTGCAGTGCTTCAAACAATGCAACGAGGAGAAAGGAAACGGCAGGAATTGCTGGATTCATGGGTCTGTCTCTTCCTCATGCAGGTCTGCACAGCATGCAGGACTATACCATGCTCTTTAACCCTCTCAGTGAGCGTTTCAGTTTGTAACATTGAAAATATATGGAAAAGTCATGTGGTTTTTAGCCACAGATACGCTTCCTGAATCCCACTCCTGTAATATCTGACTGCAGCCCTGACAGTGAGATAGCATTCACAGTTGCAGAGACTGTGAAGAAATTAGAAATTTACAAAATGCATACACAATGACTTTAAAAATGTGTTTAATAAATATTCTTGTAGTTATATTTCAGATATATGACTGCTAGATTTCTGCTAATCAGAAAATAAATGTCTAAAACCACTGCAAGAAAGAGGCAGAATCGCAGCTGAATATCATGAATGAAAAAACATTCACCACTGTGAATAGGACCATCATATTTCCCAATGGCAGCTCCCTGTCTTCCCCTAATTCCCCCTTCCCTTTCCCCTCCCTCCTCAAACACATACGCATACACTATGGGAGGAATGACAGCTGTTCTTCATGGAATGACAGCCCAGGGATATTGCATCCTCCCTTAAAAAAAACCAGGCAAGGTACAGAATAAGGTCAGTGAAGGGAGACAAAGGGGTCTCCCAGAGATGGCAAAGGGTAATTTATTGACAGATGAGATAGACGTTACTACAGAAAAATATTAAATGGATTCTTTTCCCCTGTCTTCGGAAGGGAAAAGAAGTGGGAAGGGTTAGGAAGGACAGATGCCAGAAATAGAGACAAATTTCCCAGGAGAGGAAGAAGAAATCCTGAAGAAAATTAGGATCATGACACAGGGAAAAAAAAAAAAATCAGAGCATCTGAAAAGCTACGAAATTCTGTCCTAGAATCCTGTATGGAAACAACAAAAAAGGGCAGCGCAGAAGGAACCCCGCCACTATAGGCAGCCTCGCTTCAAAGGCACCCTGTGAGAGAAGGAAGTGCTGGTAAAACAGAGCGCCTGATTAAAGCCAGTGTTTGAAATGGGCTGTCGGGAAATCACAGAGCTGTGCATGCACCCGACGTCAGCAGTGAGGAAGACTCTGGGAGTGCTAATCAAAGTGAGGCTGAGGGAGCATATGGGGCACAGAGATTTTATTAAGGACAGGAGTGAGCCGGGGTTCATGCAGTGGGAGCAGCCGAGCTCAGGAGATGGGAGGAAAGAAAAGGCCAGGTCTTCTGGTGCAATAAACTGGCATAGCACTGTCAACTTTGACAGTGTGTCAGTTCCCGCTGCAAGGAAAGAACCTGAGTGAGAGGCTTAAATAGTGGATGTTAGGAATATAGTTTATCTGGCCTAGATTCATAGCTTTCCCCAAAATAATTGCGCAGGAGGGGGCAGTAAAAGCCAATGTACCAGGGCACTCCAGTTGGGGTTCTGTAACTCCACGTGGCCCCCAGCCAAGATAGGGAGATACCAAGGACATGTTCCTAGAGCTTCTGGCATTAGAAGAGTTTATGATTTTCACCTGTCAGGGCCAGACTGACGACAGAGGAGTAACCAAGGAAAATTTCCACAAAGATAAAAGCAGCAGAACAAACGAAATACGAAAGAGAACAGATTTAATTTACATTCACAAGCGGGAATAGATTTAAGCCAAACAGTATTTTATTCTGCTCCTTCGTGCAAGGACCATGGTTTTTAGACTGTGTAACTCAGTCCGTGTGGTAGAATAAGGCAATAGGAGACTCTGTGTGTGTCCACTGAAAGGTGCCACATGCAGTATCTTTCTAATCCTGTCACTGCCTGCATAAATCTTGGTGAGAGGTTTCCCTCAGAGCAGGTTCTTCTGCCAGTTGCCTAATCTCACCTAAAATCATGATGGCCCTCCATTCCAGCAAGCACCCTGAGGTTACAAGATGATCTTTTATCATGCACAAGTCCAGCAGAGGCATAGGGGATTGTGTTGCCCTGTGTTGTCAGCCGACTACTTTCCAAACTCAAAGTCAGGTTAAAAAGTGACAGAATTAATACTAAACTCTGGTTTTAAAGTATCTAAATGGGGAGCATTCATCCCATCTCCCTGACTGCCATGCTCACAGCTGAAGGGAGTAATAGCCAGTCTACATTGGATTTGAAGCTTTGATACTCCAGAGGCATTTGCAATCTTTTGAGCCTTGGGAGGGTAAGTAGGACGAAGCAAAAATAAAAGCTGGCGCTTTGCTGAGTTTTGCTGTTAAATGCTAAGGAAGTGTTAAATGCTAAAGAAGGCTTGTACTTTCAATGGGTGATTTAGCCTGGCTTTCGGCTAGAAGGCTGCCTCTAGGCTGCCACGTGCTCAGTGCAATCTGCCACACAGAGCCAGAACCAATCTGATTGTTTATGAATCATTTCTCGAACAGAAAAACATAGGTAAAGCTGCCAGTTTTGCCAGGAATATATGCCCCATCCATGTGATGGCCTGCATTTATATTTGAAACCACGTGCACCACCACAGTGTGACCCAGATCCAAAAGGTGATCTAGGCACTGTAAAATTCAGTGCAGCATACCTAGCTTTTAGGGACTCGCCTGCGTACCAATCCTGCAGTTCTCTGTTAGGGACCTGGCGTCCTTGTGTAACTGTCCTAACACCACCACAATGAATGGGGAATCTCTTCATAAAATAAATAAGAAACGCCAAAGACTGGGTCTGCTCCAGTCTTAAGGTGGAGTTTACACGGGTATGTTTGAGGATTCCCACTGAGGTGGAGTCCTGCTGACCCCTTTATCTTGGAGATAGTGATTTGAGTGGCCACAGGGTAGTCATTAACACCATGCCCCCACCTCTAAAAAAAGATTAATTTTCTGTCAAATCAAGAAGTTGATCTGACTGACAAGCCCCACACTCAGGTCATTGCTAGATCTGACATAAGCAATGTGATGTCAGTGTGCTGCTTGGAGGCTGGGGTAGGCAAGGCGAGGGAGATGGGGCCCCCACTTCTGGCAGCAGTCTGCAATCGTACTGGATTAGTCATAAACATGAAACTACAACGAAGAACTTCTTTCTAGCCTGGGCTGAACTTTACCTTCGGTTCTTACACCAACTCTTATCCACAGACAAGACATAGCCCATAAGCAACAGATGACAAAAAGCAAGGAGTGGCCTTTTTCAACACAGTAGCTCAGTGTTCAGAAGATGGGAGATAGCACTTTAACTCACTGAGAGAACCTGAATCTGTACCCAAGGAAGTGGCAGGCTCTTTCCCTGTGCTGTTGGTTATTCTGGAGTGAAAGAGTCTTGCAACGACTATGTCCTTTTGAATTGATTATTTAAGTATTCTTTGGACCAGAAAGACGAAGCACAACTTCATAGATTAGCACTCAGGAACAGTGACGTGGGAGGGTAAAAGCCTGCACTGATGAACGCTTAACTCTTTCACATCGCATATTTTCTGGAAAAAGGCCTGAAACATATGTCTACCTCTCTTAGGTGAACGCCTTAATCACCAGTTTAGAGAGTCATGCTTGTACTCTCTGGAGGCCAGAGAGTATTTAATTGTGCCACATAGAGCTGAGTGATTGCTCAGGGACAATGACTTTGTTAGCGACATGAATTTAGCCTGATCTTTTGAAATTTTCCGCAGACTTCCTCTGCTGCAGTATTCTTGTATGATGCTGGGCTCAGCTTCGGTGTCTCAAATACACTGACAGATGCAATCTTTTTCTCCCAGCCTGGGTCTGTTTCATTCATTTAATTTGTAAGTCTTTTAGGGTGAGAACATCTTGAATGGTGCTGCGTGCAGTACATACCGCAGTGGGATCCTGGTCCTAGTTAAGACCTCTGGATACTAATGGAGCAACAGTAAATAACTGTATCCTTAGCTATTACTAAGCCCAAAAGGATGCTGAGAAATAAAAGGTCATAAAGGGGAAATATTTGGAAGTGTTGAGCATGGATATCAGATGAAAAGGACCCTCTCCACGAAGAGCAGGAAAAGCACAGCATCTCCCTGTATCAATGTCAGAAGCAGATCTTGGGCAGAGCTCTTCTGTAGCATTATGACAGGGAGAGGTGGCCATGCTCTCTGTGAAGATTTGTGGTCTTAAAGGTAAACGAAAACACCAGTTTAAAACACCGGTTCTCTGTGTGGCAAGGAAAGTGTAGCAATTATTGGGGAAAAGGGAAAAAATGAGGTGAAGGCAAACAGATTTCTGTTTCTGTTTCCCCATGAATAAAGTGGAAGTTATGCTCCCTATTAACTTCAGCAACCAACACTGAAAAAATTCTTTGGCATCTTTGGCAGATAGAAAATGCCTATTTTTGAAATTCAACATTTGTACTTTTTCCTTAATTAGACTAAATTTTTTAAAACACAGAACTGACTTGTCAGAAATATTTTTGATAGTCTCTGCCTTTTTCTAGTGCTTTTGCAGTGAATAGCTATGATTTTTTTTGCAAAATAGAGACTATTTCACTGAAAATTTCTAGGAGAAAAATAATTTCTACTTAGCAATAGCATTAAAACCCTTGAATTTGGCCACATTCTACTGCCAGTACTCTTTCGGGGACACTTGGAAAATATTTTGAACAGCAGGGAAGAACAGTGATTACCACTACACAGTCTCTCAATGGTGTGAATACTGTGGGTTATTTTCCCTTTGACTGTTTATGGCCTATTTACAGTATAATCACACCAAATCAGGTTATAACACGACTTTTTNTTTTTTTTATTTACTGTACCTCCCCCTAAGACATAAGGAATTTCCAGGCACTTAAGCAAGGATGATCTCTTCTCTAAGGCATTCTTAACTGAAGGAGAGACAAGGAGAAAGGTGACTAGGAAAAATAATAGGCAAGTTATTTACAATTTCTGTACACTTGCAGTAGCTATACTGTTGTCAACATGGCAAAAAATGGAATTATAAAGGGGACTTAATTGTGGACAGAAGAGAGATTTGACAACGAGGTGAAGGATTATTTTACAGCATGTGACTGTCATCAAACCGGGCTGTGGACACACATGAGAACAGTTCAGTGAAATCTTATCACCCCATCCATACCAGCAGTGGCACTATGTTACGGGATTAGAAGGAAACACTTAGTTGTCTGAACTGGTAAATGGCAGCTTAAAAGGGTGACAGCTCTGCCATGTTACTGATCGCCTGTTAGATTGTTCGAGCAAAAGCCTCGCCCAAGTATCTGCTCACCAGAGAAAATCTGGCATAAGAATTAGCCAGCACTAAACTCCTGGCTTTCTAGCATCTCTTGTAGCCAGCAGGGGCGGAAATCTGCTAGCCGGCACTGAGAAGGCCCAGGTATCGGTCACCTGAGAAAGCAGGAGACACAAAGTTCTGCCAGAGATCTACTGCTGGAAAGCAATGTCCCAGCTGTCACTCCAGTGAGCCTATGGGAAAAACAGTATTGCTCCCTAGTGTTAAGAAGGATGCATACAAATCAAAAGGACGGTTTACTAAGCTGATCCATGGGAGTTAGCAAAGGAGATGCTTTCAAAGAGACAGCCGTGTTTTCCATTCTTTATGGTATGATACTATCTCACAATTGTGATTCTTTTTTGTTGTGAAGGAGAAATGAGCTTAAATGAGAAATTACATATTGGTTTATCCTCATAGAATCTCAGAATGGTTTGGACAGGAAGGGACCTTTAAAAATCATCTAGTCCAACCCCCCTGCCATGGGCAGGGACACCTTCCACTAGACCAGGTTGCTCAAAGCCCCATCCAACCTGGCCTTGAACACTTCCAATGATGGGGTATCCACGGCTTCTCTGGGCAACCTGTTCCAGTGTCTCACCACCCTCACAGTAAAGAATTTCATCCTAATGTCTAATCTAAATCTACCCTCTTTCAGTTCAAAACGGTTACCCCTTGTCCTATCACTACACTTTCTGATAAATAATAATAACCCCTTGCTTTCTTCTTTTTTTTTTGTTTGAGACCCTGGCCTTTCTGTGACTGTTCACTCAACTCCTGCTTAGATTTTGGCTAACCCAGCTCATGCTAAGGTCTGATGTACCCTGGAGCAGTGCCATTAGGCCAAAGCCAGAGCACCAGGTAGGCGGAACTGGTGACCAGGAAGAGCTGAAGGGCCATTATGCAGCCATGATCACCTGCAAATTGCTGTCTCCTGCAGCCATTATCTTTTGTCTGGCAGTTTCCTGTAAATTTGGGAGATCCAAACAGACAGTGACATTTTATTGGTGTCAGAAGCGGAATCTCTGTTGGACATGCTCTGTTGGCAAGCACAAGGTGCTTTGCCATGCCTGTTGAGGCAATCTGTTCGATATGAGTGTAAAGATATTGTCTGTGTCTCTGTGTGTCTGTTTGTCTGTGCCATGAAAAACTAGACACTGAGTGGCAACAACTGGCAGAAAAATTTGAGAAAGAGGGATGGCGAAATCCCAAGTGGGATTTGTCCTGGGTCGAGGGCCGCTGCTCGGATGCTGATCATATTTGGCAGGAGTTTGCCAGATGTGGGCTTCTTGTAAGTTAAAGAAGGGAAAAGGGAAAGATGCTGTGTGCTGGCTACTAGGCAGTTGTCTTAGAGCAGCAACGGATATGATTGATGAGTTGAAAGGGGAAAATATACGGTTGAAAAAGGAAATTGAGGAAAAGGAAAATGGAAAGACTATTTGGGAAGTAAAGTGTAAGCAGTTACAAATGCAAAATAGACGGCTTGAATCAAAACTTCAGCCCCAGATCATTGCAGAAGCTGAAGAGCGCAGGAGGAGATTGTTGGAAGCTACTGTGGTAGACCTGGTTAAAGTTTATTGTGCCATATATGATGATGATTGGGATGGGGATATCTGGAAACAAGCAGACCCGCAAGCCCTCCCCGCAGGGCGAGGTGATAGTGAGGATGATTCCCTTCCCCCTGCTCTCTTGGCACCAGTAATCAAGACTGAACAACAGAGCACACCCGCGGGGGGGCACAAAGCCCACCTCCCTCCACAACAGGGTTTACTGCCCTAGAGTTAAGAGGTCTGGAGGAGAGATAGGGAGCTAACTGTGGTGAGTTGACCCTGGCTGGACGACAGGTGCCCACCAAGCCACTCTATCACTCCCCCTCCTCAACTGGACAGGGGAGAGAAAATATAATGAAAGGCTCATGGGTCGAGATAAGGACAGGGAGAGATCACTCAGCAGTTACCATCACAGGCCAAACACACTCAGCTTGGGGAAATTAGCTTAATTTATTACCAATCCAATCAGGGTAGGGTAATGAGAAATAAAACCAAGTCTTAAAACACCTTCCCCCCACCCATCCCTTCATCCTGGGTCTCTACCTCCTCCCCCCATGCGGCACAGGGGGATGGGGAATGGAGGTTG
>WAAD01039738.1:180822-232863 GCA_013389945.1 Fregata magnificens
TTCTTAAATATGTTATCCCAGAGGCGCTACCACCATTGCTGATGGGCTTGGCCTTGGCCAGCGGCAGGTCTGTCTTGGAGCTGGCTGGCATTGGCTCTACCAGACATGGGGGAAGCTTCTAGCAGCTTCTCACAGAAGCTGCCCCTGTAGCACCCCCTGCTACCAAAACCTTGCCACGCAAACCCAATACACTAACCCAGAGGAAACACCCGTGGACTGGCTAGCACGAGTCTGGACAGCTGGAGCCAGCCAGCTCCACCCTACCCCAGCTGAAGCTCAATCATTGGCATTAGGTCCAGGAATATTGTTAGATACCATGGGGCCAAATTACCATTACCTTATGGACTTGTGCTTTGCGCTGGGGATATACTATGCATCCCACTGACCGTGGGGGGGGAAACGCGTGGTCCTGGGCCTCGGTAGCCAACCTTGCAAACCACCCTACTGAAAACTGTGATTTTAGCTAAATTAGAAAAACCAGCACCCCTTGCCCTGGGTGCCGGACAACCCCCTCCACAGAGCTGCATCCTTGGGAGGTGATTTGGGAGTCTGTACACTTCTGATCTATAATAAAGGGAACTGAGGGGGTGTTAAAATCTTTAGCTTTAGCTAAGACAGGCTTACATGGTATTACTTTCCAACAGGTCCTTCAATGTATGCTAGCAGATTTACCACTATACGTCCCACAGGATAAAAACCAGGGGAGAACCTTAGCTAAAGTAACTGTAAAAGAAAAGAGACTGCCTGTCTCCACGCAAAAGACAAAAGCAAAAAGGGGAAATTACCTCAGTTAGTACTGAGCATAAGAGATGATGGAAAATGTGTTTAGAGAAGGGACTCTCTCCGAGTCAGTTCAATAGGCTGCCAACTCCCCTTCTGTGGCAGCTGGCCTGGTTTCCCTCATTCACTTCTCGTGATAGCCCCCCGGGACCTGTGTCAGGAGATGGGGGTGACACCGCATGGTTTAAAAGGATAACGACTAGGGACCCAGAGGATGCAAGGGATGTGAGCTCAGGGATATACCCAAATCTATCAGCACTAACCTATACTGTGAATATGCAGGGAACTAGGTTTGGGGCTTGGTTCAGTGGCATTACTGGCTGCCACTATTCCCACTGCTGAAGATCACAGTCCTGAGGTGATGGTCTCAGTTAATGATTGCTACTTTACAACTTTCCTCATTGACACAGGGGCCCAAATATCGATGGTAGGTAAGGACACTTACAAAGGACAGCCTCCGCTTAGCAAGCAGTTAGTTTCTATTGTAGGCGTTAATGGGAAAATCACTAACCACCCACCGGTCAGGGCTAACCTAATTCTGTCTAATGGACAGGCGATCTGCCTGACCTTACTTTTAGGTTCCCATAATGTATTGGGCATGGATGTATTGAAGGGTCAGTCGTGGGTGGACTTGTGGGGAAAATGGGAAATAGGGACAGCACCCTCTTTGCCCCAGAGTTTACCTCCTGCAGATGCATCCCTGACTGTTAATCTGTTGCAAACAGCTGCTCCTTTACCCCATAGCAAGCTAGTTAATATTCCACAATACAAATTATGTTCTGATGTTATTTGTCCTGTTACTGAATTGATAAAGGAGCTAGAAGAACAGGAATCATTGTCACATCTCATTTTCCCTACAATTCTCCTTTATGGCCAGTAAAGAAACCTAATGGCAAATGGTGACTAACAGTAGATTACAGAGCCTTGAACACTGCCACTGAACTGCTCACTGCAGCTGTTCCCAGTATAAATGATATTGTCAGTTTTCTTAATGAACAATCCCCTGTGCTGAACCAATACCAGCAGGAGGCTTTGAACACCTCGGTGTGGCATCCAGGAGATTGGGTGAGATTTCAACACCCATCGCTCAGAAAATGCTGGATCACCTTGCAGCACTTTTGAGGGAAAGGAATATGGGAAACTGTGGATACTGTGGGAGTGATATTAGTCATTACTGAGGCTTGGATACGATCCAAGACCTAGGTCTTCTTTCCCTCTCCCTAGGAACTGTTGAACTCCTGGACAAATAAATGAAAGCTGTCATTCAACCTGCATACTACGGAAAGTATCCAACTAAAAAGTACACTAAGCATTCCCTGGAACTTTGTTAATACTTTCTATGGTAAAGTGCTATCACCGGAGATAATGTTGACATCTAAAAAGTCAAGAGCCTTCATGTGTCAGACAATTCTAACCCTCGCATTGGGGCATCTGGATTTCTGTCACATAAATGTTGATGCACTATGCAATGATCAAACAAACCCACAGAAGCTGGTAACCTCTGTGACACTTTCAGATACGCTCTTTGCTCTACTTGGGAGTGTCTTATAAATACCTCTGTTTACAAGATAGGGGCGAGGACCTAGATGTGAATATCTGACTTTGGGTTCCTAAATCCTTTTCAGGCAGTAGAAAAACAGCCTGATTTTCATCGGTGTTCAATGTCTAGTAGCTCCAGATTACTCCAATACCTTTTCAGAAATAAGTAGTGAACTTCAGTGGAAGAAAAAGCTCCCTCAGAATATAATAGAGTCGTTTTCTTAGGACTACTCTCATACTTACAGCTTTAAAAAAAAGGGGGGGGGAGTATTGATGAACAGTAGTTTCAACCAAGAGCTGACTTCCCTAGCGTGCTCCAGGCTGAAATCTCTGAAAAGCAAAAATGCTCACTTGCAAGCTATCTCCACAGCCCAGGTCAGCAGGCAGCAATTAGTTTCTCAGCCACTCACTCTTCTTTCCATCTTCCCGATGGATATTTCATCTGAGTTTATGCTCTCCTCTCTCACCTTCTCTTCACCTCTCTGCCTCTCTTTCCAATAAGGCTATGATCTGTCACAGACTCTCAATGGACAAGACCTGTACATCCCATCACAACACTGTCATAGGCAGCTACATTAGACAGGCCAGGGTGAAAAGCTGTTTGGAAGGGAGAGAAACCATCATGCTTCAGGGCATAGACTTGAACTCTAATGAAGGAAGAGAGATGAAGGAGGGCTTTGGGCCAGACAGGGTGAAAATTTTAGTCAGGGCAGGTTATTCCATAATTACACACTTAAACTTTCTTTATACCTTCTGAGATGCATCCGGTTCTGGCCAACATCAGAGACAGAAGGGGTGGATCACTGGTCTGATCCAGGAGGGGAATGAGTTTCTTCATTCTTTTTGCTGGTGCACTGAGTTTGTAACATTTTCTGAAACCACAATGAAATCTCTTTCCAAGCACGACCCTTGCTCTGCCAGTGATAGCCAAAACTCCTTCCCCTACCTAGCCCTGCCCTTCACACTTCCACAAGCAATACAGAGAGAAGCCGGTACAAAGCCAGGTCAAGATGATAAGAACAAAGCCTTGAAGACTGCTCTTAGGTACCAGCTTTACTTCAACAGAGGAGGAAATTTTCAAAGAAGTGAACTCTTTCTGTCTCTCTCTCAGGCAGGAGTCTCCCGGGAGGAGAAGAAAACAGCTTTCATTTTAGCGAGTCATGATATTTATGGCCCTTTTATGGGTTTTGTTTGAAAATATAAAAGTAGATGGACCTAAATCTGTTTCAAAAGAGAGGAGATGGGAAGGGGAGAGACGGAGCTTATGAAGGGCACGTGGGTCTGAATCATCTGCCCATGTTCAAAAGAAAATCAAACACCTTCTTTGTTTTAATATGGACTCCATGGGCCAGGCATGAGGATAATGTCTGACCTTTTCTTGCATAGACCCTTTTAACCCTAACGACTTATGAATTTCATATGTACACTATCACCAAGAACACTCACCTTGGGATGAAACATGGCAACTATTAAATTATGCAACTGCAGCACCATGCAAAAGTTCAGGTGTGATTGCTCCCAGGAAGCAGACTTTCAGATCACGTCTCCTGCAGAACTGAAAGCTTTATACTGTATTCCTGAGGGGCAACTGTCAGCTTCTGCTTGCTCACATACCAGAGTCTCATGTGGGCTTTTATCCATCCTATTTGTGGTGTCTGTTCAGCAACTGAGGTTGCACCCTTTTGAGGGCCTCCTGCTTTTCATATGTGGAATCTCCTCTGACCCTTTGCCTCTAGGCAATACTTTTGATCCAATTCACAGACTAAGGAGCACATGCCTTGCAAAATTATTGAGGGAGGGAAGTTTAAGTTGAAGAACTGGGGTTTGCATTTAGTTTTATATGTAGTTAGGCCTGTGGTCATTTTATCTGCTCTGGGAATGAACCTTCATAGGTTATGACAGCTACCGGGAAATTTCTATGAGCAAAATGTACAAAGCTTCCCATTAATTGGTAGTTTCATAAAGGCAATTGTGGTTTCATAAAGCTCTCCTCTCAAGCAAGGAAGGAGAGATGTTCTGCCAAACTAATGGATGGCTTTCGACTGGATCTGAGTTCAGTATGGAGTCATTGCAAAGATCAAATTGCTGGGATGGTCCATGAAGACGGGCCAGTCACACAAAGTTTAATACTAGGTGGTGTGTGCTGCATCTTTCTTTGACATGGTGCCCTGCAATAATCAAATGGAGAGATCACAAATAGGCAAATCTCTAAATTTGGCATGTTCCTGGCAGGACGTGACCTGAAGCGTATAGGTGTCTGGCCAGTTGTAAACAGTTCTTGCCACCATGGTTATTTTCTAATATCACTCAGAAGTCCAAAAAGACTCTTAAGACATTGAGCTCCAGGTAGATAATGTTGGTAGTTGGACGATGCTATAAAAATGATCAGTTCCTTTAAATGTTTCTGTCTTCTAACTAGCATCACTTATGTCTTGGTTCAGTTTTATGCCCGCACACATGCCCTTCTGACTGGAGTCATCCTTTCTTTCATGGTTACTTGTGCAGAGTCCTTGGTAAGTTTGAATCAGGTTTTAAGATTTATTGATCTGGCCTTGTCCATTCTGTGGTGTGTTCTTTGATTTAATTTAATGACCGTAAAGCATTCAGGCATGTTGGTATGAAGGGTGCACTGGAAAAAAATAAGTGATTGATTGATTGATTGATTGATTATGTAGAGGCATTGTTCTCTCCATAGTTAACAATGAAGCTAGCTTCCCGTTATACCCATTTGTGTCTTCCAGGGCATACATATCTTAACTAAAAGTAAGCCAGTCTGCCTGCAAGTATGAATCATACGTGGAAGCAGTTACACTCTTGTGTAAGGATTAAATTTGCCTATTTTAAAGATATATGCAAATAAAAATCTTTGAACCGCAATTTAGAGGGGAAGGTTCAAAGCACAGACAGGATGTCCCTTCTCCTGCTCTCTAAGACAGTTTTCACATCGCCACACCTGGATAGCTTAGCATAGACATCCCAACATTTACTTTAACCTGTTGGTCCTGGGAAGAACTGAATTCATATTATTGCCTGCTTTCATAAGTCACAAATAATGTTTTCCCTTTATGTCTGTGTGTGTATGTGCATGTGCGTGCTTGTGTGTATGTGCATGTGCACCCTGTGGCAGGGGAACAGCAGTCACAGGAAAACGCTGAGCTCAGAAGCTACTGAATGGTTGTAACAGAGGGATAGATGGAAGCAACATGAAATCAGCTCCTGGGTACACTGAAATGTACCAAAGAACAAAAGGCAGTCTAGAAAAAGAAAAAGGATAGGATTCTTCCATGTAAAAAAAAAATTCTGTTCCTAGGGGTAGCCAAAATGACAGGGTGTTCATTTAAGTAGACTATGCTGGTATTGGCAATACACAACCTAAATATACCTACTTTGAACCTCTCTCCATTTTTTACATGAAGAACCATGTAACAAATCATTGGCATTTAAATTATTACTCCTGGGCAAATAAGTTAGCACCTTGCTGAGATGACTGGGGCAATTCACACACCATTTAGAGCTATGCTCCCACCTTTCTAGAGAACTGTTTGTTTGTTACACATAGTTCCAATTTTGGCAGTTTTCTTCACAATTAGAACAGCCAGAGATTTAACCCACTTTCTCTTTTCTAAATGACAAGTGAAATTCCAGAGAATAGGTAGGTAGCTCTCAAAGAGATTTTGCTGGAGTACATGAGCATGCAGTGTCTGTTTCCAAGCCCTAGACTATATTAATCACATGCTTTCTGCATCTCTGTTGGAATGTCTATAAATTTAGGAAGGTCATGGATACTGTGTTTTCATCTTATAATGTCCATATTAAATGTATTCCAGCTAAACCCTTTAAGGAGAGGCAGGCAATGCAACATAACCATCCACAAGTAAAACTTTTTGTCTCATAATTCACCTAGCTCTCCACTACAGCTAATGCATAAGCATTTCTCAAGGAGCTCTAAAAGAAGGAAATGGTGCTAAACTCCTTTTAAAATTATCCAGTCTAAACTAGTGCCACATGCAATAAATCAAATTGCCCTGAAAATCCTAGATGGGGGGAAATGGGCCATGGCCCCACACGTATCAGTATTACGACGCAGAATGCAGCTGTTACACTAGGAGTAACTTATTTCTGGCACATTTCTACTTCCTTCCAAACTTGCTTCTGCCACTTTGAATTCCCAGTCTAGCACAGATGCCATTTTATCATCCATGTCCCACTAATGTCTCTCACCTTTTCCATTTCTCACAGTACCCTTCACATTTCTCACAAACCCATAATTTTTGTAAATCCCGCCATCTCATTCCTTCCCATAGAGGTTGCCCCATAACCTTTCCCCAGATTTTTATACATCTAAACAAATGAATATTTTGCATTAGCCTCTTCAGCTTACATATGTATCTTACTGTCTCCATCCAATGTAGGTCCCCTTCTTAATTTGCCTATTGTCTTCAGATCTCTTTTTGAACACTTCTTATCTCCTAGTTCTCCAGCTTTAATCACTTTCTTACTTCACTCAGACCAACATCAAATGGGTTTCTCTCTCATGTATCCCTCCTTAACTACTTTGTTTCCCACATACCCTGAGTTTCTACATTTTTCAAAGGACATTAAGGAAACAGAGTAGTAGAAAGGAGAGGCCGGCTGTGAAAAAATGCAGAAGGACTTAATGAGATTGAGAGACTGAGCACGAAGATGGCAGATGAAATTCAAGGCTAATAAATGTCAAGCATTATACATAAGAAAACTTAACATATAAACTGATGACCATTGCCATCCAGCAACAGGATTTTGTGGAGATAAAAAATAGTTCCATGAAAACGTCGCCTTGGTGCTCAGCAACAGCCAAAAAAAGCATGCAAACTGTTAGGAGTTAATAGGGAAGGAAGAGAGAACAGAAAAAAGAAGGTCATTATGCCACAGGATAAATCCCTGCCACACCTGCACCCTGAATACTGTGTGAGGATTTGGTCCCTTGTCTCAAGCGTGACAAAGCAGAACTGGAAAGGGTTCGGAGAAGAACAGCCAGGATAATCAGAGACATGGAGCAGCTCCCATATGAGGAATAAGTAACTCGGGCTGAAAAACAGAGAGCTAAGGATGGGGCATAACAATAGAGGTGGGTAAAATCCTGTGTGGCATGTAGATACTAACTAGAGATTATTTTGGCATCAAAGGAGGCTAGTGGGCAGTGGATTCAGAACAGACAAAAAGGAGATGGCTTAGCATTCAGTGTAGAGTAAGTTGTGGGACTTCTTGCCACAAGATCACAGAGGCTAGCAGGTACAAGGCTATAATGGCTGTAACTCAAAAATGACTAGGCATCTCCATAGAAGGAAAATCTATCCAGGGCTATGAAATACAAAAATATCACATCTGGCTCAGGAAGTCCTTGAGTTGCAAATGATTAGAAGGTGGAAGATCATGCTGGGGAAATATCACTTATATCACTGCTCTTATATTCTTCCCTAGATATTCACTGTTGTTCTCTGTCAGAGACAGGATATTGAGCCAGATGGACCTTTGGTCTGACCCCATATAGCCTTTCTGACGTTCCTGTGTTTATATTCTTAACTGACTGTATGGGCACTCCTTGCACTTTCACCTTCCACTATACAATGCCAAAAAAACCCCTCCTGCCTACAGCAGCAAACTGAGGCTGAGCAAAAATATCAGTCCCAGCATCTTTGCTGAAAAATCCTTCCTAGATAAATTTGGTTGCTTACCTACTCTTTTAATCTAGTGTCAGACTGGTGTCATTGCTGAAAAACCATTCACTCTGCAGCTCTGGTCACCTGAAACAATCTGTGCAGACCTCTCCCCTTTCACCGATTCCCTATCTCCTTCTAAATTCTCATCTTAAAACCTGACTTTCTAGCCTGCCTTCAACCTCTCCATTTCTGTCTCTCCTGGTTATTGGTCTTATGACTGAATGCTTTAATATTTTCACCATGCAAGGTCTTTATGTCACTGTTTCGTGTAATTTATACCTGTGAGCTGGAGCCTTTCCCATCTCGCTTTCAAGCACAGGCCATACACTGAATGGAGTCCAAAATGATCCCCACCCCCTTATTGCTTTGGGGGTTTGGCTTTATTAACAAGGATATAAGCAATAAGAAAATAAAGTTCAGCTGTTTCTAAGGCTTCTCCCTCATGACCGCTCAGCCAGCATCTTAGATGGCCTCTCCCCAGCAAACCATTTTTATCTCCCTTTTACACCAGTGAACTAATAAGCCACCTACCTCCGTGAGTCAGCAGAACCCACTTAACCCTTTCCCAGAAGGGTCAAAACTCGCTATCAGGATGGTTTGGCTCAGGCTTGTTATAGAAGCATATTCTGCCCCTCAGTCTTGAATAATTTATTTGTGCAGCAGACCTAGATTACTGTTTAAATCAAAATGCTACCCAAACAAAGGCTGTGCTGTACAGTGCAAAATGAAACCAATTACTACATCATATAACGCTCATCTTTTACAGTGTAAGATGCCCCCTACAGTACTGCAGAGGACAGACTTTTCTGTTGAGAACAGCAGCCAGCCATAGGAAGTGGGAGAGAGATTTTTCAGAGGGAACCAGCCTTTGATAAAAAAGTAAATTCAGTGCCAGAAGGTATTGCACACTTCCACTTTGATCCGTCGAAACTTAAGACCTTTTCTAGACTGAAATTAAAGCAAGCTCCACATATGCATGTGCAGAGTTGTTTTCCACAGAGCAACTTTACCAGGGATGGAGAAAGGAGGAAAATGCCTATCCTAAGACACATTGCAAAAATTCAATGTAAAATCTCAGAATGTGGATCAAAGCCTGGAATTCCACTACTTTAAAAAAATACAACTCACAGAAGTATGCAGAAATAAGGGATGCATTGTATTTTATATTATATTGTAGTAGAAGTGCATTATAAGCCTTATAGCATCTCTGCATGCCTGAAACATTAACAAGACCATGTTCCTCATGTACTTCAAAAATGTAATCTGAGTTTACTCAAAAAAACCCACCCCACACAAGTAAAATATGTTCTTCCTCTTATTTTTCTACCCCTGTTATTGTTCAATCACCTGATTTTGAGACTCCATTCACCTGACAATAAGTAGCTATCATTTACCCTAGTCCTGGCTGTCAGAAAGAATCATCTTTATCTTCAGAGAAGCAGGGATAATGTCTAATCAGTGAGTTATAGTTGAGAGAAATGATTCTAAGTTTAGGAAAATTGGCAGCTGCATTTTGTTATCAGTAACCATTATTTAGATAGCATTGCTGATGTGCGTGGTATCATACAGACAAGGACAAAGACCAGGCCCTTGCCCTGTGGAGCTTACTGTCTATATTGCACAATTAAAATAGGGAGAGGTACTAGCATAATTGTAATAGTGAGCTCTAAGCATTGCAGTGGGAGGGAGAAGAGATGACAAGAGAAAGAAAGACAAAACTTCCTGTGAGAAAGCAATACTGCATCATCCCTCCATTGTTGTTTTATACTCAGCTGTGCCGCAGGGTTTTGTTGTTTCAAAATACAGCCTGTACAGAAGAGGGAACAGATAATTCCAGAGTAGAAATCAAGAAGACTGGCCTAGGTATTTATAAGAGAGAGGTGGAGGATGCTGACTGGTGACAAAGAGTTGGGTGCTTTGATGCGTCAAAGATACAGTGTCATATGAGCCGCACAAGTGATGCTGTCGCAGGCCTGGCAGGTGATGTCACACAAGCTCACGAGACTCTGCAGGGCATGGAAAGACCCAAGGCTCTTTACTTGGTGTACTCAGTTAACATGGAGACCATGCTCACTCTGAAAAGTGGGCTCTGTACCTCATGATACAAACAACACGTTAACTCTAACTTACCAACTAAACCTACCATCTCCTAAAAACGAGCTTCCAAGTACCACATTCAGCAGACGTACAATTTGTCCTTAGGTGCATGGTGCCTTATACGAACGCTTTAGTTATACATCATTTTATTACGAGGTCAGTTTGTGTATCACTCTTTTCTTTTAAGGCAATCATGTTGAAAATTAATACATGACAATGTGACTAAAGACATAAAAGCACAGCTGAGCTGCATACATAAAACAAACAGAAGTCAGTGCTTCAGAAACCCAGCCTAACCTAACACTAATCCTAACCCTAACTCTGTCTCTTTAACTACATCAGAGCATAATTGTTAGACAGCTGTTAATGTTACTGCATTTTTCCTTTGTTGACCCAAAGTTATTAGCAGGAACCAACGATACTGGAGCAGAGATGACTCCATCTAATAGAGGAATACATTCATTACTGCACAGAACTCCTAAAAAGAAGGAGGCATCTTCTTTCTTCTAGTATTTCACTTTGCTTCTGCTACTTAGTGAAGTAAAACAGTACATGTATTCCCCTGAACTGTCTTATTTCTGTAGACATTCATAAGACTGGTGCAGAGAATGAAGCCTACCTGGCAATATCTTCTCTGTGGTATAAAGTAAAACTGATAAAGAGAGGAACATTCTTCACGTTTGTAGAAAAGGCTGTTGGTTTCTTCCATTTATGATCAAAAAGATCCTAGAAAAAATATGTCCAGTCTTTAACAAGACTAGGAAATTGAAATAACCAAAATGGGGTGTGATTGGTCTTTGCTTTTGCTGCTGAAACATCGTCTGGCTCCTAATGGCTTCTAACATTGTGTTCCTGCCTACATTGATCATTTAATACTAGCATCTTCTTTCTGACAAACCACAAACACTTCCAAAACTTGACCTCTTCCCTTCATCGCTTTTGATTAAGAAGAGAACTATCTGCAGGAAATGCCCTACAAACCACAAAGGATTATCAAAAATATAATGATGAGTGATTCAGGGACTCTGTGGCTCTGCTTGTGTTCCTATAACCTGATCTTGGTCACTCTTCCCTTCTCCGCCGGAGCTTTGCCGTAGTTTCTTCTAGTCGGCTTCTCCAAGCAGCTATAATGGCATCATCATCCATCTCTTCTTCCTCTTCTTTACGCATGCTTCGCCTGTACTGAGAGAACTGTCTAGATGCAAATCTTTCTTCACTTTGTTCCACTTTTGCCTCCTTCTTTCCATCCTCTTCAGACTTTGAAAAGCTCTGGGTGAACTTTCTCTTAGCTCCAAATTCTGATGTGTCTGACCTGGCCTCCTCTTCACACGCCTCCACATGATGAGATCTAACTCGACTCTGTGTAGACGGTTCAGAGGATTCAGAGTCAAAGGATGGTTCAGGTGTTCGGCTGAAAACATGCAGCTCTGGGGTCGTTTCTTCGGAACTTGTTGTTTCACTGACCCTTGACCTTGTGAACTTATACAACTTTTTGTCCTCTGTTGCAGAAGCAGAGGAAAATCTTGACATCGTTCTCAGTGAATCTCCTTTTGACTCGTAGGAAGAACAACTGTCTAGCTCTTCTCTTTGGGATCTGGAGAATCTGTAACTGGATGTTTCAGAATCCATCTCTCTAACTTTGGATGATCTGCTATATCTAGCCTTCTCACTTTGATCATAATATGATGGTGGTTCTCTTTCTGCTTTCAGGCCACTGAGCCACTTGGTAATATCAGTCTTTATCTCTGACTTCAGTGCACCTGCGTTTCCAGGTTGACTGGACAGATCAAAGACTGTATCCGTTCTGTCAAGACCTGCTTGCAAGGGGCGCCTGTGGCTGTTTGTTGTACTCTCTCTGTCATCTTCTATTTCATTTTCCTCTCCTTTGGTTATCTTTTTTTTAAATAAAGTGCTGCGTTTGTTGTCTCTGATCACCTTTTCAATTTGATAATCTGACATTTTCTCTCTCATTTCCATTTGCATCTCCTTCTCCTTCCTCCTGAGTTTCTTTAGGTCAACATCATCAGCAAAGAGGCTGTACAGTGGCTTGCTTGTCTGTGTTGTCTTCATGTTTGAACTAGTCCCTTCTGTCCTTGCGCTCACTGAGGTATTGCAAGACAGAAGAGACCGAGACTCAGCCCTGTGTGTGTCCTGCTGGTGAAGCTGAGAGGTAGCAAGAGATGAGCCACTCTGAGCACTGAGAAGAGAAACCTTATCATCGTCTACACGCCTGCCAAGGTCTCCTGACATTATGCTGGAGGCCATTGCAGACGATGGACGGGACAGCATCATGATCTCATTTTGCTTTTGAGCAATGGTTTCACTGACCACATTAGCAATCCAGTTCTGAATGCTTGCCATGGATATTGTGTCACCTGGGCCAACTGGGAGATTGGGAAGGAGTGTACTTGGCATCTGAGGCTGCGCTGCCCCCATGCTGCTCCTGGTCTGTGATAAAGATGAATGATTTGTCTGCATGCTCAGTGCAGAAGCTGCATCCTCGGCACCACTTGCAGAAGGCGCTGAGGGCCAGAAAGCTGACAGTGGGATACTCCCACTCATCGTACTCTCTGTCTCCCAGCTGCACATGGACTGGCTTTCTTCTAAAATTTTCTTTGAATGTTCAAGGAGCTCTACACGCCTCTGCTTCTTTTTAGCTGCAGCAGAATCCTCACTTTTGGCAAACTCCACAAATTCCTCCTTGCTTTCACTGCCCACCTTCTTCTGCCGCTTCATTTTCCAAGCCTGGTAAGCAGTCAGGTTAATATCTGACAAACTCTTCCCTTCTGTCCCCTCCCCACCTGCCTGGCTGCCATCTTCTGCTGGAGATGGTGCAGAAGATGATGATGGTTCTAAATCCTTCTTGTGAAAGCCAAACTGGATCCTCTTGACCTTCCACCTTTCTAGAGGAGTCAACTTGTCTTTGTTCTTTTGGCAGAAATTGTAAAAGGAGCTACTGTCTGAAAACATGCTCTCCTCATCCACATCCCTCTCCTTTCTTCCTGTTTCTGGGGATTGTCTCTCCCCACAATTTTTATTCTTAGAACGATACCTCTGAGCAGCTTCCTTCTCAATCTCCAGAAGCCTCTGGTTCCACATGTCCCAAGTGCTCTCTGAAGACATAGAGCCTGTGCGGCTCCTCCTCATCCTGCTAAAGCTACTGGCTTCCAGCTGTTGTTTTAGCGTTCGGATCTCAAAACTGCTCACACTCTCAACATCACTGAATTCACCTGATGGATAAGGTCTTCCTCCCATGCTGGAATCTCCATCCTCCTCCCTGGGTGGACCCTCCATTTGGTATTTTTCATTTTTGCACTGCCAGTCATGGATCCTCTGTTCCACATTCTCCTCAGATTGTTCCCCTTCCTGATGCAGAAGCTTTGGAGATGTTCTTCTTCCATGGTTAACTCCTGGTTCCTTTGCAGGCAGGCCTTGTTTCTTCCTCCATTCCTCATACAACTGTTCCTCTTCCTCCTCACTGATGAGCGTGGAGTGTTTGGAAACCCAGCTAGTTTTTCCCACTGATGAAGAGTTCATAAGACTACCCAGCAGGCTGCTGGTGTCCTCTTCTTCTACTGTGATGGAGTGGGCTTTGGCTCCCATGATGCTTTCTGAGTCCTCAACTCCAGACAGCCGGGAAGAAGTCCCTGCATGGACAACAGGACTTTGACTAGGAGTGACTTCTTCATCTCCAGTATGCTCCAGCTCTCGTTCCTCCAACAATTGCTCGTTGAGCTCCCTTAGCTGTTTCAGAAAGCCATCGTTGGGGTAAATGGCACGCTTCTTTCTCAGAGTCATCAGAGCCTCCAGAATGGTCATATGGTGGTAGATCATCAGGTAAGCAGCCACCAGCACAGCTGAGCGACTGATTCCCATTTCACTGCTGACAAGGATTTTGCCTACAGATATTGAATATAAAAGTAATTAGCTATTTCCAATAACATAGAGAGGTTGCTCTGATATGTAGCACAAAAGCATTCTCTGAATAGTGTTTAAAATTAGACAGATTATATGTTTCAGTGACTGAAACCAATACTAAATATTTGTTAGCTTTATCTTAATAAAAATCTAGATACATATGAATAAAAAGCACATTAGTTTCAAAAGCTGTGGCAGGCACATTTTAAAACAATCTAAATAATGTTTGTATTTTCACCTATACACTTCCCTTCCCCAAATAATCAAAAAGCTTATAATAGGTATTAGAAAGACAAATGACACAGTATTCTTGACTTGCTGGCTGACTTAGGGTAGGACGTTTAAGCTTTCCATACTTCAGTTTCCCCATATGTGAAAAGGGAGATATTAGCATTAGCCTCCAGGAAGGTATTGGAAGGATAAGCAAATAACTTAGTTTTTTTATAAGGCACATTATAGGACTTATATACAATTTTATATTAATTTAATTATATTTTTGCCAGAATCCAGATCTGCTGTTTTGCAAGGTACATTCAAACAGTTACATGTTAGGCTGGCTGGAGGCCAGAGTCATAGTATATCTCAGAACAGGAGAACCAAGCAACTAGCAGAAGAGAGCTGATTTTGACTCTTATAAACTGATACAGCTGCTCCAAACTACTGGGACCCACTGTTCTATAAACAGTGACTGCAAGAGCTAGAGTCAAAGCTGAGGATCTGCTTTATTTCATGGCATTTACACAGAAACCATCTCTTGCAGAAAACTAAGCTTTGGCACAGAAGAATTGTTTTTTAAAGTTACTTTTATAGCAAATTACAGTTAAAGAAAAGCTTGTAAATATGAAGAGAGCGCAAATGAGGATTTGCTAGCTTGCAAGTAACTGAAATTACTGTTTCTCAATGTGTGATAACTCCAGTTTAATCAAACTGTTTGCACTGAAACTTAATGAAGCCAGTTTAAACACTACCTTTCTGACTGCTGATACGTTACTGCAAGTATTTACCTAATGTACCTATTCCTACAATCCTGAAATGTCTTTTACACCTTTCTTTTAGTATCAAAAGTCACAGTTGCCTTCCAAGGCCAGTAAAGCCTATCTTACAGCTCACCAAAAGGAGGAGATCTCATTCCTCTGCTTTCTTTCAAGGCTCCTCTATCTCCATGCATCCTTTCCTGTGTCGGCTCTGATACTCACCGGGCTGTTTAATGAGCCAGTTCAGCTCACTAACCCAACGGAGAACCATCTCTTCCCTGCTGGGGTGTTGTTTTTGCTGGGTTAGCGAGTTGAAGGGTCGATGAATGCAAGCAGCAGTAAGTGTCTGTACCGTGCTAAGGGTAGCAATGGGAGTTATGAGGAAGAACGTAGACAGGTAGTGTCCCTCCTCATGTTGTAGGTGATGAGCTATTAAACTTGGCTCAACTTTTCTTGCATGCTAACAAAAATTATCACTTTTCTTACTGTCACTTCTACGAGGAGGTAGCCTGTTGTCTCTCTACAAAAATTAAATGCATTGAATACATATATGAAGAATATCAGTGATACCACTGATTGTGGTGTTCATTTTTATATTGAATTCCATAAAGATATTTCTAACTGTCCACTGAAGCTGCAACAAAATGACCAGTATGCACTGGAGGTCCACAGAATGACAGCTGCCATGAACTGGAGTCCAGCAGATTATACAGTAGCCTGGGTGTAGACATCTAGGGGTTCAACCCAGCTGTTTGGATTGTTCTAGTAAATCAGCCTGTTCTTTTGTAGTAAGCATCCTGGCAAAACTGAAACTCACAGTGTACAGGAATATATCTATCTATCTATGTATATATAGTATTATATAATATCAGTAGAAAAAAATATATTTATTGGAGCAGGGCTTCACCTCTTTGCAATAGTAGGATATTTTCAAAGCAGCTGAGGGAGGTGGCTCGCAGCCAGTTTGCGCCCGAAGACATGGGGCTTGCAGCAGCGGCTGCTGGGCTGCTTCCTCTCACTAGTTTGTCCCCTCCTATTTTGAATGAGGCATGGCAGAAATGGACAAGAAGTGTTCACTGTAACTGGATGCAAAGAACAAAGTGTCTGCCTTCTACCCAATTACAAATGTGGCATCAGCTGTTTATCAGAGTAATGCTTACACCCATTAATTCCCAAGCATTCTGGAAGCACTGTAATCTTCTCCCTTACCCCTGTAAGTCAGCAGTGCTTCGTCAAGGAACTCTGCAGCTGGGCGGAAGTGTTTGGAGATATCCATATCTGGAAAATCATCCACTTCAATGCCCAGGTATTGGATATTCAGACCATTGTAGAAACCTGGTCCTGTGTATACACCTGTACCATGAGCTGCGTTCAAGACATGCGTGATCCCCAGTCTCTTCAAACGGCTTTTGTTCACTGCAACACTTCTTCAGAAAAGAAAGAAAGATGTTAGATATCGGTGCTCCTATTTCGGGTAGGAAAGAAGCTGCCTGCTACAAGCGCTACAGAGCTCCCAGTCTGTATTACTCATCCAACACGCGGCTCCACTCGGACCTTAATGTCCTTTGAGAGTTCTACAGGTATTTCTTTCCAATACTCACCAGGAAAAGAAAATGAGAAACCTGCACTCACCAGTAGAGCTGCATGCTCAATTTCCACTCCAGCTTGATTTTAAACTCAACCTGCCATCCTAGGTTCATGCTGTTTACTTATTTCTCAATTTTTATCACTCTGTAATTGATGCTTTACACTATATCCCCTTCTAATTATGTTCTGGTCACTTGCACAGGTGTCTCAGACAGCTGAGCCATGGTACAGAAGACCTAACCATTTCCACTGGATATTTGCTACCGCATTTCTTTTTTAACTCTCTTTTACATAACAAAGACTTTAGTCCCAATTTCAGGGTCAAATTCCAATCAGAACAGTGTAATTTGGGCTCATTTACCTTTTTCTCTCCTAAATTGTCAAAGCATCAAAATAGCATAGGAAAGCTGCTGATTCTATTCCAGAAGTATTTACTTTTCAGTGCAGAGATCTTTGTGAGCACATTCTGAAAAACATTTTGGGGGTCTCCAGGGGTGAAAGGTATTAGATGCATGTAGTACATGTTATGCCTTCAATGGTTCCATCTGACCCTTCACAGGGAATCTCCTGCAACTTGATGACAAAAGCTGACACTCACTTTTCTGCTATGAAGACATTAGGCCAGACTTCATCCACAGCATCCCTGGGGGTCTCCAGCCTGTCCTTCACAAGTGCCCTCTGCAAGTCCATCACACACGGCGTGTTAAACAAGCTGGTGTCATCAATCTTTGCCTTAACTCGGTTGTACAGGTCTTCCACCATCAACTGCTGCGCAGACTCTAACATCCTGGGACACACTGAATCTACCTTGGCATCCTTTGTGTTCAGTTCTGGAATAAACTGACATTGTAACTAAAAGCATGTAAAAACAAAGCAAATATATTTCTTATTTGATAATATATCGAATTATATATTCAAATATATTAGACCTGTCATTCTTTGTTCCTGGAACAAGCCTTGTGGCTTGGTTTTTTCCCAGTAACGTCACACCGTCCTGTCTGTAATGTGTGCATGTACATGCTTATCTAGCAGCCTGAAGGTAGTTAGTAATGGGAAGAGCATATTGCACTGTCCTCTCAGTCCAGAGACCCACACTGGCCAAAGGCCTGGGAGTTAAGGACACACTCATTCTAGCCCCAGGAGAATGCAGTCGCTCTCTACAGCTTCCTGAGGAGAGGAAGTGGAGAGGGAGGTGCTGATCTCTTCTCCCTGGTATACAGTGATAGGACGCATGGGAATGGTTCAAAGCTGCACCAGGGGAGGTTTAGACTGGACATTAGGAAGCATTTCTTTACTGAGAGGGTGGTCAAACACTGCAACAGGCTTGCTAGAGAGGCGGTCGATGCCCCAAGCCTGTCAGTGTTTAAGAGGCATTTGGACAATGCCCTTAATATCATGCTTTAGCTTTTGGTGAGCCCTAAAGCGGTCAGGCAGTTGGACTAGATGATCGTTGTAGGTCCCCCCCAACTGAAATAGTCTAGTCTATTCTATTCTATTCTATTCTATTCTATTCTATTCTATTCTATTCTATTCCATTCTATTCTATTCCATTCTATTCTATTCTATTCTAGTTTGTTGCAGCAAGCAACCAGCAATCCAACTGTATTCACCACTGTGGTACATGATTCTGCCACAGATTCAGTGCACAACTTCAAAGGAAGTCACCAAATCTTTCTGTAAATTGTTATTTCTTTGTGTTTTTCACCTCTGCCTCAGGTGGGGTTTTCTCATAATGGCTTTTTTATCATTTTAGGATCTCTGGATGAGAAAGGCAAAACAAGGGCAACTCAAGTCTCTATTACTTACATAGTTCTTTTACCCTTCCTCCTCTTACCTTCATTGATTATTTGTTTGGCAGCCACAGCAGATGACAGATGGA
This sequence comes from Fregata magnificens, assembly GCA_013389945.1. Lineage (NCBI taxonomy): Eukaryota > Metazoa > Chordata > Aves > Suliformes > Fregatidae > Fregata > Fregata magnificens. Next base: position 199,296 of record WAAD01039738.1, read on the forward strand.
TTGGTTCCATGAAGATGCTCTCTGTCTCAGTGTCCGATATCACTGAATACCTGCCAACCAACCACACTGCCTATTAGGCAAAGGTCCTCCACTGGGATCCCATCTCCATGACTTTAGTCCTTTTCACCCATTCCAGAAGACAGCAGCAGGGAACTGAGCAGTGAGGATCCTTTGATGGTAGAAGGGAAGCCCCAGCTCTTCTCCCACCCCTCACCCCCACCCTGCTTTCCAGCATGGTGCTACAGGCTTCAAATATGCCTTGGTATCCAGTGTTTGCAGGATGTAGACAGGTCCCATGGGGAGCAGCTGCAGTGGGCTGGGAGTGCAAGAGAATGGACTGGTGGAGGAGTTTTTGGGTAGAGAAGATCAGTGTCTGGGAGGGGGATGGAGCACAAGGAATAGTCTCACAAGTAGCTCCCATTTAGACAGACAGACATAAACATTATACTAACTAGAATTTATTGAACAGTTCAAAACAGATCATGCTGAAAACTGTTGGGTTTTTTTTTTCTGTTGGCTAATTGCCTACAAGCATTCTTCAAGTTATCACAGGCTGCAATGCAAGCATTAAGACTGAAGCCTGTGAAACTCTCCCTCAGTACTCAGTACATTGGTCACTTCATAGCATGAATCTGTGGTCAGTCTCTCCACTCACACAGTGTTGTCTAACTGCACATCAGAAACAACTATGAAACCCACAAACACCTTTGAAGGGAGTTCTTTGACACAGAGCGTGATTTACATAAGTTTTTGTTAAGCTAAAAAGGGCTACAATCTTGAAAACAAATCTATTTCCGTCTGGGTCCCTGTACAGTCCAAATAAATCTTCTTTTCTTATTTAGACCATCTCAACAAAATATTTTACAGAGCTTTTTCCCTGATGCACAACCTCTACATTTCCTTCCAATAGATGGTAGAGATCATTAGGACAAGTTTGCTGCCATCACAGAAGCTATCTGGCAATGCAGGCTTGCAGTACTTGCAACACACTGTTTGTTTTTGTTTAATTAAAGCAGGAGAGGGAGGGTGATTAATGTGCAGTCAGGGTGCAGCAAAGTGTCTGGAGAGCTAAACTGCTTTCATTCTCCAGAATCAAAATGGAGAGCACAGCCATACGAAACCACTTAATGGGCTCATCTAGGTCATTTAGTTGGGTTCCGGCACTTGTCAACCGTGACTGAAATTAATCCTTTCCTAGCTCTTCAAAGGAGTTTATGAGATGAGCAAGGGGAGTCTCAGTCTCATTTACAGGAGCTGACACAAATTTGCAGCTATGCCCTGCCTTCAATTCCTTTTGCTGTAAAGGTTGCCTCCAAGCTCAATAAAAAGATAGCAGTTGGTAATAATCTGCCACCACAGCCTCAACGCTTTTTACCTGTAGCTGCCCCGAGCATCCATGAAACACACAGGTGCAGAACACTCCAAGCCTGGATGCTTCAAGGACCTGGTTCTGGCTGGGAAGGACCTTGCCATTTTCATCATTGATTTTGGCATTGACAGCAAGAAAAAAAGGAGGGGAAAAAAGAANGGAAAGGAAAGGAAAGGAAAGGAAAGGAAAGGAAAGGAAAGGAAAGGAAAGGAAAGGAAAGGAAAGGAAAGGAAAGGAAAGGAAAAGGAAAGGAAAGGAAAGAAAGGAAAGGAAAGGAAAGGAAAGGAAAGGAAAGGAAAGGGAAAGGAAGGGAAAGGAAAGGAGGAAATAACCTGGAGAGGTGCTTCTGTTCATTTTGAATGACTGATGAGCAGTACAAGGGTGATTTACTAAGTTCAATACATAATTTTACTTTATGTCAGCTCAGTGAACTTCCTAAACAATTTTTAAACGCATGTAGCTAAATGAAATAAGCACTCTGCAGTGCCCCACAGTTAATGGGAAACATTTTATAACCTCCTACTTGTTGAGGGCCACTGGGGCAGGTTCTTTTCAAACACGATCCCTACTCCCTGCCTTCAGCTAAAGCATCTCAAAGTGTACAGAAAGCCCTGCAGACCATTTTGCTTTAGGAAAAGAGTACAAAGGGATGTATTTTTCCTTGTATTAGGAGAAAACACATCTAATCATGCTTGTTTTGCTTGAGGTAACTCAATTTCTGCTTGTGCTGTGACAGCCTCCTGTTCAGTGCCCAAAGCCTGTAGCTAAAGATGGCTCTGAACCAAACCCAAATCTGAAGACCCTCAGTCTTTCTGGGGCTGGGAAAGGCTAATATCAACATTAAAAAATCCACAGGTCCTTATAATGGACAGAAAGACAGGGCTGAATTTGGGAAGAGTTGAAATCCGGATCAGAAGTTTTAGTGTGGGGGTGGACGTGAGAGGACGAGACAGGGAAAAGCAACAATACCACCCCACAGTAAAGATTTCTGCAATTTATCCCCACCGTGTGTGCATACACTCTCAGCGGGATGGATTAATTAGTGCATAAGTCCTGCCTCTGCAGTCTCTCTCCCCGCCAGCACACTAACGCCCGCCTCTGGGAGGGGAGGGAAGCCCTGGGCTCCAAGCTTGATCCAAGTGACTGTGCAGAGAGGAGGCGGTGGAAGAGGAGGGGAGGCAAGCTGATCTACCACGTGCTACCGGCAGGCCATGGCGGCACCTGCAGCAAGCATACTCACCGGCTGGGTGAGGGGCTGCGGAGATAGTGGGCCTGCACAGCCTTTACGTCCGCTCCCTCATCCTCCTCATCGGGCACCACCTGCTCGCTGTCCGAATCTCTGCCACTGGCCATGGCAGCTGCAAGAGGATCCGCTACAAGGGGAGCACAGCAGGAGGGAGGGCCGTTACAGAGGTCTGCACGGGAGGCCATCCCCCGGCCATGGTGCGGTGGTGGCAGGGGGAGTACAGGAGAATGGGCTCCCACATCTTGCTCCCACAACCCTGCGAGCAGCCCTTGCCACACGCCAGCCACACTGGCTCCTCTGCCAGGGTGCCTGCCATTCCCAAGGCCTCGTGCAGGTCCCTGGCTGGTGCCCAGCAAGTGCCAATGCCCTTCTTGCCTGTGAGTAAGCATGCAGGAAGGCCAGGAAGGAAGGGGTGGCGGGGCAGAAACTCTATCCCCCGCCTGGCCGGCTCAGGCCATGTGTGGTGGCTGGAAGGAGCTGTACACAGCCAGAGCTGGACTGCAAGGAGCGACGGGGGCAAGAAACATGAGACCTCGCGTCCCCAGAATGAAACGCTCCTAAAGCTCAAGGCCAAAGGCGCTTTAAGCCTCGGGACTTTGTCCTTGTAATCCTTTGTGGGGAGGCTGCCATGCCCGCCCTGGGTGCGGGAGAGCGAGGGGGCCATAGCTCGGTTAGGAGCAAGAGAACGCAGCAGCCGCCCCTTTCCCGGGTCCAGCCAGAGCGACTCCTGCCTCACCATGCCATGACAGCCAGTGGTGGCTCCGAAGGGCCCCAGCAGCCGGCCTCAGGTGGGAGGATCGCAGCCGCGTGCCACCAACAGGACTGAGGAGCGGCTGCTGCTCACAGGGCAGCGAGCAGGGAGGCGGGGGAGAAAGGAAAGGGCACTTACCCGCTGTGCCTGAACGACTCTGCTGGGGGTCCCTGCCGGAGGCACGGCAAAGGAGTCCAGTGAAGAGGGCAGGAAACCTGGTAGGGAACGGTACTGGGGGGAGAGAAATCAGCTGCCCCCTCTTGCTCTCTCTGTGGCTTCTTCATCAAGGGGCAGGACAACTGTCAGCACCAAACCTTTATCAGCTTTCTAAATATAGTGTTGTCCTGACACTGGCTGCTGGATTGCAGGGGGAAAGAATTCAGTGCCTCATAGACGGCAGCTGGTCAAGCACTTAACTCCTTCCCTGCTGTGGGCTGGATCCTCCAACATTTCCCAGTTGCAGGAGGAGCCCAGAGAAGAGCCCAGAGCCAGTGCAGCTGGACCTCCGCCTGAAGGGAGCCTCCAGGCAACTGGCACCCCAAAAGGCGCAACCTGAAATGCTGGTATGACCTCTGATGTCCTTGAGAAATGCAGTGCGGGATGAGCCATTCCAAGCTTACTAGAAGCAAGCTACCTGTCAACTCCCTAGACTTCTGTAAGGTCTTTGATATGGCCCCCCACAACATTCTTATCTCAAAATTGCAGAGAGATGGATTTGATGGATGGACTATTTGATGGATAAGGAATTGGCTGGATGGCTGCATCCAGTTACAGTCAATGACTCAGTGTCCAAACGGAGATCAGTAACAAGTGGTGTCCCTCAGGGGTCTGTATTGCGACCAGTACTGTTCAATATCTTCATTAATGACATAGACAGCAGGACTGAGTGCACCCTCAGCAAGTTTGCGGATGACACCAAGCTGAGTGGTGCGGCTGATTCGCTAGAGGGAAGGGATGCCATCCAGAGGGACCTTGACAGGCCTGAGGAGTGGGCCCATGTAAACCTCATGAAGTTCAACAAGGCCAAGCACAAGGTCCTGCACGTCGGTTGGGGCAATCCCCAATATCAGTACAGACTGGAGGATGAAGGGATTGAGAGCAGCCCTGCGGAGAAGGACTTGGGGATAGCGGTAGATGAAAGACTGGACATAACCTGGCAATGTGCGCTTGCAGCCCAGAAAGCCAATTGTATGCTGGGCTGCGTCAGAAGAACCGTGGCCAGCAGGTCGAGGGAAGCAATCCTCCCCTCTACTCCACTCTGGCGAGACCCCACCTGGAGTGCTGTGTCCAACTCTGGAGCCCCCAGCACAAGACATGGACCTGTTGGAGCGTGTCCAGAGGAGGGCCACCAAAATGATCAGAGGGCTGAAACACCTCTCCTATGAAGAAAGGCTGAGAGAGTTGGTGGTGTTCAGTCTGGAGAAGAGCAGGTTCCATTGCAGCCTTTCAGTACTTAAAGGGGGCTTATAAGAAAGATGGAGAGAGACTTTTTACCAGGGCCTGTAGTGACAGGACAAGGGGAAATGATTTTAAACTAAGAGGGTAGATTTAGATTAGATATAAGTAAGAAATTCTTTACAATGAGGGTGGTGAGCCACTGGAACAGGTTGCCCAGAGAAGTTGTGGATGCCCCATCCCTGGAAGTGTTCAAAGCCAGGTTGGATGGGGTTTTTGAGCAACCTGATCTAGTGGAAGGTGTCCCTGCTCATGGCAAGGAGGTTAGACTAGATGATCTTTGAAGGTCCCTTCTGTGGGGACCAAACCAAACCACTCTGTGGTTCTATGATTGTACGATGAGCTGATTTTCTTTCTTGGAAGAGCTAGGACTGAGGCACACTGTATCTTTTCTGATGGCTTTTCAAAGAGGAAACCTTCAGTTCCCATCTCTTGACTGCCCAGCAAAGCTCATGGGCCAGGCTGGTCTGAGGCAGAAGCAGATGAAAGCCTAAAAACTATTTACCTGTACGGGGGGCTCCAGTTCTGAGTCATGCAATGACATCCCATTGTTGATTCCTTTTGCAAACAAGCAAGCAAACAAGAAAGGAAGTGGAAAAGAGAACTGACCTATCTCATACCACAGATACCTTTGCTGCTGCATCATGCTGGGCAAGGCTTGCATACACCCATTCCTTCTTACTTCAGTGCTGCACCCCCACATGGGGGTGGGGCCACATCTGCAGCGATACCACATCATGGCAGGGAAGGGCCGTGAAACAGGCACTCAAGTCTTTGTGTGCTCATAGCCTAGACTTGTGTTAGTACAGTTACCGGGGTAAGCAAGCAGGAACAAGAGAAAGTGGTATATTGAATCTCAAGTGTCATATCAAGGGGAGAAATGGATTACTCATTACAGGTTTGAAAGAGATCCTAATGGTTTCATGTACCAAAAGGATGAATTGTGTTGATCCTACAGCTGCCTCCTCCGGGCAATGCAATTTTTAGCCACTTCTGCAATGCAGTGCCACATGTGCTCTCGTTAATTACTGCTAATTGAGGCAGGAAGTGATCTAAAGACATTTGCCTATGGACTCCCTTATTATTGGAGAACAGAGTTTTCAAAGGACCTAAATGTTGTGGGAGCACATATAGCATTGACGCCCAATAAAAACTGATGCTTTTAAGTCACTGAGCTGCTTCTGAAAATCCTGTTCGTGAATCTTTAGGGTACAGCTGCAGCAGGGGATGATGGCTAGACCTGAAAGCCCTGCCATGCCCACCGCAACCGTTCACATGTCGAGATGCAGATAGGATCGCATATGTTGCAGACTTGTGGAGAATACACAGACAGCAGGCAGCCTGGCACCTCTTCCTCACTGCTTGTTACAAGTTGTTGCTTTATGGGATCAAGATGACCATGCAGAACAGAGGCAAGGATGCTAGAAATCTTTGCTAATTAATGTATACACATGCAAACATAGCAAAAAGTAACAAGCTGTAAGTGGTTGGGCATCTGTCATTGGTGATTCATTCAGATGAATTCATTCAGAATTCATCCATTCAGAGATTAACCCGAACTGAACATGGCCAGGTGCTGTCCTCTTACGTGGGAAAGATGGGATCTTGATGGAAGGTTCCTGTTTCTCCATCGTAACTTAAAAGGAGCTACTATCATTTATAGTGTTAGCACTATGCTACCTATGCATTAATCCTCATTGGCTTTTATAGGCGAGCCTTATCAGAGTATGTATTTTTGGCAAGACAATGAACCCGCCCTAGTTTTGTATTAAAGCTTTTCATGTCAATGGCAGTGAAGAAGTTGATGTGTGTCAGCCTACACTAAGAAATAGGCCTGCGTTAGCCTAAGTAGGGCCGTGGCAAAGCTTTGGCAGTGTTGCCAGTACCTATGGCAGTTCTTTTAGCTGTGGTGCCAATGAGTGAGTTTTGGCAGCTCAGGCTAGACAGGGAAAGAAAGTCAACCCAGAAACAACATTAAAATCTCTTAAAATTGCCAGCTGTCCCAGTCTTTCTGTTTGGGCAGCTCTACTGACTTTTCATAGGTAAACTGTACATTTGCCTCCTGCATTTATCAACAGCTCCTGAAGCCCCCAAGGAGAACTCTTAGGGAAAAGTAACAGGATATAAGTGCCTAAATACCTTTTCCAATCCAGGCCTAAATAACTAACAAAAGCAATAAATAAAGTGCATCTAAACAAGTGTCTTAATATCAGATTTATGTAAGTATCAGGTGTTGAAGCATATGCTCTCTATGATGTCTAGGAAACCAGTCTTATTTAGCTAAGTCTCCAAAACAACAGAACATTATCAATCCCAGGTTGCCTAAGAGGTACCATTAATTTAAATTTCTATCTTATCCCAACTAATTGGGATTGCTGATTTTTATGAGACTGAAAGGAACTTCCTGTCTCTAAGATTACTATTCATCTGTCAAATTTAGCTGAAAACAGTGAAGTGGCTTTTGAAATTACTGGGGAGAAGGGAAGTTGTGTAAATGATAGTGAAAGTCTTATTTCTGTGAAGAGGATAACGGCAAGCTTACCAAGTTGGTACAGTGTCTGTCAGGGACTGTGACCAAGTTCTTTCGGTGAATACTCAAAGCTGTTATGTACAGAACTGAGAACAGAGGAAGTGTGGGCAGATGGTGTACAGTGATGGCATTTCTGTCACTATCTCTGTTTGTCAGATTCCATTAAAATATTAAATGGGAACAAAATGAAAAGTGTGGAAGCTAGAGTAAAGATCCTACATGTCTCTCTCTGGAGGCTGTGATATAAAGTCACAAAGATCTTAAAGTCTTTAAAAGAGGTAAAAATTTAAGAACCTTGTCCTTGTGGGGAACCTCATCCTTGCAGGGAACGTCATCCTTGTGGGCTCCGAAGAGGAGAAAGGAGACTACTGACTTTGCTCCAGTTTTGTTTACATCTTGAGTCATTTGTAGTTAGCATTTAGAGGTTAGCAAGCTGGTTTTGGACAAAGGCTCACCTCTCTTTGCAGGGTCCTTGCCATCTCCTAATGCTGGCAGACTATCAAAGATGAGACGCATACAGCAGGACATATTTTTCTACTGGCTGTCCTAATTTGGAAGATTGCCAAAGAATGCAGTTTCTGTACTCTGATGTGCTTTAATTCGCTGTGTGCTAGCAGTTTGTTTGATGAGAACTGAGGTTATATATCAAGCACAAAAGTATAGATTGTCCTTTCTATCAGAAGGATTGGATTTCCTGTCACTCATAAGTTCCATTGTGTTGGAGGTGTTTTGAACACCTGCCATATAGACAAAAAGGCAATCATCTTTAGCGTGGCTTTTGGGAAGCTTACCATGCAAGTATGGGGTCAGCAAAAGATCAAGATCCAGATCCACTTTACTGTACTAAACACAGGTATCTCTGGTGTAGACACACACTGTTAAGGTAGCCTCCTTCAATAATCAAAACATAGTTCATCAATATTATCACTGCATTGTGAGTATGATTCATTTCATCTGAAAATGATGTCTGAAGACATGAAGTCCCCATCTAAGGTGCCTAAAATGATCACTCACACCCTAAAAGTGACTTTGGCTCTCGAATGGCTAGAAATAGAGCATAGATGACTATCCCAGATGGAGACATCCCTTGCTGCCTATTGGCAGTGAAGAGTTTAAAAGATATGCTAGCCAGCTGCACTCACTTAAATGTAATGTCAGATATTTGCCTGAGCTGCCATCCGTCCTCCTTTTATTCTTCAGTCAATTATAGCAGCAGTTATTTGTGCTTTCCAAGTGCCCATCCAGAATACATGAGCAGTGGCTGGACTTCCACTGCACATGCCTCAACAGATACGTGGCTAGCATGCTACAAGCTGTTGATCGGTTCATCTAACAGCCTTTTTCCACGGAAAGGCAGAAAGTACCTTTGGTACATACAGCTGTTGTGCAAGCCACACACTGGGACAGTTGAATGTTAGGCATAAGAACCCGGCTGAGATGCATCTCACATATTTAGATAACCCATTAGTCATCAAATTCTCATAAATTACATATTCTCACAGGTATTTAAAGTAAGTGGAGTTAAGCACCTCAGTTCCTTAAAGCCTGGATGTGGGCAAGCTGCCTGCATTGTGAGACACTTCAATAAGTTTTTAACTCTGGCCCTAGGCTCCCTTAATAAGTATTTAAGATGAAGGAGGCTTATCCTCCCCTAGTTACATGTAATAGCATGCTTCTTTTGTTGTATTGTTGTATTGTACACTCCCAGTGGCCGCACCCTTCACTTTGCCTCTTCTCTTGCTTTATCTACCTGCCTGTTAGGAGAAAGTGGGAAAGGCAGTTTAATTGGGGAAGAAAGTTCACAACTAGGGAAGGAGTTCACAAGCCTCCTCTCTGCCCCTAGGCAGAGAGCAACAAGTGATATCAAAGCCTACTGGTGATCTGGCTTGTCATTCTGCCTGGGAGGGGAGTGGTAGACTGGAGAAGCACTTTAAAAGAGACTGAGGAAGTGAACCTGTGATGTCACCGTGAGGCAGCCCTTCAGCTAAAGCCCATTACTTACCCAGCCACCTAGAGATTACAAGGAAGAGCACTGTAGAGGTGAAACAAAGGAGAGATGAGGAGGACAGCAATGACAAGACTTCGGCTGTTCGTTTTCAGTGCAAGTGAGTACTAATTTGGTTATGTCCTCGAGGGTTGGGTAGAAGGAAACAGCACTACCAAGTCCGAGTATTCCAATGGACTTTGTGTGTTTCTTTTTTGTTTAGTAGAAGTTCCTTCATGTTTATGATCAGGCAGCTGTGTTTACTGTCACTGTGCTGAATGTCCAGACTCACAGGCATCTCTAAAGCTGCAAGACCGTGTTAGGAACAGGAAAAGAATGGTATTCTTCAGGAGGCTGGAAAATATTTTTTAAAAACTGTTTTAATGGCTTCCATTAAATACAACGTTTACCTCTGAAGAAGGAACTTCCTCAACTGGAAGTGGAAAAGTCCTTGGGTTTTATTCTTTCATACATAAATCTGCGTGTACCAGTCTAAATTCTAAAAAAGTTTAAATCCTACTGTTTATATGTACTCCAATGCAACTTGTGATGTCTATATATTATTCACGTCAAGGGGATGCAGAACGATCCCTACTAACACATATAAATCAGCCAGCTCACCCTTGGCCTTCATCACAGACTTGCCCTTTCTCATCCTGCCTTGCAGTGCCTGCAGTCTCAGTTCCACTGCTTTTTGACCTGTCTCGTCTTCTCGTGCCAATGCTCCTACACCTTCTTCCAGGCTTCAAACAAAGCTACGCACGTGGAAATCGCTTGGGTTTTTTACCAAAAATCCTGAAAACCTCACTTCAACAATAAGACCCACAAGAAGGAAATCCACAAAGTTTAATGTAATTAGAAAAAGTGGATGTGCTCCATATGCAAAAAATGTGACTTGGGTCATGATTTGATGATCATTGTGTAAATTGTGTAATGCCATTGGTATTCATTCTCCTTTTTCATCTTTCTCACCTTTCGTGCTATCCAAATTATAGATGGGAAACTTTTCAGAGCAGAAATATGTATGTTGGGTGAAGCTCTTCTTGCCTGTTTGGGCAGGACTCAAATGGTAACAATTCAGTGTTAAAATACTTGCCTGTAAAAATTTTTTGGAGAACGTATAGTAGATTCCTGCACTGCACCAGAGTGGAGAAACCACACAGCACATGGCAGAGCAGTGTTGGGATGCCAGAGCTGCCCTGAATGAGCTGCATCAGGATCTCAGCACAGGCTGACTTCTGCTGCTGTACAGCTTTCCACTGCAGTTGTGTGAATAACTGGTGCTGTGTGCTTGCTGAAGGAAAAGCCCCTAATGGTCATTCTGAATCAAACAAAATATTTACTTTAAATGCAAATTTTCACATTTAAGAGGTTTCCCCTCTCCCACATTGGGATGAAATTTCAGCTAAATTCTGAGGTAATGTATTGAGGAATTAAAAGTCAGAGCATTTCCTTGTAAAAGTGAAGGAACATATTTCCACTTTTCCTACTTTCTTCACTAGCCAAATCTACGAAGACAAATCAGCAATAATAATTTTGCTTGATCAGAATCTCAGTTTTTTCAGAAAAAAAAAATTCCTCTAATTGTTTCCAGCTCTATTAATTGCCCTTCATTCTGTTTTGATTAACACTTACTCGGTAAGGAATGCAAAAATAGACACGTCACTTTGATTTTCGCCTTCCTTTGTACAAGTACGAATGTTTAAGTTGAACAGAGGGAGACAAAACCCTTTCGCAATTTCTTAAAATATTATAGACATACTAATTAATAACACAAAAAAAGTAATTCTAAGGCTTAAATCTAGGTGATGCCATCCCTCTAGTACTATACAGGCTATTTGCCGTCTCTCCTTTTCTGAAGTTCTTTCAGAATTGGCCCTCTCCTCCCTTCAGCCGTACTTAGAATAGGTTCTGTTTTCTCTCGGAAAAAAACCCCAACCCCTGAAGAATAAGCCCCAATTTTTAGACACGCTGACTGTGACTAGCTGGCTGTTGGTGACTTTGTGAAGAAGTGAAATGTGGTGAGAAGGGGGAAGGAGGAAATCAGTGTGAGTAAATGGCATCCCAGAATGAAACCATGCAGCTTCCCCAAGAGCCAGAAGGAGCCCTAACAAGGGAGGAGTGGGAGCCAGAAAGAGATGTCGTGGGTGAAAAACGGGAGAGCATCAGAAGAAGTCGGGCATTAGGGTGACAGCAACAGAGGAATAAGCAGTCTTGCTTGTTACAGGCTGTGTCTCTTGTACATGGTGTTTGGTTCAGCTGTTCCCTGACTCTGCACTGAAGACATGTTTGGAAAAAAAACCCCCAAAAATCTCATTTCTTGTAGGATTTGAGTTGTCCAACTGGAAGGAAAAACACTTGTGAGGGGAAGCCTTAGGGTTGGGCAGTCTCCTCGCTGCCTCAGGGCTGAGTTAATGACCTGTGAGTGAACCCCGGCCTGGTGGAACCAGTTTCTGAATGACAAAAGGATCAGGAAATGGGTTTTGCTCCATCTCCTAGTACAGATGGTGGTGCTTTTCACCTAAATGCAGGAAAGCATCTCTATCCAGTCGCAATAGGCAACGAGAAAGCTTTCAAACGCAGTCAAAAAGAGCCTTGGGGCTATGCAAACATGGCCCTTGCACTGGGTGCTCCAGAGCAGGGAAAGACCTGGGAGTGGTGGCAATAAAACCATGCCAGAAATACTTTGCCCTGCTGGTTTCCTTCTCATAGCTGTCAGTAGCTGTAAGTGAATTTATCCCTGAGAGAACAGAAACCACTACCACCATGTCACAGAGGAAGAGACTAAAACGCATACTTAACTAATTAACTGTGCAAGACCACAGAATAACTCGGTTACGGGATGGGGAACACAGAAAGGTGGGAACTTCGGCTAGAAGCATCCTGCTCTGGTCACTTGGCCACCTCTCCTTAGCGGGATGCTAACAAGTGCAGAAGGCAGTCTTTGTACTCCTGCTGAAAATGTCTGAAGCTGCTTCTGAAGACAGCTGTGGAAGGGAGGGCAACCCTGCCCGGCAGCAAGGAAAGAGGGGTGCAGGGGAGGGAAAGGTTTGGCTGCTGTGAAAATTCCCATCAAACTCCTCTCAGGAGACAGAAGATGCAGCAGTTCTGTAAGTATAGGCCATTTCTAGGAAAAGACTTGAAGGATCATTTGCTATGGAGAACAGACTGGATCCAGGAAGCTGTTACAGAAGCTTTTGCCTCTCCCAGGGGGGAGCAGATCCCTGTGCCAGCTGTCCCATGTTACCCTGTGCAAGTACCTGAATTGCTACCTGCAAGTCCCTAGCACAGTGACAACCAAACCTTTTGGGTCTCTATGCTGTTATTTTCTAAGGGACACTATCATTCACTGCTGTTACAGTCAGGGATCTGGTAGTGCTCAACTTGCCAATGGCTTACTCTTATTGACCTAACACATGTGGCTGTGGTCTTTTCCTGACTAAAAAAGCATGTATTCACAATCTGTTTGCAACTCAAGGTGGAATCTAGATGTCCTTTGTTCTCTCCCTTACACACTGCATTTCCTTATGGATCTAATCTGGACAGAGACATGGCAGAATGAGGACCCAAAGCTTGCTAGATGGCAACTTTTCAGTCAAATCCTTTCTGGGGAACACTGACAGCCTGGTTCTTTCAGAAGCAAATCTTCACCAGCACACACAGCATGCCCCTCTCAGGAAAAGCATACACTTCTGCCCTCCTCCACTTTCCTCCTTACTGGACCATGTTCCTCATTGCCATTGGAGTGCCTCTGAGCGGCACTCCCTTTCTTGCCTCCCTACACTCCCTTTAACTGGTTTCAGACTTAGATTTTTTTCAAATGATTCAGTTTGGTGCCATAAAAAAAAAAAAACCCAAACAAAAAACCAAAACCACACACAAACTGTAAGGAGAAAGCAGGTGTTTTTAAGCATAGGTTCCCACAGGCATGAAGGTCATCTATGGAAGGGCAGAGGTAAACCTTCAGCCCAATTCTGAGAATAACTAAGACCTGCCACTAGCTAATGCGCGGGTATGATGAATTAAGCATCCAGTCAAGTGGAATACAGCATACAAGAAACACCTACCCTGCACCCTGCATGCTTCACCAGGGCACAGAGGGATTTCTGTTTTATTCAACTCTCAGCTATTCCTGTGCTCCACAGGCAGGAGCTACAGTTCTTGGACGAAAGGTGACTACTACCCTACTCATTTTTAAAAACTAATAGCTATTCTTCTCTTGTTTCTTTAAAGCTCTCTTTGCTTTTCTAGGTTTTTCTCTTTTCAGGGCATTACATGAACAGGTTTTGATTCCCTAGCACAAAATGTCACTTCTCTATGGACTTGGATGGAGGCAAGTTATTTGACAGTTTTCCTGATCCCTGAAATTTGACAATATCAATTTGTTAGTTTAGCCTGAATCCTTAAGACTGCTGATGCACTTGTATTATCTGTTTATCTGTCTCCCTCTACATTTAGAACTGTCAAAGGATGTCAGTCACACTGAAAGAGGTCTCAGGAGAAAAAATACATCTTTATAAACTCCATGGCAATGTATGTCCAGGTAAAGAAGAGGGAAGCGAGGAACGGAAAGCAGAGTTTAACTCTTAGCCATCCTCTGCAGCAGCTTCCTATAGTCAATCAGCCACAACGTACATCACCTCTTGCTCAGTGGGGAATGTCATGGATGACAGAGCGGATGTGGGGTTATTGTGGCATGTAAGAAAACCAAAGAGACAAAATGTAGAATCCAGATGTCGTTGATTTTGCTGACTGCAGAATTTATTCTCTTCCTAGTTCTGGTGACTGCTCATGCCCTCACTCTGGAAGCACCTGCCAAGGAAATACAGGTGGCACGAGGGAACAACGTTACTCTCCGCTGTAATTTTCAAACTAAGGCTTCTATTGGCTCAGGAGATTTTGTTTTCTGGAAGAAAATCAATAGTGCGGTAAATCAAGTTGCATAAAGAAACAAATGATAGGACATCCAAGAGGGGGGTGGGAGGAGAGATGGAAGCAGGACTGTGGGTGGGAATGTGTGTTGGAAGAAAAAGATTCCTTCAAGACTTTCTTTAATCTCAGAACTATGCAAACAGAAGCTCTGATTCTAGATGGTATTTATCCCAAATCTATTGCATGATACTAGGCAAGCCCCCATCCTTCTCTTTTCTCTCTCTTGGTCTTGCATCTCTGTATTGAGGATACATCACTGTATGTACCGTGGGTTTACATCTATTAACATATGTGAAATACTCAGATACTTTATAAAAATAGATGCATATTTTAAGTATATATATTATACATATATATTTTTATATATACATATCGTTGATACTATATAAAAAGTTTTAAGTTGATGATAATAGGACATGGAGAGATTCTTGAGGTCTCCTACATTCACATGGAGTATTTGAAGGTAAAGAGACCTCTAAAGTTCTCCTTGACTTCTTGGGAATTAGTGAGAGAGGGAGCAGCCTTTGGAGATCTCCTTGCAGTAACTGCCAAGGGTTTCTTCTCTGAAGATCCTTGCTGGATGGAAGCAAGGGCGTTTGTGTAATCATAGGGGAATTTGATTGACATATGGATCTCAGACAAGTCTCATGGTGTCCTGTCATGGAGAGGAAAGGTGAATAAGCCCCAGCAAAAGAAATCAGTTGTCTCTGACTTCAGATAAGGTGGGAGAAGGGGATTCCAGACAGAAATCCAGACCCTTTTGAATTTCTACGTTTTTCTTGGCTTTTTGGCAAACTGGGGCAGCTTAAGGCCCTCTTTTCCAAGCTGCTCTCCTCTTACAAGTGGGCTAATCCATTGAGTTCGGTTGTAGATTCACACAGCAGAAACAAAGATTGATCATTTTCCCTCCCTCTCTATCAGGATGATGCTGTCACTAGGTATTTTGATGGACTTGTACAGTATGGCAAGGGCTATGAAAACCGTATACAGTTTAGCGGTGATGTAAACAACGGGGATATCAGTATCACCATCAATGCAGTGACCATGGAAGACAATGGGACATATGCATGCAACATTCGTCTACGGAATGACCCCCCCAGGCAGACTGTAACCGTGGCTCTGTTAGTCCTTGGTAAGCATGATGGAGACACCACCAGATCCATTAGATAAAACGCTCTCCTTCCTCTAATATCCACATTGTTTTATACAACAGATTTTCTAACAGTAAAAAAACTTTCCAGGAAGTCATCATCCACAATTTCATCTTTGGTATTTTCCTACTACTATGGAAGTAGGTTAGAAGGCTTAGAGCACCCAAATCTCTTAGATACCTGACTGTAGAATATAGTCTTTAGAGTTGCATAGCTCACTTTCCTAATAACCCTTGCCTCATTATAGGGCATTCCTCATTCCCCGTGTAGCTTGTCATACTCCAGTTATCAAAAGAGGAGTTAGTTACCCAACACTATTAGACATATCCCAAAAAGCATTTTATAATTCCTTCTTGGCTGACCAGTGCCAAGAAGGGAGAAACAAATTACAGACAAGTTCACTCCAGTTCCTTTGAGAAGAAGGTGGTAGGTGCAAGACCAGCTTCCCTTTAGCAAGAATAAAAACCACAGGTGCAGGAGATGGGTTGAAACAAAAAGCTACTTCTGATTAATAAAATTCCTTCCTTTTTTCTTCCTTCAGTTGCACCATCCAAGCCAGAATGCAAGATTTTGGGGACAGCAGAATATGGACAGACAATCAATCTGACCTGCGTTTCTCATGAGGGATCCCCAAAGCCCAGATATACCTGGCAAAGCTTCAATGTACAAAATGAGCCCCGTGTACTACAAACAACAGAAGGTATGGGAAATTCAAAGACATCAAGTCTTTGAGCTCTCTGTAGATCAGGATTGGAAATATTTTTAAATGCAAATACAAAAAACACACTTAAGGTTTTTTTCTAGGAAGTTCTCTGACCAGGATTTTGAAAAGTTGTCCTTTTGATACAAGACACACTCACAAGTAACTTAGCAAGGGGAAAAGGACTGCTACCTGAAGTAACAATGGCCAGTAAGGTTTTCACTTCCGCTCTCACCTGGCAAGAAAGCTGGCTCACTCTGGAAGCAGCCAGAAATAACTAGTTCTCAGTTGCTGGGTGTAAGGGGGACATAACATGAGGAATAACATCAAGGTTTCTGACTGGTATGTCGTTATATCCCTGCTCGCTCAACAATGACCAGGTCCCTTTCTGTGGTGAGGGCAAACAAAAGTTGGCTCTGGAAGCTACTTTCCTTCCAGAGATGACTCCTCACCTAGAGGAAGGTGGTATCAGAAAGAGTTACACCATTCCTGCTTTGAGCATAAAAAAGACTTCTGGTTCTTTAGGAGTGTCACACAGGCCCCAGTATTTTATTTGCTTTCATTTTAAGTCAGAATCTGAAAGAAAAAAAAAAAAAGGAACTGAATTTCCATGACAGGACCTTTTGTAGAACTATTCACACAGAAATGAGGGTTTAATAGTCTTTGAAGTGTAGTAGTGACAAAGGACTCATTTACTCCTTTAAACAACTTTGTTTCTTCCTGGTATGTTCAGCTCCTGAAAGACTATCTGAACCTACCCTTTTTGGTTTACGTTGTTGTAGCATCGCTAAGGAGGTAAACTAAATACGATCAGACTCGATAGGATATTCAGCACTCACTCGCCGATTCTTGCATAAATTCTGCAAAAGACGAAACGTCACCAGGGACACAAACCTTATTCAGCTGACTGGCCACTAAGTGGTGCCAACGCATCACGCACAGCCCTCAACGCGCCGGGGCTTGTCCTCTGCCGTCATCCGGTTCTTCCCCGGGACAGGAGTCTCTTCTGATCCGTTTCCACCTCGTTTCTGTTTTCCCTGGAGCACTGATGTCCACGTAGGGTGCCGACTGTCCCCTTCCGCCCCAAGCTGGCTGGACGCCCTGCTGTCGCTACAAGCAATTTCTTTCTGTGCTGAGCCAGTCCCAGTGCTGCAGAGCGTGCAGAATCCCCCCAGGAGCCACTTCAAAACTGATAGTATCTGACCTGCATTTTTCCCAATTTGACTCACCAGTCACGTACTTTCGATTTAATATAGGAGGATTTACAGTCCGGTAATAGACTGCAACTCTGAGAGCTACAAACATCACACTGCAAAAAAAACCCCAAGTGAAGTAAGCACGGACAGTATGTAGAGACTGAAAAAAAAAAAAAACCCAAAAGCATGCTCTTTTACTATCTGGCGCTAGGCGCCAGCAGAGACTAAACAGAATCCCAGTCCCGTGAGTAGGAGGCTGGAAAGAAGTGAGATCACGGAGGAAAATAAAACAGGAAAGTCACTAAAAAGTATTCAGAGCCTTTTGCTTTTAGAGCAAGAAGCTGGACCTTTATCAGTAGATCACAAGTAAAAAGCATGGACTATGCATACAAATGTCAGCTGGAGATGTAACAAACAAAAACTGCCTGCTTGAGCAGACAGAGCTGAGCTTTAGCATATGGTTCTGAGGTCTGTTGGGTTGGGCAGAAAACATCAGTGTCATAGCAATGCCATGTCACTGCGTTTCTTTTCCTTCATTTATTTTCACAGCCTGCATGGCCCCTCCAGGACTAGAAAGCTATTTCCCCCACTGCTAAACAATTCAGATCTGAAATCCTAAGAGCTGGAGGGTTGAAGAGCTTTTTGTTGTTGTACAAGTTAATTCATCGAATGGCCAGTTCTCAAAGCCAGATGCCAGTTTGGGCCATCTTATATTTCTCAGCAAAATCCAATGCAAAAAAAGCTTTCACTAAGCACACATACTTCTTTACCCTCCACCTACAATTTTCCTTCTAAAAGGAATGTTCAAATGCCACATGTTCCCTGTAATCAAAACGGCACACTTCTGTTTGTCCTCCCACAAATCACACTAAAACCTAGGGACTAGCATGGCAGTTCCTGAGCAAGACAGAGCAATCCATCAGCTTTAATAACCTCTCATCACTCCCACTACCCTGGGCTAGAATTGAAGGGCTGCTGTCCCCACTTCCTTCCCTGCTTTAATTCTTTTCTTTTTTGGACTGGCTTTGTGTTTCGCACCAGGGGAACAAATAACTCTGAAGAACATCTCAGCGGATACCTCTGGCTTTTACATCTGCACTTCAACAAACACTGTGGGAAAGGAATCTTGCAACATGACAGTCAGCGTTATGCCACGTAAGAGACGGGGTTGTTTACTAGAAGAGCAGTACCAGAGAAAGTACCCTAGCTAAGTGGCAAAGGATTAATGGAGGCAGTGCAGACAGAAGTATAAAATTCAGCTTTCTTTCAAAAAAAAGCACACGTTTTTTACATTTAAGACAGATTCTCTGCATTGGTTTACATGCTCATAGAGCACTCACTAACTCATAGGGTTAGTTCACAGATGAAAAAAATGTGTAGAGTGAGACAGGCCTGAGCCCCCGAAGTCTGAAACTAAACTGTATCGACAAAGTACAGCAGTTGTTCAGATCCAGGGGCTCCTCCCTATCACTATCTAACTAATTGCTCCTGCAGACTTATCAGCTACCCAGTACAGAATTAATTCCAGTTTCTGTAGTCAAATAAATGTGGCTTCCACTCAGTCTGGATCTGGCAGTGAGATCTGACATCTGGTGGGGGGATTTGAAGTCCAGTGATTGTGCTGATTGCATTTGATATCATTCTCACTGCAGAGGAGTAATTCTTTTCTTCCTGTATAGCATCCATGAACATAGCTCTCTACGCTGGCATAATTGGTGGAGCTGTTGCTGCAATTATAGTTATTGGTATTTTAGCCTATTGCTGCTGCTGTCGGGTGGACAAGGACAAGGACTATGAGATGACGTAAGTACCTTTCTCTAGAAAAGTGAATGGAACATATGAAGAGTTCATGTTCTCCCTCTGACATCAACATATGGAGTGGAAAGCACGGGAGAAAAAAGAAATCAAGGAAAGCGTGCACTGCTTTCTCCTTTCAGTTTCTACCCTAGTGGCTTCCATCTCTTCTCATGGAATATGCCCAGTATTACCAGACACCTTTGTGGTCTCTGGGGTAGAACCCAAACATTCAAACCTTGGAACTGAATTAGCAAGCCCAAGTCAGTCAAGCATGCACAGCTACTTGATAAGCAAAGCTCAGACTGTTTCTCATTTCTCTGAGTCCCTATAGCTGTTTCTGTCC
Organism: Fregata magnificens; assembly: GCA_013389945.1. Classification (NCBI taxonomy): domain Eukaryota; kingdom Metazoa; phylum Chordata; class Aves; order Suliformes; family Fregatidae; genus Fregata; species Fregata magnificens. The sequence goes on from WAAD01039738.1 coordinate 218,750, forward strand.
TTGCTAGCCTAAATCACCATGAGGCTCTGTATTCAGAATTATCACTCCAAGATAGAAACCTTTTGTTTATTCTCATGATGGAAACAGACCATTGGAAGAAAAGTGGGATGAGAAAAGATACAGTAGTCATCCTTTCTCTACACGCATGCTATGGAAAAAAAGTAGCTCACGCACCTCTTGCATCACCAGCAAGACTTAATTTATGGAGTTCAGTTTGAATCATAGAATCATAGAATCTCCTGAGTTGGAAGGGACCCACAAGGATCATCGAGTCCAACTCCTGACCCTGTATAGGACAATCTCAAAATTCACACTACGTGTTTGAGAGCATTGTCCAAATGCTCCTTGAATATTGTCAGGCTCAGGGCCATGACTACCTCCCTGGGGAGCCTGTTCCAGTGCTCCACCACCCTCTGGGGGACGAACCTTTTCCTAATATCCAACCTAAACCTCCCCCGGCATATCTTCCTGCCATTCCCTTGGGTCCTGTCACTGGTCTCCAGGGAGAAGAGATCGGCACCTGCCCCTCCTCTTCCCCTTGTGAGGAAGCTGTAGACCGCGATGAGGTCTCTCCTCAGTCTCCTCTTCTCCAGGCTGAACAGACCAAGTGACTTCAGCCGCTTCTCGTACGGCTTCCCCTCTAAACCCTTCACCATCTTTGTGGCTCTCATCTGGACACTCTATAGTAGCTTCACATCCTTTTTATACTGTGGCGCCCAAAACTGCACACAGTACTCAAGATGAGGCCGTTTGGTACACTTCCAGGTCAGCTTAGAGCAGTCTATAACCATTCTAATAGAAAACCTCTTCAGTAAAATTTCTAGCTGGTTTTAATTAACATCTCTACTCCTGATCAATGTTTTAGGGAGCAAGAAGATAGAAATGAACCCTCCAAGGAGATGTCTACAAGGAATCAGAGAGCAGGGGATGATGTTGAAGATGAATGAAGAAAGAAGCAGGAGGCCAATGCCATCTTCAGGATTTGCTGAGGCACAGACACCACTGTAGAAAGGAAATTAATCCCTCTTTCTTACTACAAGAAGGTTTTTTTGAATAATAAAATGAAAGCTAATGGCTCTGCCTTCAAATTCTGGGAGAGAATATCCTTGTCTCCCTGGAAAGAAGTGCTTAACGTACAATGAGTACTAATACATAACCTCATAGCAGAAAAATGCACGTGAAGTACTGTTTCACCCACTCATGCAAAAATAACTAGTCTTCTAGATTCCCCACTTTCTGAAAAAAGAAGCCAGACAGGTCTATTTGGAGAACAGAGTTGCTGCTGTATCCCCAGATCCACAGAAGGTTTCAAGGTCACCAACTGCAAGTCATCGAAGAAGGGTGGTCTTGTTTATGATGTTATGCAAATGTCACAGCTTACTGCACTGTCCAGTATATAAATTATTTTATTCAGACCGAAGCAAGCTGATTTTTAAGGACATTTTATTAAATGTGTTCTTTATATATATTATACATGCATATATAGATAAAAATATGGAAAAAATTCACAGATGACCAATGAAAGTCTCCTGTTTGGAACAACAATGCACACTAATGGAATGGATAAGGTAAGAAGTTAGATGAATTTGTAATTGGCAGCTGATAAGATCTAAAACCAGTCTAGTAGCCTATATACTGTCAGATTCCTGAACTTATGAGTTCCAGTTCGGAGAGTTCCTAAATACTAATTTTCATTACATTATCCTTTCCTCCTGACTGTTGCATGGGCAAGTCAGAAATAGTCCATTGCTCCTGCTGCTGCTTCTGAAAAAATGACAGTGTGAGAGCATGTACATGGCAAGTACATCTCAAATAAAAAGAAGGGGAAAAAAAGAAAAAAAAAGGGGAAAGGAGGAAAAGTACCTTTTTATTCAAAATTGTAACAATTTAATCAGAAGTACTGTATGTGCAAAACATGTGCAAATGTGGAGAGAACTGCCATCACTAGTATCTTATCTTTGGAAGAGAATGGACTGTCTGTCCAAAAGACTGTCAATATGGTATTAAAGCTAATTAAGAGCTGTTTTTGTTTGGTTGGTTGGTTTTTTTTTTTTTAAAGACATGTTCAGTAAATTACTTACTTATACGACAATATTTATCCTTTCAAAGCTCTCTATTGCATCTTCAACTTTGGGAGTTTCAGAAACTCACTACAATGCCTCCCACGTACCCTTACCCCCAAGCAGTTACTTTTAAATCTGTAACAAAAATCTAAAATATAACTTTAAAGAAGAACCAGCAATCCTCCTACACATGGGCAGCATTTTCTAGATTTTGAACTATGCAAATCAGACTACCAGAATTGTTATTCTGGCTGCCTTTGTTTTATATGGTACTTCAGAGATAATTATTCATTTGTACTAATAACAACTGCAAAGACCAACAACCAGAGTTCTTTACAAAATGCGTACAAACCCAAATCTCTCTGGCAATGAACAACCTGAAATGCAACTCAGCAAGACATTCTGAGGACCTATTCCCGTGCTTAGTTTAGATGCATGGCAAAACATTGCAAAAATGGGTGACTAAAAAAGAATTTTGCACACAGAAGCTGAATGCAGATAAAAAACGAGGTGCACAGCTCAGAAACAGAGCTGATATGTATTTTATTCTCTTTTGTAACAAGCAAGTATAGTATGAGTTATCTAATTAGCATCGTAACAAGTTTTTTCTGTGAAACAAAAGCTATTTCTTTTATGAATGTTATAGACGTTAGTCAGCACTCCGCGTTCCCTCACAAACACCTATACCCTGGGGCTGAAAAAGGCTTCTGCTGAGGGATAACGTTGTGGATTCTCACCAAGGATCTTAACTGCAAAGACCAGTGAAAGGACTTGACAATTACCAGAAGTATTTATGGCCAGAAACTGGCTCTGGCCTCTAAACCATTTTAACACTCTGTTACCTATCCCATACTCTTCAGTCTTAGGATATGTGAAGCTTAATTGCTGCTTGTCAGCTGAAGTCTTGAAGCAACATTTGCACATTGGTCATTTTAACCATAAAGAAAAATGCAGATTAGCAAATCTGCATTAAGTTACCTGAAGAAACCAGCCACAAAATACAGAAGAGATTACATAATGCCCCCCCAAAACATGAATTCAATTCTCCGTAAGCAGGTTCCATAGAACTAGCAGGGAAAAAGCGAGAAAGTCAAACTTGACAATCATTAAAGCAGAACTACTTACGTTCTGCAATGCTAAGCTCATTTCTGCACTGGGAAATAAACTAAGTGATAGCACATAGAGAGACGGCTGAGCTATTTCACTGCTGCTTATAATTTTTTTTTCTTTTTTTTTTTTTAATAAGACTTAACATTTTGGAAGCTGTGTATTTATCAGAACGCTACATGTGTTTTACCTCAACCAATTTGTTAAACTCAGTCAGCCAGAAATACACATATTCAAATTCCTAGCTTACTCCAAGGTTTTCCTGTGACTAAATTAATTGCTTGTGTGTCTTGTATGTCTTTTGAAGCACGAATAACTCCAAGAGCCTGTAGTATACCCACAACTTTAAAGAAAATTAAACAAGCACTAACGTATTTGGGGGAAAGATGGGCAAAGCTAGCAATACTTAATTAATTCCAAAGAATTAATGTATGTATACCCAACTTCAATACTCACTTCCCCCAAAAGGTGGGAAGTAGGCAGAAAATGAATGACTAGGCTGAAAAGTAAGTTCCTACTTTACCCTTTACACAGCCTATAGTAAATTACTGTTCAGTTATGTTCAGCTTTCACATGGAAGAATATGCACATATAAGCTTTATCTGTGCATGAACAGGAAGAACCAGAACGCAGGAATTTAAGCCCTCACCAACCATTTTCCCGTCTGCAGGGCTGCTGAGATCTGTTACCCCAAGTGGAATAACAACCACAGTAAGATTTTGATACGTCATTACTTAGCAAGATTTGTTTTGGCAAGCATACCAAGAGGTTATTTAAAAATTACCTGGTTTTCCTTCTGACCCTACCTCAGCAACCTGCAACAGGCCATTTACCCTATAATGAAGCATATGAAGGAAGCAAAGAAGTCCACCTCATCATCAGTCTAGCAACCCAATGAAAAGTAGGCAGCACAGAAATCTTGCACGCAATTTGAAAAATTGGCTCACTGTGCACTGCTCAAAGCAATTACATAAACCAGGACTATACCACATTTCCCTCTTGTGTTTAAAGGGGAGGAACGTCTTCCCAGTACCTTGCTCCTTCACTTCCCAGCTTTAATTGTTTCCATTCACATTAACATTTTTACTTGCTTATAACATTCTGAAGGCAATATACTATAAGGCTTACTGGGGGAAAAATGTTCATTTTTTGTTCCTAGTATCAGTCACTTAGCTTTTAAGAGTTATTCCTATGTAGGCACTTTTCATCCAAGGAACTCAAAGGTCTACTGAATGTTGCAAGCAAATCGCTATTATTTATGAGTGACAGAGTGATGAGACAAAAGTTAAATGATCTGACTGGAGACACAGATGACCACAATGCAGGAGAAGCATGGAGATAAAGAGGAGTCAGGATTACCAGTCCTCTGATACACCCTGCAAGGCAAGTATTCTCAACACCCTTGTTCCTATTTCATCTTCCAAATCCCCCTTTTTTGTTTTGTTCCGTTCTTAGTTTTGGGCTTTCTTCTCAGCAGAGTTGCTCTCCTGCCAGTCCTAGCTGTACTGTTGCAAGGGGTTCTTCCTTCCTAGGTGCAGGACTTTGCTGCATTTCATAAGGTTCCTACTAGCCCACCCCTCCAGCCTGTTTAGGTCCCTCTGTATGGCAGTCCAGCCCTCCAGCGTATCAGCTGGTCTCTGCAATTCGGTGTTTTCTGCAGGCGAGAGTGAACTCCATCACCTCCTCCAGGTCACTGCTAAAGACATTAAACAGGCCATAGTATGGACTCCTCCAGTACTCAAACTTGTTACTGGCCTCCATGTAGAGTATGACCAGATTTTTACCCATCTGGTTGTCCACCCATCTAGACCTTAACATCCCAACTTGGATACAAGCTTACTGTGAGAGACCATATTGAAATCCTTGCTAAAGTCAAGGTAAATGACCACTACTGCTCTCCCTTTATTCACAAACCTATCATGGAAGGCATTCAGGCTGGTCAGGTATGTTTAGCTTTGGCAAATCCATGCTGATTGTTCCCAGTTCCCCTCTTCTCCTTCATATACCCAAAAACATGTTCCGAGAGGACTCACTCCACGTTTTTTCCAAGGAGTCCAGTGGAGCTGCGCAGTCTATGGTTTCCTAGATTGTCCTTTTGGCAGATGTATGCAATATTTGCCTCCCATTGCGGTGGACTTTCCATGCTCTTTGTGACCTTTCAAAGGTAAGAGAACAGCCTTGCAAAGGTATCAGGCAGCTTTCTCAGCATCCGCAGATGTAGCCCATCTGGCCCTACGGACTTGTACGGGTCAAGATCTCCCAGCTGACCCCTGACTCGACCTTCATCCACTGCTGGTGTTCTCCTCCCTGAATCCTTCCTGCGTATAGAGATCTGAGACCTTATTAGAAGAGACTGAAACAAAGAAGGTACTGAGCACCTCAGCCTTATCTGTGTTACTCCAGCCATGTTACTAAATCACTCACACCATTCAGCAACAGGACCACTTTTTCTTTGTTCAGTCTTTTACTGCTAACAAAGTCGTAAAAGCTCTTCTTGTTGACCTTGATCCCTTGCACGCATCAACTCCAGGTGAGCTTTGGCTTTCCAAAACCATCCTTACATGCCTGGCCAGTGTTTGTGGATTCTTCCTTTGTACCCCACACCTGCTTCTACCTCCCATGTACTGTACTAGGACTAGGGTGCAGCCATGAGTTTCCTGTAAAGATGAGACAGTCTCCTGATAAATCTACCTGCATTCCTGGACTGTTCTTGCATTTGGAAGACGCTGTTCTTAATGAACTGCCAACCTTAATGAACACCTTTATTCTCCAGACCTGCCCCCCAGGGATTCCACCCCTACCCATTTCCCATATAACCCCCAAGGTCTGCTCTCTCTGCCTTCCTCACTCTTCTCAGGATTTTGAGAAATATTTCCAGTATTACACAGACACAAAAGCCGGCACTGCCACTGCTTATCACAAGATTCAGTATAGTGTACAATTCAGAACTGATCAGACAGATAAGAGTTAATTATCTCACAATTCTTGTTGCTAGAGTAACAGCACTACTTTTCTATTTATTTGTATCATCTGTTCCAGAAAAGACACTGAGGCAGTCTTCTATCTGAAGAAGTTCACAGTACAATGAGCAAACCGTCAAGATTAATTCTGGATGCGTTGGAACTAGTACTAAATTTATTATAGCCCAACATAAGGGAATTTGGAACTTCTCTCTCCTGCCTTTCACCTGTTCACTAGGGAGTGAGGGGAATTATTTGAAAATGGTAACGAGAGAAGCTTGTGGGAGCTTCTAAGACAGAACCAAGCAAAAGTGAGGGAACAGAGATAATACAGGGTTAGACCAATAAAAGAGTTTGCCAATTTCTTCATTTTACTGAATCATTGCAATAAAAATTAACTGGCAGCTCATTCTAGGGTGGAAGTGAGGGATGATAATCCTGCAGAAAACATCAAGAGGGCAGAAACTAGATAACAAACTTGTTATTCCCCTGCCCCACTACGGTACATTTACTCTACCAAATGGAAAGACATGAAAGCCTTTGCAATCAGCTGCATATACCTCTGTCTATCAACCAGAAATTAAAATCTCAGTTTCACCCATATACTTGAGTCACTTAACTTCTGGGGGAACTTTGAAATTCTTGCTAGAGGAAAGGATTAAGCACTTTTTAATTCAACAGGTCAAAAAGCACAGTCCCTCTATATTAATTATGCAGGTTTTTAAAAAGATATCAGGAACAGAAAACTACAGCTATTTTGCAAGGAAATCCAGACAGGGCTTCCTTGAATACAGGTTTTCATTCACCCAACACAAATTTTTATTTGCAAGAATCTGACCTTCAGTACAAGGCCATCTGACTGTGATGGCTCAAGACCCAGAGTCCCTGAAATGGAAGCAAGTTTTCTATTTGGGTATGACTCAGCAGGGACCTCACCCTAGGCAGGTGCTGGGGGAAGCAGAAGGAAGGGGGGGACATTTGGAGTGATGGCACTTGTCTTCCCAAGTAACCATTATGCGTGATGGAGCCCTGCTTTCCTGGAGATGGCTGAACACCTGCCTGCTGATGGGAAGTAGTGGATGAATTCCTTGTTTTGCTTTGCTTGCGCATGCAGCTTTTGCTTTCCCTATTAAACTGTCTTTATCTCAACTCACGAGTTTTCTCACTTTTACCCTTCCAATTTTCTTCCCCATCCCACTGAGGAGGGAGTGAGCGAGCAGCTGTGTGGTGCTTAGTTGCCAGCTGGGGTTAAACCACGACAGTCCTTTTTGGCGCCCAACGTGGGGCTCAAAGGGTTCAAGATAATGACAGGTTTGATTGGAATGTACTAGATCGAATTTATAGCTGTTATTGCTGTTTAGCTTTTAATTGGCAGGCTCCTGTGCTTGCCATGGGGCTTGTTGCCTCACTGGATATTAGGGTCTAGTGCTCATTAGTGGCTGCTTTTTGCTTTTGCTGCTTGCTGTACTGCTGATCCTCTTACTCTGTTGTGCCTGGGAACATTTTGATAACAGCAATGGCCATGTGCCTGGGCTGGCAGATGGCCAGGGCATCGCTGCTGTTTCTGTGCTGCTGTACTGGACAGGCTGGAACTCCACTGTGAACTCAAGTCAAAGGGACTGTGACCTGTGGATGAGTCCACGTGAGAGCAGGACACCCTGAAGCATCTATGGCCATGGATAAGTCCACACCAGAGGAGGTATATCTCGAAGCGTCTGTGGCCATGGTTATGTCTGTGCCGCAGCAGGTGTACCTCTGAAGGGATTGCAGCCCAAGGATAAGTCCACACTGGAGAAGGTACACCTCAAAGCATCTGTGGCTGTGGATAAGTCCGTGCTGCAGCAGGTACACCCTGAAGCATCAGTGGCTGTGCATGAGGTCATACTGGAGCACCTCAAAGCGTGTGGCCATGGACAAGGCCACAACAGAGCAGGTACACCCCTGGAGGGACCACAGCCATGGGTAAGGCCATACTGGGAACAGGTTTACTTCTGAAGAGACTGTGGCTGTGGGTAAGGCCACAGTGGAGCAGATGTATCTCTGAAGGTATTGTGGCCCATGAAGGGGGCCACACTGGAACAGGTGCACCTCAAAGCAACTGTGGCTGTGGATAAGTCTATGCCGCAGCAGGTATGCCCCTGGAAAGACTGTGGCTCATAGATAAGGCTCCATTTGGAGCAGGTACTCCCCTAAGGAACCGCAGTCTGTGGATAAGTCCAAGCCAGAGCAGGGGCAAGGGAAGGAGTTCATCACAATGTTAAACCCGATGGTCTGGCCCAAAGGGACCAGGGGTGGAGCTTGTAATGGAAATACCTTTAAATTGTTGTAACCCGGGATTTGAGTTGCATGTTATAGGAATTACTATAGCAGAAACCACCCAAACCAGTGGGGGACAAGTCTTACAAGAAACAGTAGACGTGTAGCAGTGACCCAACCTCAGCTGGCTTTGGTGCCCAATAACACCACGCAACACACCACCTCTCCTGTCCTGAGTCACCACTGTAACATATCATGGACTAAATTAATGTAAAACTAGAACAAAAATACCTATTAACTTTCTAATGCGTATGCAAAGCCAGAATGACTTTTACACCCATTACTGTCATGGGACTGAGTAAGCTACACTAACAGGAGGACAGAAAACCACGTTAGATGTCTCCTTTACAAAAACAACTCTTTAGACAGTTCAATTTGTATGGTACCTGTACACACATATGCAGAGAGTATTAAGTTAGTTACTTTTTACCATGTGGAAAGTACATGTTTAAAGCTCTCAGGTCGCATCACTCAAACTCTGCTCAAGAGCCACTCTGCCTTTACTCGGTTTTATTTCCCCTTGAGAATTTTGTCATGCAAGTGGGGAGAATTTTGTTCTGATTTTGATCCACAGTTTGTGCCTTACCAGTACTATTCCTTGTACTTAAGAAGTGTGCTAAGGTTGTAAGTCCCATCTTTCCCTCATCTTTACTTTTCCATTAAAGGAGAGAAGCATTACTATATTGTGTTTATTAAGCAGAATTTATTTTTCAAGAAATCAAACAGAGTTTCAAATGGCAAAACAGCCAGGGAAGCAGAGCTCCAAAATACAAGAAGTTTCTATCATCCTCCAATAGCTGTTAGGGATCCCCCTCAATATATGCAGAACAATAGTATTAAATGGGCTACATCAGGTTAGTGTACTCATTCTCATTACACAGATCTTACAGTTTTCATTACAAAAAGCACCACAGGTTGTTGGTTATTACAGTAAGACAGTTACTGCCCTAGTTAACAGCCCACTGCCAACAGCATGTAACTAGGTCTTCTACAGCTTACGTACCATTTTAAGTTACAGGTGATAAGGTATAGACGTGCCATGTAACCCTAACTCTGTATTTCTCCATTTCTGCTCAGATTCTTTATCTCAGTCTTGAAGATATGTAATACCCTAAGCATAGTAACAAATGCTCTTAGGTTTGTGTACTTACACTGATACTGCATAAATATTTTCATAATAATGAATTCCTTCTTCATAAGAACTGAAACATGAAACTTCTATTGCAACACTAACCTCTGAAAATAATTCAAAGATTACAGTTCTGTGTGTTTTGAAATGTCAGTGCAGCAATGGCTGTCACTTATGAAACTTAAAACTCGAACAACTCTATTCCAATGCAGAGAAGCCTTTACCACTACTAAATACACACTCTTAACTCTGTTACAACATTCCCAGGTGCTTCATTGGTAAATCTCAGTCTTAGAGGTTTATTGTCCCTTATCTGGTGAAATTTAGCAAGTAGAACAGCCTCAAAGGAAGGAAATACAGAATAATTCAAGCAAACGCAGTGATATAAGCAAACTGTTAGGTAAGAGGCATCAAAATGGTTCAGTGATCCTGCAGTACTGGAAGAAGAGCCTCAACTGGCCATACAGCAACTGTAGCAGGTGTCCAACTACACCAGCAATTGGCCTCTTTTGACATACCGATCAGCATGCTCGAGTTTATTCATAAATGTGTTGACCTCTTATTTTGGTTGTTTTGGGTTTTGTTTGGTTGGTTTGGTTTTGGGTTATTTTTTTTTCCTATTATCCAAAAGAATGAACTTCCTAATTTTGGGTTTCAGTTCCTACAAGGAATGAAATAAATATCTTCTCACAGTTAGTTGCTATGGAAATAGTATTTCACAACTGGACCTCTGCTGGAACAAAATGTAGAAACAACTCAAAAAAAATAAGCTCTAATTTCTGAGAATCAGTTGCTTAAAGACACATGGACTAAGGATAAGGCTCAGACAACAGACAACTTTTTGGGGACTGGTCCAAGACTTGTACCTCCATAAAATGGAACATCTAACTTCCTAGCAATACATCAGACAGTCTCCCAGTTTTTATGTGCCCTCAAATAATTATGACCGGTATCTACCTAGCCTGACTAAACTTGTGAAATTATAACTACAGATTAATATATCAGTTAGAATTTTATATTCCTTTCAAAAAAAAAAAAAACAAACCCATAACACCTATACTCCTCTTCAGTCTGTAAGTTTGAGGGACGTGCATTTTTTTAAGCAGAAAACTGATGCAAAGCGAAAACCAGTATCTATGTTGTACTTGTTCCTGATGTATATAGTCTGTGCCTCTAAAAGAACATTAATAGATGGATAAATTTGCCACCACATTTCTCCCAAGACATAGAAAGTCTGCTTTTTTTGCCTTGAATGACCACTCAAATTCTTCATGGCTGGAATTGACAGATTATAAGCAAACCTTCAAAACTGTTACATCTTTAATTCCCCTAGTGCAGCCCCTTCATACCTCCAATGCTTCCCTCCCCTATCATTTTTTGGGGAGACACTGTTATGCACTGAAATTCTATCTTCCACATGCAGAAGAGGGGAAGGAGGTTATTAAAGAAGAAATAAAGCACTTGTTTAAAGTCACATTGGCAACTAAAGAATTCTTCTAATCCAATGATATTGACTAATCGATCTTGAATTTGCACTCCATCCATTAAGAAACAGAACTAGTATGGCATGTATTTTTAAAGAGAGGATGCAACTGTCAGGTCCCTTCAGAATAAGTCTTCCTGTAGATAATAAACAAGAGTTTCATCGTCTTTAAATCCAGTCAGTAGTTTTATCATTCTAACAAGAACTTGAACTGTCAAGGGTTGCACATAAGATGAAAAACTGCAATCTGGAGAAACTGCTGGTTATCTTAGGGAAACAAGGAAAATCAGAATTTACAGCTGTCCTGGACATAAAAAAGATTTTCAATTACTGAAAGACTTGGATAGATCAGATGCACTTTTCAGCAATCGAGTAATTCCTCTTCCTCGCATGGTACTTGTTCCATAAAGGGAAGTCTTCACACCACACGGAGAATCACCTATTAAATACAGTTTGCAAATCAACTCACCCTTTAAAGCTTGCATAAATCAATGGAATTGTTCTTCATATGCTGTGGAGCTGAACCCATTCAATAGCTCTAATACAAAAAGTCAGACAGGAGTTGTGTCCTCTATAAACACTAAGACCATAAGATCTCATGATTTATAACTGGAAGTTTCGGAGTTTAATTCAGCATGTATTTTATACGCAAGAAAATAAGCTGCAACCTCAGAATTTTTACAGTTATTTGTCTTGCAAACTTGATTCTGTTCCTCTGAAGATTAGCCATGAACTGCCCAGACGAACTGAGCTCACATGCCTTCTATTAAAAAAATTTCACCTCCAAAAAGAAGACTTTAAATGAGCAGTCTTTATAAACTGAGTTATAACAGAATACTTGCAACAAGTACCAGCTGAGGCTGCACATATCATGACTTAAGAGCAAGGAGAGTATTTTAAAGGTGGCCCTGCCTCAAAGCACCTAAGCATATGAGAACAGACTTCATGTAGCCGAAAAATAAGGGGGTATAAATCAGAAAGCAACATTTATAAGAAAAACTAAATTCTGAGAGAATTTTTTGACGGTAAGATTGTGTCCAGTAAGAAAAGGACAGCTCTTTATGTTTACGTCTTCAGAAATTCAGTGAAATCTATATGCAAGAATAAGCGCAGCTCATGCGGTGTTGTTTAAGCTTTATGCCATGGACAGGCAACATCTAAGCCCAGAAATTTGAAAAAGCAGCAATTGGATTATGTTTAAATACCTCTTTCTCCTTACAAATGTGAAAGTTTCAAACTCACAATTAGAAGGGACAAACTCTTGATCCTGACTTGGAGAAGTGAAATGTCTGTCACATCCAGAACCCTTAGCCTTCATTTTCTGTATAAAGAAATAAACATTCAAAATAATATATGTCTTCTAAAATGCAGTATACACAACTATTTGTGAAACCTATGAATTATGGTCAAAAAATCACAGGAAATGACCCAGCTAGTGATTATTTCTCTTTTATCAGTCTGCCCAATATGTATCACAAAAGACAGCATCCAAAGAAAAAACAGCTAACTTGAAATTGGCAAGTCTGAACACTTGAGTTAACTAGAAATAAAACAGGATACCAGTTTAAAGACTCTGACCTGAAAACGCCCAGCATCCAGTATCACCATCTTGGTATTTGTGCTTTCACCATAATCAGAGTCTTGAAGAGGCAGGTGAGCTGCTGTCAGCGAGACTCCATATACATTAGCTAAAGATTTACTGATGCAATAACTTGACCAAGAGAAAAGAAAGCAAGAAAAGTTTGGCTAAGAGGGCTGTAATGCTTATGTAAGGAAGCACAGCATTTTTAGTTCTTCAACTGGAAAACAAAAGCAACCACAGACTGATATGCACAGAGCAGATGACAGGGCAGAAGATACTATTGCAGCAGCTAAATAGTTACCCTGCGTCCTTCCAAGACCACCAGCCTATTCTACAACTACACATGAAATTAAAACAACTGCTTCCCAATACTATTAAATGCAGCCACTTAGAAGTGTGAAAAGCAACATTTTTTTTGCAAGGCATAGCAGTACATAACAAGAGTTTTTTAAATGAAAGACTATTCATTATTATCTCTCTCAAAGTGCTACTACTACTGACTGAGATCTTAAATGGCATTTCCTTGTTTCTCAACTATTTACTTTCCCTTTCCCCACACCAAAAAGATTACGGAACCTTATGTATCTACATTATACGTAAGGTAGTATAAAAGTTCCAAAGTAGAGAGATACTAGAATATACTGAGAATTTCTCACCGAATACAGGTATACTAAATCTCTGAAGAAAAACAGTGAATTCTAATGTAATTAACACTTCTCTCAACTCTCCAGTAGTAAGTGGAGGCAGTGAAAAGATGACTACAGAGTGATGGACATTATTATCACAGAAGTTACATTACATTTAAGTGCTAAGACTTACAGCATACTGCTAAGCCATACAAACAACAACGAAAGTTACAAATAGAACAAAATCTTGGGGGTGGAGAGAATAAATAAAACTCAAGATCTAGAACTACAGTGCTCCAGCCAGAACCAAAAATATGTGTCTATAACAAAATAAAAAGTCATCATACTGGAGACAACTCCTTAGCAATACTCACGCAATTTTCTTACAGGATGCCAAAGCACAGCAGAGTATATCATTCTCTTCATGCCACTTGCACCTACATGAAATGAAGTTCAGGCTTATTTCAGAAGCATCTACATTGTTAATCAACATGAATAGTTGGTCTGGTCAGAAGGAACAGGAACAAATATTAAAGATGTTATCTTTTTGTCTCAGTGACCATACAGTACCTTTAAAATTTCACAGAGGATCAGTGTTCAATAACTAAGCTCTAAGTGGTTTATGCAGAATTAAAAAGCATGCTTAACAGGCAACCTGCATCATGCTGAGGTGGGGAGAAGGGAGAAAAGAGAATTCTGAGAGACAAATGGAATTTAAAGGTAACAATTTGAAGTTTCCCATTAATGTGAAATAGTTCCTCTTAGTATAAGCATCCCCACTTTCCTCTCCAAATGTGTGTTTTAAAGTACATTTTCCCATTCTTGTTAAAGTCTCCCTCTCGCGTGAA
>WAAD01039738.1:253791-308179 GCA_013389945.1 Fregata magnificens
CCCGGCCGAGGGGCCGTGGGGGAGGTCCGAGGGGCCCCCGGCGCTTCTCTCCGCGGGGTGCGGGCGCCGCTTGAGCCACTGTTTACCGCGGCGCGGAGGAGAGGAGTGCGTTTCTGGCGGGGAAGGTGGGATCCGGCCCGGGGAGGCAGCAGGAGCGCGGGGGGGCTGGAGTGTCCTTGGCCGCGGTGCAGGGGGAATGGCGATAACCCTAGGCTCCCCCCCGCCCGCCCGGGAACGGAACAATTGCAGGAACTTCTCCTTTCCCGGTGTCCTGGCCGCACACGCCGTCTAAGAGAGGTGTGAGAGGAGGGGGCTGCCCTGCCTCTGCTCCGGCTTCCAGGGGGGCAGGATCCGGCCTTCCCGGTGATGGTGCAGCTGAGCCCAGGCCTTTGTGAGCGCAGGACGGGACTGCCTCCCCCAGCGCAGCTCACCAACCATCTCTTGCCCGGCCGGCTCCCAAAGAGGTCGGGCAAGCCCTCCCTAAGCAAGGGGGAGGGGAGCCGGAGAGGAGAGCAGAGAGGGCTCTGCGATGGGGAGAAGGCAGGGCGAACAAGCTGAGAAGGGGCTGGGTCTGAGCTGGACAGCGAGGAAAGGAGAGGGTAGGGATTACAGCGGAATGAGAGCGGCAGGGCAGTTGGGAATCAGGGAGAAAGAGGGAGCCTGTCAGGTCAGCGGCCGGATCTGCCTCCTCTGAGCCGGTGCAGCAGCCAGGCACAAGCAGGAGCAGGAGGCTTTAGGAAAAGGTGCAGCAGGCTGACTTAGCCAGGCAGGCTGGTTACAGGCTGAAGACACAGACACACTTGGATTAAGTGGCATGTATTTCCCACAACCACCAATGTATCCCACAAAAAAGACCTCAGGCTCTTCCCTCTTCCTATTCAGATTTAGGATTCACAAGCAGTAAATTCGGCTTTTAGTCATAACACCTCTCTCCCACCACCCACTCACCCCCTTTCCTTGCTTTTTCACTCTGAGTCATCTTCAACACTGGTGCCTGCCTACTGCTCCCTTCCAGGGTTTCACGGCCTCATCTGGGCCTTCGGCAGCTTCCAGCTCATCCTTCCTTGCCTCTCTCCCTCCCTCCTTCCCTGCCATTTGGCTGCTTCCAGACGTATCCCGGTTCACTGAGTTGGTCTGGAGTGCCAGTGCACCCACAGCTACCGCTCCTTTCCTACTAGCCATAGTAGTATGCTGATAAATAGCATCCAGGGACTAGTAAAGGAGTACAGGGTGTAGACAAACATGACATTACATTCCTTCCTCTTTTTAAAGAGCTTCACTATCTGGACATGTCTGGCTAGATCAGGACTTTTCCATCAAGCTAAAAGGCTGGGCTGTTGACACCTTTCTCCCTGCATTAAAGGTAGTTCACGATTACTGGCAATGACCGGTGTTTGGAACATGCAAGATCTATGCAGAGAGGGAGGTACTGCTGCAGCAGGAAGACCTTCCAGTCTCCTCTAGTTCTGGGCTTTTGAGACAGGACTGCCTGCCGCTGGGGCTGTCGACCGCCGGCAGGCAAAGGCTTCCAGCAGGCAACAGGTTAGCTGTAGCCGTGTGCTGAGAGATGGAGGCAGCCGGTGTCAGCTTGCTTCCCTCCAGCCTCCTGGCCGCTGCTGCCCAGCGATAGAGCAGGCGCTGCTGTCCTTTTTCACGGCTGAGAGAAAGCAAATAAGCAAAGGTGTGTGTGTGAGTGAGTGTGAGCATGTACGTGTGTGCACAGAAAAGGGAGAGAGGCTAGCAAACATGGATTCAAGATTTTCCTCTCCCAGTGGCTGTGCAAAGGAATGAAAGGTCTGTATCAAGGTAAGGAGCCCTAATCCAGCTAGAGTGGTACACTCCACCCTGGGAAAGAGAAGTGGGGGTTGGTAGGTGGAGGGGCCAGGGTAAGAGACAGAGTGCAAGATGGGGAGGAAGCAGGGAGACAAAAGGGAGCAAGAAAGAGAGAGAGGCTCTTTGCTCCCTTCTCTCCCCTCCTCCCTCCTCGAGGTGGGCTGAGAAATTTGTAATCAGCACTCTCAGTTCCTTTCCTCTCAGCAATAATTCTTCTTTGTTGTTTGTTTGTCTTTAATTTTTGGCTCTTGTGTTTATCTTTTGTTTGATTTTGTGCATTGTGACTTCTTACTGCAATTTCAAAAAATCCTGCATGAGGTACAGTGGATTTGGTTTGGCTTTTCTTCTTACTGCCCTGCTCTCCCATGTGCCTAAAGCTAGTGTTTTAATAACAACAGCAAAAGGATGAAGAGCAGGTCATCCTTTATTCCTTCCTGTGAAGTGACACAGGTTAGGATATGTGTGGGACTGTGTTGTTCTCATTCTAGAAAAAGAAGGTACAATTTGTCAAGTACCCTTAAGCCCCTGTGTAAAGCTGGGTCTTGTAAACTACCAAGTGCAGCTTGATTCTGGAATGAATCCTCCCCTTGTGTTTACCATTATTCTTATTAATGCTGTAATTCCTAATGCATTTAAAACTAGAGAGAAGTGTTGCACTGGAGACTGAACTCCAGTTTTACCTACAGAACAAGCAGAGCAAATTTTTTTCCACCTCACGACTCAGGCTAAGCTTGGAAACATTACAGTTATAAGACTGTCCACATTTAAATGTGATCTTCTCTCCCTGTTAAGTAATTTTTCACCAATAATTTAGCACTTGGTACCTGTTTAGTCTCCCTATGCAGAAGAGCCACTGCAATGCAATGGTACAGTACAAAGGCGGGTAGATTTACTACCTCTGCTTTCCCCACCACAGTTTAGAAGAGCAGGCAGAGGGGGCATGCTGGAGCACAGTTGTGCTTTGCTGTTCCCTGGCCAACTGAGCAGACTTCTTGGGAAGGCAGGGAAATGGATGGACTGTTTTACCTGCCTTGATTTAAAGTATTCATCTGACTTCCTTTGACTGGCTGCACACAGCATAAGCGTAGTGTAACTGGGAAGAAATCTCACATTTCTCTTTTTATTCCTGTGAGATCACCTTGAGTGGGACTGGTACCAGTGGAAATCCCAACGTCATCCTGAGGACAGGTGTTATGGGCTTGGTGTTATGAGGCTTGGAGAGACTCTTCCCATTTCTTTTTCCTTTGTTCGCAGGCTTCTGGTGGTGACCAACTGCTGAGTGATAGTTCTGGGAATGATTTCTGGGATGTGGAACCAAGACTGTAAAGCAGGAGCCATGTGACCATTGTGACAGCTTTCAGACAGTAGTAAGACAGGGTGGATTTGATCTGGTGGCCAAAGGTGAGATAACTCACCTGAAAACACCCAGAGTGACTTTTGTGAATGTGTGAAAGGAGCAGGTCGTAAGAGAGTGTAATGAGTGCAGGGAAGTTGGTGAAGAGAGACTGATACTTAGAAAAGCTCATGAAATGTCCTGAGCTCTTGTGCAAGCCCTTACACAGTCCTCGCCATTTCAGGGCTCTGTACTTCCCTAGAGAGGTCAGGAGCATGGGGCGCGTGGGGGACAGCATCACAGAGAATGGGGACGAGCAAGGAATAGTCCAGTGTCTGCTGCAGTCAGTTTGCAGAGTCTGGGCTGTGTCCTACATGGAGTGTTTTCGTATTGAGGTTCTGTGCTGTGAGTGCTGGGTGTGCAAGGCCATGCTTTTCTCCATCTGCTTTGGTTTTGCCCCTTTCCAGGTTAAGCAGTTAGGGAGCTGAAATCCTCAGTTTTGCTATGGAGCTGTAAAAAGCAGTACCATGCTTTCACCTCAGCTGCAGCTGACCTATTCAGGCATTGGTTTCTTGCTGGCTAAAAGAGTTGACAATTAGTGGCCATGGAGCTAAGAACACAAGTCTGATAGGAGCCAGACCAAGACATCCAATTCATTTCTCATAAGCCACTCAGCACAATCTGATGGTGATGGCTTTTGCTGATTAATTGCATGGATTGGATTTAGTCCAGCATGAGTAGGCAAGAATCTGTACAACACAATCTCACTGGCTCTCCATTCACCTGTTTACACATCTGTTTATCATCATCTCTGACTTTTCAGTCTCAAAGCCCAGGTTTTGCACTTCCCGATTCAGGCTTGATCCACATTTGAAAGTGTGGATGGTGTACCTGTAGTCAGCATCGGGGGAAAGAACACTTTTAATTGATGCATAGTAGCCAAGGCACAAAAAAGATAGAGCATCCTTTTGCCCAACAGTTTATTTTGTTTGGGGAAGTGATATAAACTACCCTAGGAGCACTATCTCTTACCAATGAACGTATGCTTTTCTGCCAAAGCCCTTAAATATAGTCTAGGAGTAGTTTTCCTGAGGTGCCTGGTTCAGGGCCCAAGGACTTCCATTCTCCTGTGTGCACAACTGCCACTCCTATCAATAAAGGTGCATAAAATTGGGGGATGTAATTTTTGTAGTTTCATCAGCTGTTTCATCATCAGCTGTACTGCCTCAGGCAAGTGGTACTGTGAGCCAAATAATTGCAAAGAAAGAGATGTGATGCGTGCACAGATAGGGAGACCCATGCTGACCTGAAGAATTATGTGTGCTGCCTTCTGTTGGACTAAAATTTTACCTTATGGGCTAGAAGGATGCAGTCTGAGACCTGTTACACTGAACTACAGTATTTGGCTTTGCCATTATTTACAGGGATTAGTGCTTCAGATCAACTTTATTCTAATTAGATGATCTTTAAGGTCCCTTCCAAACCAAACCATTCTGTGATTCTATTTATAAAGGCTAACTTAAGGCTGTGTGGTGAAGCTAAATCTTCCTGGGATTCATCGAGTCTCAGGGAGGCATAGGCTCCTCTGGAGGGCAAATGAAAAACAAGAGCCTAAGTTATCACCTCTCAATTGCCTTCTCTCTTTTACTCATGGAAGGCGCTTATGAAGATCAGGCTCACAAGGCTCAAACGTGCCCTTACAAATATCCCCCTCTATAATCACTTCCTGGAATTTTCTTTAATCACCACTAAAATGTATTAGCGATAGCTTGTGTGTAATGTTGATTGCATAGTTTGAATGCATAATCTGAGGATAGTTCAGGAAAAGAATCAGAGAAAGGAGAGAAATGCACATTGCCAATGAGAAACAGACAAAACCCATACAATTTTATTTCTGAAGTGTGATTATTTTTAAGCTTTTTCTCTGGGAGTGTATATCTATACACATGCACAGACACACAAAACCCTGGATTCTTTTTATTTTCTGAGAGTAAGGATATCTGTGTTTTTAAGATGCACTTGATTAATATTTTTAGACCTTTTTCTGGGGATTTAGGAGAACAAGAAAGAAGGAAAGCAAAATTGTCACGTAGTCATGAGACTCCCACGAGCTAGATTTTTCTTGTGAAAGTTCAAACATTGTGAAATTCACAATGAACAGGTTGCTTCTCTGCGGCACAGGAATTACATTTCCATGATGGTTTTGAGATAAGGGCTAATCTTGCTCTGTCTGCGTTAGTCAAAACATAGCAGAGCACAATGCAGTTTCTTTTTAGTCCTACTTGTATTAAACTAGACAAAGAGCTACCACGGTGCTGTCACTAAGCTTGTAATTGTTTTTCACATCTTTCACTCTTTTTTGCTCTGCTGTATAAACAACCCAGAGTTCTGTCCTGTAATATATCTGAGGCTTTTCTTATCTTGGCTCGTCTCTTGAAGATTTTTGAGGTCAGCAGTTTCTTCTTGAAGTTGAGGAAGTCCTAAGCAGACCTCTATAATTCACGTGCATGGACATAAGTGATAGGTGTAAAGCCACCATCTTGTCTTCAGGCAGTCAAACATCCTGTTGGCCTTTCTGATAGACGCTGTTACAGCAGTGACGTATTACATGAATTGATTCCGATCATTTTTTTTTTTTTGGCAGAGGAAATAACAGGTGTATAATTTCCCAGTTCAGCCATATATAATTATATATAATTTGACTTAAATAGATCTAGAGTTTCCACTGCTCTAGTCTCTCAATCTGAGGCACTGTGTTCCTCTTAAATGCTATTTCTGGAAAGGATCCGAAAAGAATACTTTAAAAGTTAATAAAGAGCTTGGGATGTGATATAGAAGATGCCAGATAGTTTACTGCACATCTCCCAAATGTTTTTGTGTAGAAAAAGAATTCCTGTGTTTTCCCAAAAGCTGCTTTGCTTTTCTTCTCTTGATACAGACATTCACAAAGTTAGTCAGATGAGAATTTGCTAAAGCTCAGCTAATCATTTATTAAAGCAGTCCTTGGCTTGCCAAACTCATTAATCTCATTAACAGGGAAGGAGGGCTACGGTGCATGGTTAGCTGAAAGCACTGAGTTTACTAAGCAGTGTACTTCGTTTGCAATGGAAAGATTTAAATATTCACTGTGTCACTGTTTTATCCCTGAAGCTGAAGTAATGTGATGAATCTCTTGACCAGCTTGTGTCTGTCACATGCTGGCTTTGGCCACAGACTGCATGGGGTCAGGCACAAAGTTGCCAGATACAGGTCTGACCTGGACCCATTCATTTTTCAAGGTGTTCATCGTGTCTCTTGCATTCAGATGCAACCCAGGAAGCACGGGTCTCTGGAGAGGAGAGAACAAGACAACGTCACCACGTGGTTCACCTTAAGAAGCAAGTGGTGACGTTCTCTTAGTGCCACATGGCCCCTCTTGTCCCCGGGAACAGGAGGCCTGGCAGAAACGTCCCAGCTGCCACTTCTTGAGTTATGTCTCTGCCTAGGCCTCAGGAAAGTGGAGAAGCTGCCTCATGCCCCTGCCTCTCCTGTGGGAGCATCTTGTTGGGACCTCAACTGTGTTTCATGGTACTCTGGAGAACACTCACACTTCAGTGTTTGGATTTGGGTCCAGGCACTTCTGGCAAAACTCGTGACATGTCCTGTGCAACTTCCACATGGCACAAGTACGATATGGATAATGTCATGCATTCATTATATGCATAATGTAGTATTCCTGTGCAAATGCCATAGCAGCCTTGTGTGCTGCAAGCCTTCACATAGTAGTCCCCAGGGTCAAATCCTGCCTACATCAGGAACTCTCTTAGTGTCAGTGACTGTCTTGCCTCTCTGAAATATGCTTTCCCCTAGGTTCTGTCCATACTGTGTTTTTACCCCTTGACTGGTGTTTATAGACTTCGTTGTGATTTATAGTTTGGACATTGATAAGTTGTTGAAATTAATATTCAGTGTTTGTCCAGCCTCTCCACTTTCCTTTGGTTCTGGCTCCTGATCATGAGATATTTGCTTGCTTTTGCTTTGCAGGTCTGCAGCTGTCTCCAACTTGACCTTGTCCCTTCACATGCCTGCTGTTGTCATACTGTTGATTCATTTATTGCTCTCTGTCTGCTTTAAGTTCCAGTGCTTTAGTCTATGCCTTTTTTTCCCCCATCCTAAAGATACCTCCTGTCATTTCACTTTCTTTTGCCAGCTTCCATCTCCTTTTCATCTCTAGTTTCTGGAGCAGGTGGTTTATTTTTGCTGACTCCATTTCCTCTCGTCTCTACATCATTTCTTTATCTCCTGCAACCTGGCTCCAGCCCTTTGAAATTATTTTGACCTACGCTGAGACACCATGTTCTGCTTCTGAACGTAATGTACATGCTGAATGTAAGCTTCATGCTTCCATGATTGCCATCCTGCTTATCCTTCTACTTCCTATACTTATCCTGATACTTTGTCCTTACTCTGTTTTCTTCTTTCTTGGCATTTGCCCTTCTCTCCTACTGCTTCCCGACATCAGGAAGCCTTTCTTTGTCCTCAGTCTTTCGTTCCTCCTTAAGCTTCCCCTAAGTCAATCAGGCTCTCCTGATGGTGCATAAACATCCTCTTCTGCTTTATTCTCTTGAATGTTTCTTGGTGTCTTGTTTTGTTTTTCACTGTGCACTGCTCTGGGTCTTGGGGTGTATGGTAACTAGGTGTAGGGAGCTGCCATCATCAACATTTCTCATACTGAAACTGGTTTCCTTTTCTGATACGAACTTCCATGGTCAGGCCCTGCTGCCCCTCAGCTGCAGAGAGTGTCCCTGGTTACAAACCTCCTCTTTCTTAGATGCGCCCCCCCCGCCTTGCTCCTGGGCTGTTTCTGTGCCTCCACAGGCTGGCACATCCCTGCTTGGGAAAGTGTCAGTATGTGTTTCCAGTGTTGTGGAAGCGCTCTCAGTCATTGCTGCCTGCAGTGCAAGAAGGAGGGAAGCAATGAAGGGCATGCGTGGGAGGTTTTGGCCATTCCCCTGCAAGTAGATAGAGTACCTCACTCTCCCGAGGGCTCTCTGCTGGCGTTTCTCACTGATTCTTGGCTTCTTCCTAAGCTACACAAGGATGTGGCGGCAGTCCTATGCGTCTTCTCTGAGGCTTTAATACATCAGCTCCAGGCTGCAGCTCTCTTGTCAGCTGGTAGATAAACATTAATGCGTTGAAATCCATCTCTTCCCTGGGAATGCGAAAGACTTGAGTGTTTGGGCCATTTTTCTCCGCAACTCCCACATGGAGCAATTTCTCTTAGTGCTACATGCCAGCCCTGGCAGGAGCTGTGCAATTTGGATCCACTCCTTCATGCATCTCTAGAGTTTGGCAGAGCAAGCAGCACTAGCTGGGCACCAGTGCACAACAGGCTGAGCCAGGCACTGTGTGCTGCCTGACTTTCAAAGAGGAGGTGTGATGCCACCAAAATTGGGAGGGGGGTGACTTATTTTGCATTGGGATTGTTATGAGCTCAGGATCTGGCCCCTTGGCTGACCTGCTGTAGAAGTGGAGTATGGCCATCCCTAAAATATCTCTTCCTTATCTGTGAACCTGCCACAGAAGCTGTGAATCGTCATGCTACTGTGTTACAGAGTGTAAGGATACTACATTTGAGCCTTCAGCCCCATTGTGCTATATTTCTCCTTGTGGCTGTAGGCTATGAAAAAAGCAAACTCACTTATGCTGCCAACATCCGTGCTTACATACATTGAAAAGTGTTGCACCCTGGCACCTGAAACAGATGGGCATTTTATGTATGTGGGGAGAATGATGCTACGACAAAATGCAGTAGCTCCCTCTTCAAGCAATGCCAAGGCATATGACACTCATGTTTTTGTTTTTTAGCTGAGGTGGAAGGGTTGCAGGTCACCGTGCCTGAGAAGAAGAAGGTGGCCATGTTGTTTCAGCCTGCTCTGCTTCGCTGCCATTTCTCTACTTCTTCTACCCAACCAGCTGTGGTACAGTGGAGGTTTAAATCTTACTGCCAGGACCGGATGGGAGAAGCTTTGGGCATGGCGACTTCTGGTTTACAAACGATGAGCAAGAGGAACCTGGACTGGGATCCCTACCTGGACTGTGTGGACAGCAGGAGGACAGTCCGTGTCGTGGCCTCCAAACAAGGATCTGCTGTCACTATAGGGGACTTCTATAAGGAAAGAGATGTCAGCATTGTCCACGGTAACTCTCCTAACCCAGTGATGCTTGGTGGGGGTTGGAATGGACTGTTAGCAATTGGGGGTACTGGAGGCTGGCAGTAATTGTTCAGTTAACTCCCTTAGAAAAGGTTGCTGGAAGGGAGCTGTTGTATGTCAGACATTTAGGATTCAACCAACCAGCCCTAGACCCAAAGGTCATTTCCTTTGGTGCTTCCCTTCATCTGACTCCATGTAGGTCTCCAACCCTGATACAGTATTCTTTTTCCTTTGATGAAGTAGAAGGTTTTTATTCCTGGCTTTTGCATATTGCTCTGTTATATAGATTTTCCTTAACAAAGGGATGCCAGCAAGAGAGGTATGAACTCAGTCTCTGCGGGCTAGGTTTTTCTTCCTTGTAAACTCCACTGATTTTTTTCCCAGTTCCAAAATACCAGAATTTTCCTATTCCTCATGTTTGCTCAACTCTGAACTTCACCAGCTTACCCCATCATGAACCTAAACCCACACAGCCTTGGGCAGTGTGAAGGGAAGAGATTTCCATGGGGTGAAGTCAAGTTGGGTGGAGATGGGGGGTGGCAGGGTCCTTAAACATTTGGTCTGGAAGGCTGTGTGAGAAACCTTGTCCCTCAAAAGTACAAGGCTTCTGCTTGACTCGGGAGACCACCTAGCCAGCAGTGGAGGCTCCTTGGAGAGCATGTGATCAGCCTCAGCAAGGGGGAGTGTTTTCCTTTGTCTCCATGTAACCTCTTCGGCGGATGGCTGAGGTGCTGTAGAGGAGACACTGTCTAAGCCCTTCTTGCATGGCACGAATACTGTTGGGACCCCAGGCCTTAGGTGATAGGAAGGACAGAGAGTGACATTAGTTATTCCTTCTGCTCTCAGCACTTGCAGAGTGAGCTGCCTCTGCGGCATTACCTGTCTTCCCACTTAAAGCCACAGAGCCCTGAGCCTGTTGTTTTTTCCCCGAATACTGTGATATTCTGGATAAGGTTAACCCTCCTTCTTAGTAAGGAAATGAAATGGATTTGGGACACGGAGACAGAGCCAGTGCTTTCATCACTTCACTCTTCCTATAGGTGTTGGAGGGAAAGCCTGACTTTTCTTTTTTGCCTTTCAGACGCAGACCTTCAGATTGGGAAGTTGATGTGGGGAGACAGTGGGCTCTATTACTGCCTTATTATCACACCAGATGATGTGGAGGGCAAGAATGAAGAATCAGTGGAGCTGCTTGTGCTGGGTAAGCCCTCTTGCCAGATTGCTTTTTCAGCAGATAGCTGATGTATCTTTCCTTCTGCTCTCTCGCTCTCTCTACATATCTGTGCACCATATTACTATGAGCGTAAGATCTATGTAAAACAGTCCCCGCAGTACCTTCACCATTGCCTTGCACCTTGTGCAGTCATTCACACCTAGGCAAAGTGGGTGGCAAATGCTACCGAACCAGAATAGTAATGTTTACACCCACACTGCTCACACGTTACACAGGCGTAAATGACTACAGAAAGTGCAGGGCTGTGGAAAGTCAGAACCCTTGTTTTTAAGGCATAAAACAATAAACTTGCAGCAAAGTGAACACTTGAGACAGAGTCTTTTAAAAATAGACACCCAGAAGACATCAAATCATATGCTTTTTGCAGTCTTTTAACATTCCCTTCGTCCCACTCTTCTGACCTGTGAGGATGTCAAGAAGCACTGTGTTTTTCTGCCTGAGTGTGTCAAATTGGGAGATTTTTCTGTCTGCCTAATTATCCTTGTCCAGTTAGAGGTGCAGTTTCACAATCACCCTAATCTGGTCTAAGCTGTTGCTGCCACTAAAAAGGACTTGTCCTCTCTGCGGTATGCACACTTGGCTATGTATTTCTTTTAAGCTCCCTTGAGCAGTGTGGTGAGCAGGATCAGTTTCTTTCCAATTTGCAGGGTTAGCTTTCAGTGATGGCATCCACGATTCAGCTCACTGTGAAAGTCAAAAAAGCACCCATCCCAGCTAGGGGAGAAAAGCAGAGTGGAATGGGCCTTTCAGGAGCATTTGTTGACACCGCCTTGAGCCAGCTGTAGTACTTCACCCCTAGACTGCCCCAGGAGAGTAAGATGAGTTAAGACCTTAAGACCTGCTGACACCAATGTTTGTCTGGTCAGCATACTTGCATGGTTCTTGGGTGTATAGATTCTGTACATCCTGTGAAGGAAATGTTAAAAAGCTTGGGTCTATAATGTGTAGGTGATATGTAGAGGCATACGATAGAACATGTTTGTCAAGTGCCCTTGCTCTCGTGGCTAAGGTCAGAGTTTAACTGGCATTTGTATTTGGAGCTGTAGTTGTCATCACAAAGTAAACCACATTGAATGGCTTGGGTGAGTGACTATAATAGTGCCATCACCTCCCCTCACTCCTTCAGATGTCACTCAGGCAACGGACAACTGGAGAATGGGTCCCGCCAGGAAACAGTGTCATACCCCTGTCGAAATCCACCGTGTGACTGTGTATCATATGCTAGTTAATAACAGGCCCAAGACTGACCTGTGTTAGTTCAGGTGAGGTTATCTCTGCCAGGTGGCAGTTGTAGCTGTTACGTAGCCTCCCCAGAGGAGGTGACACTGGCTGCATGGTGATGGGCTGCTGAATTTTGTCCCTTCTTCACGTTCCTGTCCAGGATTTGGTGTCTTCTCTTATCCGTGTCTACAACTGCGCTCAGATACCAGTGATGAAACAGTGCCATGGTAACAGGAAGAATCCGTTTTTCAGTGTGTACAGAAGACTATGTGGGGGGCAAAAGAAATCGCCACCTCTGAGGCTGGCTTGATGATGTCCCCGGCCCCAGTTCGTTGTGGTTATGTTGGGACGAAACACGTAGCTTAGGCTGCTTTACCTTGACTGCATCTGCTTTTCTGTTCACTACAGCCTGTGGGTCTGACCTTGTACTTTGTGCAGCACTCTGCTATGTTTGGCAGCAGCATGAAAGCGTAGTTGTCGTGGGCATACTTTGTTCTGCCTCATGCTGTTTGGCGCAGATTGTGTGTATTTCTTTTCCTGGGTGGTGTGTACAGAGGCAACGTTCCAGCTTTTGGAGCGATTCCAGGTTACCTACCCATTTTCCTTCCTTCCTTCCTTCCCCTTCCCACCTTATTATTTTCCTTCTGCCTTTGCTGGTGTGTTTTCTTCCTTTTCCTTTACCTCTCCCCATTGATGGCTAAAGGAGGAAGCAGCCAGTGGTGAAAATATAATTTCGTAATATTCTGGCATCTTCTGGGACGCTTTTTATTTCATCCCACTGCTCTGCTAGGTGTTAGTGACTTGCAAGTAGACAGTGAGTACAGATGTAGATTGGAGCGATTCCACAGTCCTAGGGGACATGTGGTAAAAGGGTTTTGTTTGCTGTTTTGCTGTTTGCTGCTCTTTGTGTGGAACCCAAATTCCCTGTTAGAGCAGTTGGAGCAGCAGAGGGATAGCGTCTGTGAGACGCACTACGATTCCCAGAGCACATTGCTGTTTGCTCCCTGCTGAGTGTGGTCTTTCAAATATAATTTGCATACTGCTTATTTTGGGGCTGCTGCATGATTTAAGCATATATTAGAATTTTGAATAGAGCAGAGGTTCTACCCACTCGTGTTATCAGTGGGGGAAGACAGAAAAATCAGAATGGAAAAGGAAATAGGAAAATATCCCTTCTAGTGTTTTCATATTAATGCCAAGATGAAAGGTGTGTTTAGGTTAGAGAAAGATACTGCTGGACAGGGCAGTTTAATATTATGTAGAAACCTTGAAAGGTCTGAGAGGCAAAAGTGGTAGATACCTAATAACATCAATAAATCAGTGGAAATATGTTTAGTTAAAAGTGGAGGATCCTGCTTTTATACAGTGAATTCCACCATTAAAAATTGGTCAAAAGCTGCTTTATCACGACTTGGAGCAAAATCCAAAACCTGAGCAAATTACAGCATTCCTTTTTTCTTAGGGAAGCAATCACAGAGACTTCCAGTGAAGTCTAAGTAGCCAGTGAGCCTGGGCCATGATGGGATTGCATGTTGAGTTTTGTCACCTGGATGTATCACATTGACACGCAAAGAGGCTGGAGAAATGTAGGTAGCATCAGAGAATCCTGTGTGCTGTCTTCATTTCAGGCCTATATCAGAAAAGCATATAAGCATTTATTTATATCCATTTGTGTTCAACAAAGCTGATAGAATGTATAAAGCATACCTGATGTTAAGCATGTGCTTTTATGCTTTGCTGAAAAGACTGTTCAGTAGGTTTTGCTTAGTCAGGGACTTCAACCCTCTCAAATGGAATTAGTGCAGGCAAGGGAAGAGGGATAGTAACCTCTGTGCCTCAGAAACACAGAAGGAGATTGGCTGGCAGTGAACCTCCTGTAGAGTAGGGAAAGAATTTAAATTAAAAAGTACTATTTTTTGGTGGCATTTGGAATCCCCAAAGGGGGTCTAGCATTCTGGAAACTGTATGAACTCTGCTTCTGCTGTAGCAGGACTACACTAGTACAGAGCTTAGCAATTCCACAACAGGAGTCAAGTGATGCTCTCTGCACTCTTGTGTTTTACTAGAAATGTAGAACCTTTTGGTGATAGTACAGCTGGGCTAGTGAATCCATTTGCAACTTTATACATTTTTACTTTTTAGAACTAATGTGATTGAATCAAAAAGGCTGAATCCTAAATTTAAGAAAGTCTGCTTTACTATCTTAGTAGCTAGCAGCTGAGTGTCCTGCTTCTTGAAACACAGACAGTGCTATTAATCAAATTGTTGTTGGTAGGACCTGTGCACTGCTTTTTATATGAGAATGTCAGTGGGCTTCAGTAAAGTCATTCATTGCAGCCTTTGTTGAAGGGAACTGCAAGTGTACCAGTGCAGTGGATGCATGGTGCATGGAGTAACCTTTGAATCAGAAGTACAGGGCAGTGTCAGTGGATACCCCATCCTAGCTTCATGTGACCTAGCTCACATCAGGAAGCAGTCTAGCTTAATTGCATGAGGTTGCATATAACCCAGTAAGCCTTTCCGACAGCTGGAATTTACTAATCAGGTGCAGGGTCCTGTGAAAGCAGCTATATTGCTCCCTTCCAAAGCTAGTACAGCTGTAGAGCCATGGCTGTACATATAGCTAGGCACAGCTGGCTACCCTGAAATGTGTAGGTCTGTGCAAGCTCGGCAATGTTTGCATTACAAGATTTTACATAGCTTAGACATGCTTCATGAAACAGTGGCTTCATTCCCAAGGACATGTCAAGTTCCTGGAAGAGGCAGGAAAGTGATCTGGTTTGATACTTTGGTTGGTTATCCATGTGTTTTGCTTGACAGCTATTGTCTGCTTTTTTCCCATCCAATTTGGCAGCTAATGCTACATAAATTATATAATAGTGAAATATTATTTTATAATTAATCTTTTAGAAGCTTCAGCTTCTACTGTTGTTATGCTTTAAATAACAACAATTAGCACTTGAGTTTTTTGTTACTTTCCAAAGTCAACTAGCACTTAACATTGGTAAACTGACATCTTTGGTAGTTTGTATTACCAGCCAATACTGATATAGGCTAAAACCAAAATTTATCAAGTCTAACACCCATAGGTAGGAAAGAATGTAGATACATATACACACAACATATTGTACAGTAATTGATTTACTAATAGAGACATGCGTTGGCTTTCAGAGAGGATAAATCTCTACTGGGACATGTGTGTATGGCATGCAATGCTAATAAGACAGTTCTTACTCAGCAAAGTGACTCAATAGCTGGTATAAATATAGCCAGATTTGGATTCCCTTGTGTGCCAGGAGAGACTGTATTATAAGTTGATGTGGTTTCGGAGACGGAAAAGTTCTTGGCAAAATTTTCCCTTACAAGATGATGGTTTTAGGATTTCGCTCTGTTTCTCTGAAAAGCTGCCAGTAGCATCCGAGCCAGTACTTGGTCACAGCGGTTGGCAGAGATGTCAGTGCTATTGGCCATGTGTTGGGGATGAGAGGGCCAGATCTCACCCGGAGAGGTGTCTGTGAGCAACTTCACGGCGAGGGCTCTCCAACCTTGAGTTGCACTTTTGTGACCGAAGGGGGGGGTAGTGCCAGCAGGCGAAGGAAGTGATCGGCATGGGAGCCCTCCACTTAAAAATCCAGGAAAGGAGTTGATGCCAGGAAGGCCACTGGTGTCCTCCCACCCCCAAAGTGCTCATCCTGTCCTCATTAGGTGCTGCGCCCTGCCCTGTACTACTGTGCTGCCACCTTTGTAATCTGGGTCCAATCCCCCACGTCCTAGCCTGGGCTACTCCTAGTTATTTATTTCACACCACTTAGAAGTGCTACTTGTTGCCAAGGTTTTTTACCCCCTTTTCCTCCTTATTTGCCAGCGCCAGCCACACGCTGCTCACAAAGGAGACTGGCATGATTAAAAGACCTCCGTTACTAAGGCAGCCATGGCAACAGCCTCCTTGGAGGTCTTTGTTGCCTACTAAAACTTTGATCTCCAAGAAGGGTTGCTGCTGTTTCTCCCTCCAATTGAAGAGAAGGACGGGAAGAAAGGATAAAGTTTACTCCTAGCAGAGGGAGCACGGAGGAACTCATTGCAGAGCCATACTCTGCCAATAAATCTCACAGCAGCTTCCTTGGAAGAGTATCTGATTTACAAGGGCCACACTTCCTCTCCTGTCCTTTCCAGCCTCCTCTCAGGGCAGTGCCCTGTGCCAGGAGCCTCTTGCTGTGGCATGGCTTGGCAAATTTTTCCACTGCTAAGGAAGAAATGGTTCCCTCTGTACCTGCTGCCTCCTGTGGTCCCACTGCTGCAGGTAGGGCTGCAGATGCAGCCCCCAACAGGGAAACCAATTCAACAGTTATTCCCATATTTACCCAATGTTTATCACATTTATGCAATTGCTAGTATTTACCATGTTCCCATATTTACCCAATTGCCACGTTCCTGACTGCACCTGCGCCTACTTTATTCATGCCATCATTTCTTTTCAGCTGCACCACTTACCCTAATTATTTTCGTGTCTCTTCTCTGCAGACTGTCTGCTAATAGTCTGCTTAACTCCAGGTCCTCCCTGATCTGCTGCTATTTGCTCTCCCACTCTGTCACCCGCCCTCCTCCTGCCTATTAACTCCTGTCCTCGCTCGCCTCTTCTGTATCTCTGCACCTCCTGGGCCTGCTCTGCATGCCCTCAGCTTTTCCCTCTCCCATTCCTCCTCCCCACCTTCTCCTGCTGCGCTCTGCTGGTGCAGACTGGGGGCTCGCAGGCTCCCTTGCACTTTGGGGCTGGCTGGGGCCCAGGATAAAGCCCCACAGCAGCACGGTGGGAATAGAGACAGGAGCATGTCCCAGATCTGTGCTGGAACAAGGATGAGCTCCTAGCTCCAACAGAGCCGCCTGGGACAACTCTGGTAAACGGGGCCATCGTCTATTCCCTCTTTCCCCTGGGGGTGTCTGCTGGGGCTTGGTGGTGAGAGCTTGCACAGAGGACACGTAGCCCTTGCAGGGGTGCAGAGCTGCGACTCGGCAGCTGTACCCGGCCATGTCTCAGAGTGCCTGTGGTCCCTTTTCTCAGGCGGGCAGAGCCGCCATGCAGAGGTGGTGCGGCCAGATGGTCTCTTGGCTGGATGTTTTACTAAATTGTTTTCTCCCCACCAATTGCTTTGTAGCCCCAGCCCTCCACCTTCAAGTTTCCTTAAAAAAAAAAAAAACCCAGAGAGAGGTGAGGTGAGCTTAATGCCCACAGAAGGAGCAGCCTGGGCACAGAGAGCCAGGAGGTTGGTGGCCATGATCGCCATGGCCTCCTCCTGGCTGGCCTTTCAGCTGCAGGTCCAAAGCGAGGCCTTGCTCACTGAAACCGTGCCCTCTCTGCCCTGGCTTCGGGCACCGTGCCAGCCCAGTCTCCCCTCCGCCAGCTACCGCCTGGCTTTGGGGCACGCTCATGCCCGGGCCAGGCTCGCATGGGGCAGGCAAGCGAGAGTCAGTGGTGGCCCTTGCGCCACCAGAGCCACCCTGTCCCTGTGCCCGCTGGCTGGCTGGCAGGCTGGGTGCTTTTGCTCCACTTGTTGCTGGTGGAGGGAGGAAAGTCTTCAATGAGGGGCAGCAGCAGGGAGCCTCCCGTCGCCGTGGCAACCGCGGGGCAGCCCTGGCGCCTGTTGGCTTCCCCCGCTAAGGGGGAAGTGCATGGTGGGGGGAAGGGTTATCCATGAATTAATTCCGCCCAGGACAGGGAGGGGGAGAGCCGGGG
Source organism: Fregata magnificens (assembly GCA_013389945.1). Lineage (NCBI taxonomy): Eukaryota > Metazoa > Chordata > Aves > Suliformes > Fregatidae > Fregata > Fregata magnificens. The sequence goes on from WAAD01039738.1 coordinate 271,338, forward strand.
TGCATTGAAAGCTGCTGGGGGCCACGGCAATGCAGAGGCGGTCTTTGTGCTTGCTGGCTGCCAGCTGGGCTAGCCAAGGCAGCAGAGTTCAGGCTGAGCTGTGGTGGGGTTCACTGCTGCCTTGGGCCCTCCTGGGCTTTGTGCATACCCCGCCGGTGGCTCTGGGGCCCCCCGGGCTGTGCAAACCCTGATGGCAGGGCAGGGGGAGCAAATTCTCCAAGCAGATACTCAGCAGAGCTGAGTGAGGCTGCACAAGTAGGGAAATACTTGACTGCTCCTAGGCAGCACAGAGGAACTACTTTGGCTGTCTTTGTAATGAGTTACCAAGTTCTCAAGAACGGTTATTTTTGAGGGGTGCTTCGTCCCTCTTGAACATGTCGTTCCTCCTGAGGATCAGGAGCTACCATAAGACCCAGCACTAGCAGGGATCGAGGCTTTTCCAATAGGTTCAAAATATTTGGACTCATGAGATGGAGCTTCTGCTTTTTATATGTGTCACTCCCTTACTTCTGGTACCACAAATCCCAGCCCTAAATTAGCTATATACCTCCAGCTATCTGTCCATTGGTGTCTGCTCTCACACTAGGGCTGCACGTGAGCTTGTGCAGAGATAATAACAGATGGGAGGCAAGGTGCATGTCCGTGTCTGCCCATATATTCTGCGTGCATGTGGTTCACGTGTACATTGTTCACCTACACACACACACAGAGGCCTGTGCCAGAATTGCATGGTTTTTTGTGCGTGCTGGGAAAATAAGGAATATATTTAATACGCATGTGGAACGTAATGTAAATCTAGCATACTGTGACACAGGGCATACATTTGTTGCATGTGTTTGGAGCCCACTTGTGGCACCCAAGACTTAAGCCACACGTGCCTGTATCTTGTGTAGAGAAAGCATACACGAGCACTTTCCCATAGCAAGCTAGCTGTGAGCAGTTTGGGCACTTGATCCTTCCAGAAAATGGACTGCAAAGAATGTCATGAAACTCTTTGTATATGTAGATTAAAATGTTGCAGTGGACTGATGGCAAGAGTCCTCCCTCAAAGTAGTAAATTATCTGAAGGATCAGCTTTGTATCTTTTGCTAAGGCTTCAGGAGCACCTCATCATGATGGCATTACTGTGAGTACTGGACAGCTTTGATGAGTTGCAATTGGTTGCAAAGCACTGCCTGCATTCAGAGTATGTTTATTATGGCTCCAGCAGGCATCCTTGTGGATTTTTGATCTCTACAGAACCTCTGCTGAAGCACTGAGAAAAAACGGACAGTGGAAATTTGATTATAACATGCTTCAAGGACAGACTAGAGGCCGAGGAACTTGGGATCCACTTCATCATTGTGTCTGAGTGCTGCTTAGTGCAGGACCTGAAGGGCATGTGGGGAGGTTAAAGGTAGCTTTCTACCACTTTTGCACTGGCTTACCCTTAGCTGCTTCTGTTATGTTATATCCACAATGTATGACTCTCTTCAGAGTGCAGCTCTCCTACCTTATGCATGTCTTTAAAAAACCTAGCATGATCCTGGTGCTATGTGAAAGAGTACACAGCACAGCTGCACATAGGGCTGTTCTGCCGATGCGCAGGTGTGTGTAAATTATAGCTGAACACTGTGCAGGATATTTGCTGTGTATTAGTAATATCCCAGACGTTCAGTGCCAAAACAAGTAGGTACCAAGCTGCCTTTGGGCTTGGATTTTGTTTGTATTCAGTTATAAATTAGAAGTTGACTTGCCTTTTTTTTTTTTCTTCCCCATTTCCTTTTGCAAAGTGATTCCACAAATTTCTACACGAATCCTCCCCTGGTTGGTTTGCTTCGCTTGCGAGTTGGCGTTATATCACACAATCTCACCAAGTTGCTCGTGCATCTTGAAATAAGTAGCATATACTCACTTCAAGACTCTTTTCCTGGAGCTGTCTCTGCAGTTGCAGAGCCCCACATGGAGAGCACCACCCATGGGTGTTGTATGCATATGGCTGACTTGTCAAGGGCCTTGGGTTAAAGATGTTTCACATCCATCCAAACTACCTCAGTACATTTTTAAAGTAAACTAAATCCTTCTGTTTGAGGGCTGTCGTGCATTTTCAGGAGCTTTTTGCATGTGTAGAGCATAACTCCAGAAAGGTGTTACCATGTAACCACGTTAAGGGGACCTCCCTCTTCTTGTCATTTTGTGCCTAGATCGGAGAAGCTCTGTTCCAGATTCTTTCCCCCCAGCTCTGCTGATAAAGGTAAAATGCAAGGACACAGAAATGGCAGAAGTGCAGAGGCAGACACCAGGCATCGAGCAGGATGACATCTATGGTTGATAGGAATTCACTTAACAGAGTGCAAGTGGACTGATGAGGAAGGGGACTGGAGGCTAAGGCAGGGGCTGGGGAGTGTGTTTTTCTTGCAGTAACCTCTCTCCTTGTTCTCCTCCTTCTGTCTTTTCTAGGCAGGACAGGGCTGCTTGCTGATCTCTTGCCCAGTTTTGCTGTGGAGATTATGCCAGGTATTCAGTCATTTCACCCTTCAATCACCCAGTCCTCTGTCATCTTGTCTGTTTATCCTTTTACAGCATCTTTATGTGGTGTACATTTCACTCTTATGTGTGTTTTATCTGGGGATTAAAAGGGAAAAGCCTGTTGCTTACTGGGAAAGTGTGTTGGGTTGAGATCTGAGAGAGGTGATGCTGGGACTTGGGGGAAGAATGGCCATGCTGGGAGCCAACATACAGAGATAGTTGATGTCATGCTGGGATCAGTGTGAGAGCAGAAGTGCCAGTGCTGTTCAGGGGAGGTTTTATATCCAGCTCCCTGCTCTCCCCCTGCTAGCACAAAGGTAACGCCGCTCCAGCCTGCGAGACCTCGGCAGTCTCGTGTGCCTGTATGGCTTTGTACGTCAGCTGCTCTTGTGCAGTAGTAACTTCTGCTCCCCAGACCCTATCCTGCGGGTACCATTATAGCCATCGCCACAGATGGTAGCACAGGAGGTGCTAGAAATAGAGCACTGGTTAGCAACCCATCAGTGGCACAGCCCCTCTTGTGCTGCATAGCCAGGGCACTGTCTAGGTAACACCAGGTGGTTGGACCAGACACGAAAGCTCTCTGCCCATGATAAATCCCTCACTAGCCAAACTAATGAGAGCCACCAGTTCTGGGACTCCTTGTGGAGGAAACAGAGACTGTGCAACAGATTGTCCTTGAAAGGGAAAAGCTGTGAGAACATTTAGCCCTTGAGTCATCTGATCATCCCCTGACAGTGCCCAGGGAGTGTTTCTTTCACACGTTTGTGCAAAAATGCAACTCCACATAAATGTGTGAAGCTATTTTCAAGTCTATCCCAGAGATGCAAACAGAGAGAAGGCAGACACTGCCCCGCCTCCAGTGTAACCCAAAGCTCCCTGGAAGTTCAGCGTGGCAGGAGAGGGTTTGGTCTTCTCAGCACAGACAGAAGGTGATTCTCTGTTGCCTAACACTTCTTTTTTCCTCACTATTTACAGTTTTATTGAATGGGTATAAAATTTTTATGTGTTCGCCAGGTAGCTTTCTGGTGCCCTCACCGCATGGGTATAAACAACAAGAAAGTGTAAAAGGCAGTGGCAAACCACATTTCAACTGTTAGCATTGCCTGTTACCTGAACAAACAAAAGCAGATGCTCCTGCAAGCACAAAGCAGTAGTTTCCAGACAGCGAGGACACATAGCATTTCAGCTTGGTAGTCATTTGAATCTCAGGGTTACACAGTTGTATCTGGAAGTGCTGTGACAGAAGATAACAGTTGTACTGGAGGAAGGATTAGGGAATTGCAGGTAAAAGTGGTTGAATCCCAGTTTTGTGCATAAAGGAAGAGCTGGCAGGCTCTTTTGCTGTTCTCTTAACCTCGTCAGAGAAGCAAATGGTCTAACTTCCTGTGAAGTAAAATCCTTCATGATTCATAGGTCCCTGTGACAGGGACACTGATTTCAAACATCCACTCCTGGTGCTGAGTATCTTGCAATGTGCAATGTACATACTAACCTGACCACCTTCTTATACTCCTAGAACGTTTTCAGAAAGACCACAGGTACACTTACAATGGACTTGCTGTTTGTTTTTTTTTTTTTCCTCTACCAGGCTTTTGTCCTTTTTGGAACGGCTGTGAAGCATTCACTAATAGCTCTGGAGATCTGACTCCTGAGCTTCATTGCATAGCTGTGGCTGGTCGCTTCTGTCATGTGATACTATTTCACCTCCTTCTCTATCTCAATGATGGTTGCAGAGAACAAGATGAGAACATGGCAAAAGAAAAAGCCACTGAGCTGTTGCCCTGCTCAGATTGCCGTAGATTAGGAAGTACAGGACTGGAACGGATAGTCTGGCTCACTGTCTTGCTTGCTATCTTGAGCACCATGTAATTTCATCCTTTCCATAAGCTTAGTAAGCTTAAGAGTAGTCTGGGTTTGGCCTTTCTCAATTGGATCGCTTTCTTTGATGTGTGTCTTCTTGCTTCCATCTGCATTACTCATAACCTGTTTATGCCCATATATGTAAGACCTTTAACTATAATACCTGCTTTTCCTCCTAGCATTCATCCTCCTAGCATATTTACAGGCAGCAGCTACGTCCACTCTCAGCCTTCTTTTTAATAGACCAATACAGCGAGCTTCAGCTCTCCTGCTGCAAGGCAGGCTATCGAGTCCCTTCATCCCCTCAAATCCCTGCTTTGCATCTGCTCCAACCTGAATTTGTCTTTTCTTGTACAAAGATGACCACAGCTGTATAGCATCAGTAACTTCAGATGAAGTTACATGGAGGCCTTGTATGATGGCATTAGTATTTCCTTAACACTACTGGAAATCCCTCCTCTACTGGGGATGGGATTACATTTACCGTTTTTGTGGTTGTATTGCATAAGCGGTTACAGTTGTCTTATGATGGAATAGTATACTGGATCATTCCTCTTGTTTTTCAGTTGTTTTCAACTAAGGAAGTCCTGTTCAGAACAGAAGTTGTTCTTAATCCTTGAATGTGTGACCTTGAGAGCATTGCTGCATACGTTGAAATTCAGTATATTGCTGCATTTCACATTTCTTATTGTAGGCCCAAGGACAACTGGCCCTTTCTATAACATATCCTGTCTTCATCTTTAGTGACAATGCTTCCCTACCTCTTACCCTCAAGGTACATTAACGCATTCTTATTTTCTGTGTAAAGGTCATTCATGAAAATATTAAATAAGATGGTTCCTAGAACCGGCACTTGAGGAATTGTATCAGTAATCTCCTCTCAGCTCTTACTTTTCCATTCATGAATGCTTCCCTCCAGCTATTTCCTTATTCATTAGCTGAATTTTTCTCAGCATGTAGTAACTTCACCAAAAAAAATTGTTCCACAAGGACCAAAATTATCTGCAAATTCAAATGAAATTCATCTGTTTCAGCCAAAAAAGAAATAAAATATTCAATAAATATAAAACATTTCACTTGACACTTCTGAAATGAAGTGTTTTGATTTGTAAATGCCAGATCTTTCACTGATGTTTTTTAAAGGAAATTGTAAGTTCTAGATTAAAAATGGCATTAAAAAAAGGGAATTGTTTGTAGAAGAGTTAAGGAAAACTCCAACAAAGCAAAGAGTTTAATTTTGTTCAAACAGAATGCTGTGGATGAATCAAAATGACACTTCTTATTTTTGCATTTTATTAAGAACTAGAAAAAAGTTCTGTTTTGATTGTTCCAAGCTGAACATTTTTCCTTCACTTTTCAGCTTAGCGACGCAGTTGAGAGGTGCACTATTTTTCCAGTGTGATCCTGTACTCACATTGCAATCCTTCTATCAATACTTCTTCATCTTAAATAATAATGTACCAGGAGAGCCTTTAGTGAACACTGGACTTCTATTCGGAAACAGTGGTCTGCTGCTTTTTTTCCTCTGCAAAGCAGCCCCACCACTTCTTTCTTTGCTTTCTTGCCACCTTTCCAAGGTGGTTGAATAACCACCTGGGTACACCTGGAGTCTTTCCCCACAGATTTTCCCTCACCAGCAGTCTGACTTCTAGATAGGTGGGTGCGTCTCTCTGATGTAAAACCAACTTCAGGCCTCCTGTACGTTCAAAGTCTTGAAATTTCTTGGTCCAGATGTGTTCACTGACAATTTCCTTAATCCGGGAAATTGCCATGTGGCAGTAGGCACAGCCCCGTGCACGCAATCCCCTGCAAAGCGCAGGGTGGCCAGATGCAGAGCTGGGAGCTGCCCCGGCACAGGCTGGGCACCTGCTCCCACCATGGCTGCTCCTGCTGCTGCAGATTTCCCAGCAGCAAAGTTTGAGAGACCTTTTCTCACTCCCCTTCGAGCTCTTCCGTGCTTTCACTTTTAGGGTGTTTTTCAGCCATTCCCTTTCGGGGCCTGGCAGACATCATCTTCAGCCGGGGAAAAAAAAAAAAAAAAAAAAAAAAAAAAGAAAAAAAAAAGTGGTTGTTAGGTTTCCTGGCTGGCTGCAGCGCCTGAATAGGATGTTCGTTCGGCACATTCAAAAGAATAATTGCATGCGTGGGCCTAGTTGCGAAGGGGCAGGCCTGGCTCATTTACTGGGCTATTTATAGCGTGCTTTTCACCATCGTTTGTCCCATTAAAACTAGAATGTGGGTAGGGAACAAACACACAAGCAGGGCATGAACATGGCCGGGAAGAATGAGTCTTTGATGAGATCCAAATGCTAATTTGGAACGTCCTGCGGCGTTCATACAGGTCTGCTGTGGGGCGAAGGGTTTCTGTGCTGGGGAATCAGAGCTCCTGCGTCCATGCTGCTCGTCTCTCAGCCAGCCAGACATGTCGCAGGAAGGGACCACATTTCTGTAGCTCCCATTTCTCACTGCCATGTGCCATTTCTGCTTCGACACAGAGGGGGACGTAGTCCTAGGCCAGCAGGAAGTCCACTATTATTATTCACCTATCTGTTTTGCCCTATGCTCTCCCCTGGGAGGATATTGCTGACGTTCCCTTCCACAGCATGTGCAATCCTGTAAGTACCTCTCTTTCTCCCCTTATTTTCCAGAGTGGGTCTTTGTGGGCCTGGTCATCCTGGGGGCATTCCTGTTCTTCCTCCTGGTGGGGATCTGCTGGTGCCAGTGCTGCCCACACAGCTGCTGCTGTTACGTCCGCTGCCCCTGCTGTCCTGAGTCCTGCTGCTGTCCCCGGGCGCGTGAGTGACCCTGTCCAAGCCTGGCGCAAATCTTGCACTACTGCTCCCTGGCAGAACAGAAGGAGAATCTGCTAATACTGCCTCCTTCGCCCTGAGCACTTTGCTTGACTGAAGAACTAGTTCTTAGGGACTGAAGCATCTGACCTATTGCTCAATGGTTGAGTGCTCAAAGTTAATTACACATGTAACTCCCCAAGCCCTCCCTGCCTTGGCAGCTGTGTCTGCTTCTCCAAAGCGTCATGCTCCCCTTCCAAAGTTGTTGTCGTGTCAGTGAATGTTGCAGGTCAGAGCTAAGAGCGTCCTGGGAGGTTTCTTCCTGGCAATGCAAGCAGCTGCCCTCTACAACAGTGCAAAATCCCTGCAACCCAGCAAGGTTCCTGGTCAGGCTCAGGTAGATCTGTCAAGTTTCATGAGCCTCATCCCTACTGCTTGAGTCATCAGTTGTTTTTAAAGCTGAACTGCCACGAAATCATGGCAGCGGTAATGCTGGCTGTAACACCCTGAATGTCTTTCAATTGCTGGGCATCTTGCAGTGCTCATCTGACCTGCCGTGTGCATTTTTTAAACTCCCCTCAGTGCACATTGAGGCTTAGAGAAATTCAGATTGGTCCGTGTCATTTCATTTGTCCAGTTGTCTCCTGCTGGGTTGTCACCAATGTTGGTGATGTGCAGGTTTTGGCCATGTGCCTTGTGGGCCTGTGGGAGGCTGGTGTGATGCTGACTGCTGTTCTTTTTCTTTTTCAGTGTATGTAGCAGGCAAAGCAGCAAAAGCTGGGTACCCTCCTGCAGTCTCTTCCATGCCAGGTCCATACTACATCCCCAGTGTTCCCGTAGCTGGTGTCCCATCTCCTGCTGTGCTGATGGATAAGTCACACCCCCCTCCCTTAGCCCCAAGTGACTCCAGCGGAGGAAGCCAAAATGGTAATTTGCAGTGCACAACATTCAGTCCTCTTACTGGGAGCAGGGCTGGGAAAGGGAGGAATGATTGTCACTGATAGAGTGGTATGAACAGAACAAACACAGAGAACCTGCATTTTAATCCTGGCTCTGACAATGATATTTGCATCCCCTAGGGCCACAGGGTCCAACTTTTCTAGTGCCATCAGCACAGTGTCAGTTTGTGGGTGCCTAATTAGGTCATTGGGGAATGGGAGGCCAAGTTCATGCCTGGGACCCCTCTCATTACTGCTGCAAATGTTTACTTGCGGAGGACAAAAGGATGAAGATGATTTCAGGGGAGCAGATGCAGTGGCCATTTTCCTCTTAGAGCTGGTGCCTTGCAAGCTGTTCTCTCTTGGTAAAAAGTTATTCCTACCCTCGGTAGGGCACTGCTTGCCCTCTGGCAGCGGTTTTTGCTGCAGCGTGTTTTACTGTCCCCATGGCATTTTGGGCACGGGGACTCGCTCCCTCAGTGTTTCTGCCCAAGAGCATTTGGGGCTGGACCCCCTCCCCTACCTTACAGAAGTCAGTAGGTCACTTTTTTTGTTCAGCCTTTGCATTTGTGAAATGTGAGTGATAAAAGGCTTCTAACTAGAAAGGAGTTGTGGATCAATGTCAGACATAGAGTATCAGTGTGATGACTCTATCTTGGTGAGAGTCATTTCTCCTGCTGCAAAGGAAGCTGCTATCAAGGAAAAAGAGGGTAGCTATTTAGCCACATGCAGCATTTCAGGATCAGAGTGGCTGTCTAAATTCAAACATGCTGCAGCAGAAGTGACTCTCACCAATGTAGTCACCATACTGGCACAGTATGTTGGCCGTTGATGCAGCCACATGTCTGATTTCAAAGCACAACACTGATTGTCAATTGTTAAATTTGCTCATGACAACGTGTTGATAAGACACTTCCAAAAAGACGAGATCAAGTAGCATAATCAAATAATTAAGCTTTCGGAACAACCCTACAGATCCTTCCGCTGTCCCAGTCAGTATATTAACCTTTCTGGAATTACAAAAAGTATTTTCCTTCAACAATCACACTTTTTTTCCCCACTGGAATGGAGCATTTTGAAATTGGAAATAAATCAATCACTGATCCAAAGCAGAATATATCCAATTCAAAAACCTTTGTCAGAAAATGATGAAGGACAGCCCAGTGCTTAATTTTTTTCTTCTGTGAAAAATGTCGCTGCATGTAGAGTGTGATGTTGGCCATGGGAACTCCAGGGATTTTTTAAGAGTCAGATCACAGCCCCAGTCTTGTCTCTGCTGTATGTTACTAGCAGAGCACAAATGCAGAATGAAAAACTGTGGATGTGTTTGGTAACCAAATGGAATGGCTATTAGCATCCAGCATTCATTACACAGAAAGATGCATTTATTATATAATCTAGATCAGCTGACTGGACTTAATCCCTCAACTCAGGACTTGACAGGAAATGCTACGTATTGCGAATAAAACCATTATTACAGAGTTTTAACTGTTGTGGCAAGACAACAGAGGTTCTTAAGCTTTTTTAATTTTTTAATTAATTTTTTTTGCAGTAATATGGGCAAAGCCTTACTGTGGATCATGCACCTGTTGCTCAAGGTGTTCCTTGAACTGTGGAGCTAAGGAAGGGTGATACCGTGCACCCCATTCCTTTTCTCTTAAGGTCCTCCACAAGGCCAGAATATCTCCTAATTACAAGCTGTAGAAGAGAAAACATTATGTGGCTGTTCCAAGCTACTTATTTGCTGGTTGGCCAGACAGCAAGCTAAACAAAACAGGTAATGGTTGAGTTTAGGCTTTTTCTCAGAAGGAGCACTAATTATGGTCTCTGTGTCCCCCACGCAGCCAGTGTAGGTCTGATCTGAAACTTGGTATCTTTGAGATTTCAACCTTTTCAAGTTTATTTAAAAAAATGGGATCAGAAGTGCTGGGGAACAGAGACTGGAGGATTCTGTAATCCTGGCTGCCAGGCTAAAAAGGACAGCCTTTGCCCTAGATAGTTTCTGTGCTTATAAATGACCACTGTGAGGTGATCTACTGAGCAAACTCAGGTGTGAGGATATTTTGAAAATTTGTGTAGGATTACATAAAAGCCATGTGACAAAGCTCCAGTGAAGCCTAGGAGCTCCATCCTAAACTTCGGGCTGAACAGGGAAAAAAAACCCCAAAACTTTCAGCTCTCTTAGTAGAAGAGTGTTGGCAACACATAAGTTAGGATGTATGCTTTGTCTATTTTAAATGCAGTGGTTACCTGGAGACTTTTGCGTAGATTCCTTAAACCATGAACACAAGGAAGCTTTAGATCCGAGAGCTGGACTCCAGACCTTGAATATGGAAAGTGTATAAGGATGAGACATCATTTACTTCCTAACCACACTTGCCTGAAAAAAATAGTAGTGCTGTCCTTTCTGGGGAGGGAAACAGCTTACAGTTTTGGCTGACTTGGTTCCACCCACGGAAGAATAAAAAAAGTGTCTAGTTAAATGCAAATTAAACATAAGAAATCTATGACCTGTTCAGCAGAAGAAAATACAGTCTAACAGGGAAGAATGTTCCATTCCCTCTGACTTCAGTGAATGGTTCCGGACAAGTGGTTAACATCTCTGCATCTTTATTCCCTTATAATTAAGATGGGCCTAAAAATATTCAGACCTTATTAAAGGGTTATGGCGATTTACAGATGAAGAAGGGTGTGAGGAGGAAACAATAATATCTTCGGTTCTCACACGAAGGAATAATAAAGAGGTTTAATAAGTCGAACATTCAATATCATTGCAAGAAGTATTTAATAAATAAACATAGAGACAAAATACGCTTCATCTATAATGGAAAATACTTTTTATGAGCTGTTCACGGTCATCTTTGCAGATTTAAATCCAAAGTTAATTTCTAGATGCTTACAGAATTAACCAAGAAATTCATTTACCTTTTAATACACAGCTGCAATACCAAGTTGAGCATGAAGCTAGCATGAAGCCTAGCTAATTCTCCATCAGTTCCAGGAGCTATAGATGTTGTCCACATAGGTATTTGGCACAGCCTCAGCGTGAGCAGTGGCTCTGGGGAGACAGAGTCTGGAAGCTGCCTGTTCAAGTTCCCCAAAGGTTGCTAGTAGGTCAGAGTCATTTCCAGCTGATGGTTATTTGCTGGCCTGTGTATAAATGAGGTGGCATCTTAGCTGAGCTCCTAGTAGGCACATTAGAAGAAAGAGCAGCGAGACACCTCTTTCCTGGCAAGGTACCAAACGGAGGTCAGCCACGATGGTGAGGTGAAGTGGAGAACTCGCCTTGCTGTTGCTCGTGCAGTGCAGCAGGAGTCATCGCTTCTGAGGCCAGTCAGTCCAGCCCCTCTTCATAGCAGCAACCTCACTTCAAGAGATGTGATGGTCTTCCACTTTGGAAGGCAGAGGCAGGGGTCCTTGTGTTCTGTAAATCACTGTGTGCATTTGCAGTTATTGTGCACGCATTCGTGGAGATAATAAAACACAGTGAAACTCCAGACTGCTGTCAGCTAAGCTATCTGGAGACATGTTGAAAGCAGGACCCTGATAGACCCATACTATGTTTCAACAGCTAATACCTTTCCCAAGTACAGATACACAACGTAATATTTCAAGATGTAGTTACTTACCTTACATGTGCACAGTCAAAACCCACAGTAAAGCACTTTCCTCCTGAAGCAATTTGCAGGATTATTACAGGAATCGTTCTACCCATTTCTATGGCACAGCGATTTCTGAAGCAGAGCATGGTTATTTAATAGTGCACAGACACATGCACAGCAGTTTAGGACAGAAGGTGCCTAAGAATACCTCTGCCAAGTCCTTGTTCAGCCCACACAGTGCATACTATGCAACGTACTACCGAACCCATATGTTAGTAGCTTTATGTGTCAGGATGTGGGATAAAACAGAAAGAACAGGTTGTCTCAAAACCACCGTCCAAGTATTTAAATCGTGCCACAAGAGGAGCGCTCATGCAACACTGCAGTATTCACACAAGGGAACATATTAACCCCATGCAAGGCAGACAGGTTCCGTTTTGTAGTGCTAAGTGTATTGACCTCATGACAGTTCTCTAATGAGGCTGAATTTGGGGGTTGTAGTCCTCTTTTGTACTTAGACCTGTGTTTCTGTCAATGTTGAAATAGCCCCAGGCTGAGACCTTTCTTAAATAATCTGCTATAAAAGCCTTATTTTTTCCAAAGTCCTGATAGGTGGAGTTCTCTGCTCGCTGACTATAGACCTGCCTTGAGGTAGTCAGGCTGTTCATAGGGTTAGGAGGTAAAGCGTGCATGGAGCCAGCCTGCCATAGTTAGAGCTGCTGTGGCTCCAGGTGTGTAGGGGCTTCTCTACACACAGGAATATGGAAAAGCCAAAAACCTGTCCAGACTTCCCCTGCAAGTGGAGTAATCCCAGGAGTCAAGCACTTAATGTATGTGTAAGACATACCTTTTCTGTAAAATAAAGCATGTAAAGAATGCCAGAGCAGGCAGTTTCACAGTTACCCAGTGACCTGATTGGCCCCATCATTGGATTCAGTATAAATCTCAAAGCAGTGTGATGTGCTTTGTGGGACTTCCTGTGTTTCCTTCTGTATTCTCTGGAGCTGCTCCTACCACATGCTTTTCAACCTGTATGAGCAGAATTCATAGGGATGGGAGGGTGGAGTGGTCCTGCAGAGTGACAGCTCCCAAATGCTCAGCCACCTGCTTCCCCTGTAGACTGGGAGCTTACGGCCTCTGCAGCATAGAGGAAGCCTGATCTTCTGGGACTGCTTCTCCCGTATCATGACGAATCCTTTCTGTAGTGCTGAGGAAGGGGAAATGAGTGCTACTTTTCTCTCTGCCATCCTCTGTGGGAGGTGGAATCGCTCTGTGGCAATGACACCACTTGATGCATTTGGTTGTACAGATTGGGCATTTCCAAACCATTTTTGCTGTTACTGCAAACTTTATAAATAATGCAGCTGCTCACAACTTCACATCCCACAGTATAGACAAATTTCTTCTGAAGCAAGGACTGACTCACTCTGTTTTGGAAGACACAGCCTACCTGCCTGCAGATGTGAGCTCAACTATAGAAGCAATATAAGCAATATTGTCGGAAAGTCTCCTTGGACTTAAATGTCTTTTCCTCTAATGCTTTTCTTCCTAGCAGTGCGCAAAGGGTACAGGATCCAGACTGACAAGGAAAGGGACTCCATGAAGGTGCTGTACTACGTTGAGAAAGAACTGGCTCAGTTTGACCCAGCTAGGAGGATGCGAGATCGATGTGAGGAACAAGCATGGTTTGATATCTCCCCCTCCCCCCCCCCCCCCCCCCGACCTGAAAAAGACTGAAAATTTATAGTTAAAGTTCACTGGCTTTGCCTTAGAGCCAGCTTCTAGGATATGATGTCCAAGATACGGTACTTGGGACAGATAAAGGCTAGATTTTAGGCATCTACAGGTATGTTCTGATTTTAAAGATCTGCTGCTTACCTAATCATCCTTAATTAGAGCAAACAAGGTGAGGGATACTCAGATGCTCATGAAAATTGTGCACTTGGATAATTAAACTTTTGGATCATCAACATCTGAAAAGCCAAGTTCATACTCATGCTTTCTACAGCCTGTGGTGTGATAATCGCTGGGATATTGTCTTCACAATTTCTACATGTCTTACAGTGTGGTGGCTGTAAATTCTCAGCATGGCAAAATAGGAGAGGGATGATTTTATTGAAAGCATGTTTTGTGGGCTGCAATGACCACAGTGTGGTTTGAAGGATGCAGAAAGGTAGTCTGGAGTGGCTGTTGCCCTGTAGAAGGAGCAGGGACTGTAGGAAAGATTCAAGAAACCAGGGGATCGTCAGATTTTGTGACACTGATCAACCTAAGATCAGAGGGGGTACACACATCAGTACTGATGGCTTGGCAGTCAGACAACTGCAAGTGAAGGGGAGGAGGGTGGTGAATAGGGACATGATGCAAACTCAGAACTGAGCTTCTGTGTGGAACTCCTGACTGTCTTCTGATAGTCTCTTGCAAGCATTATTTCCCTGAATAAAGGCTGAGGCTGCACTTAACGGGTGTCAGAGTACAAACCCAGGTGAGGATCTTCCCACATTAGGAGACAGAGGTGCAGTGGCAGGACAAGGTGTGTGGATGAGGAGGGCTTGCAGTGCTGCTCCTTGTCCTCTAGCTGTTCTGTGCGGAGGACAGCAGCAGCTGGGGGCTCAGTTCCTCCGGGCAGCATCCAACCCGCACAGAGCTAACCTGCATTAGGCACTGGTAGAGGCTGATTTAAAACAGATGCGTGAGATCCTGCAAATCAATGAAGGTAAGGGCTTTAGGGAATGACACTACATCAAAGCTCTGAACAGATTAGGCGTAACTAACAAATTAAATATACTTCTAAAACAGTCATTGCTGAGCACACTGTCTTCTCCACCCACAAGATTCACTATAAAAAGACCTCTCCAGATTGGTATGTCAGGCCTCCAGATGTCAATGTGCTTGATGGGGTAGAGACTGACAGTGATTCAGGCAGTCTCTTTTTTCTTAATCTTTTTTTGAGGGGGGTGGTTTTGTTTTAGCTGGGCAAGTCAGGCCAAATCCAGAGCCAGCCCGTCTCACACCAGGAAAGGGGGAGGTGGCACAACTGCTGTGATGATGGTCCACCAAGCTCAGTGCCCACCTTGCGAGGGTGAAGAGCTCACATGTGTAACTGAAGAAGGGCTGAGGGGGGTTTCTGCTTGAAGGCTGAACCCAGTTATCTGGAACACAGGCATCTGATGCCATTTGCGATACCCTTAGGATATCCCACCTGGCTGCCAGCTACCAGTTCAGAAGGCCTGTAGGTCTAACAGCAGCTCTATGTCCAAACTAAACCCCAGGAGTCTTGGGCAGGATCAGTCAAGGGTTTGGAGAAGGGCCTTGGGTTCCATTTTGATTTTTTCCTAACGGAGGGCAGCTCAGCTTCTTTCTGAAAAAGCTGCAGCTGGGCTCACCACAGCCTTCCTGTCCTCTCCTCCCCTCTCACACATGCTGTCAGGTGATGCCTGTCTCATTTCTTTTCTGCAACCTCCCCTGCAGATAACAACACCATCTCTGAACTCAGCTCTTTGCATGAAGAGGACTTGAACTTCCGGCAGCCCTACCGCCAGGTGCGAAGGAAACCTCTGCCTCCGGCGGGGGACCTGGATGGCGATGCTGAATACTGGGCAGGAGTGATTGGTGGGGGCAGCACGTCAAGATCACAGGCTGTCTCTGATTACAGAGATGAGCGGGACAGTTTTCGGCACAGGTGAGGAGTGCTGTGTTGGGAGGCAGCTATATCTGGCAAAGTAGTAAAGAAAGGAGAAGGGACAGATGGGCTGATAGCTCTTCTCCATTTCCTGCTGCTCTGGTTCTGCTTAGCAGGACAGAGGGGTTAGAGAGAAACATGAAATCTGGAGATGTCATTGGATGAGGTCGGAATGAATCTGATTTCCTACAAGCCTGCTGAAGCCTACCCAGCTAGGCAAAGCTAGGTACCAGCCCCATTCCAGGTGGGATGTAAAAGTGAGATCAATAGGAAACCAAGCCACCCTTCCTGAAGTGCTCTCTTGTGATTTGTACCTGATCCCTCCAGCACTTTGCAGTGCTGGTGCGCTTTATTAGGAATTACACCCTGGTGCTTTGGTGCAGCAAGACCTGTACTCCAGGCATAAAGGACTGGCATTCCGGTGCCTAGAAGAGAGATATCACATCCTTCCCTCACATACCAGCAGCCCAGTCCCCTGAAAGCAATGGCAGGGATTTCCATCCCTCAATACTGGGCTATTGCGCCAGCTCACTCTCTTTCAACCTGCTTCAAAATTGCCCTGCTGTGAGCTTCTGTAGCTGGGTTCTTGGGTTTTCCCGGGAGGAGCTACACCTGCAAGCAAGTCCAGCCCTGCATACTGGAGGATAAGGGAGGTGCACTCTGGGGATAATCTTGGGTAACATTAGACACGTAGAGTCTGGGCTACCCGCACTAAGCTGCCTTTACAGTTAGCGGAGAGAAGCAGGGATTTCGAGGATGTGATACATCTCTTCCTACAGAAGATGATGAAAACAGGTCAGATGATTCATGCCCCAGGAGCACCTGTTTCCCTCCATTGTCTGTGAAGGCAGCTGAGGCGATGAGTGCAGCTGAACCCTGCCTTCTAACACTACCTCTTCCCTCCTCCAGCCAGCAGAGATCCAAGTCTGAGATGTTGTCCCGTAAGAGTTTCTCCGTGGGAGTGCCGGCCGTCTCTATGGACGAGCTGGCAGCCTTTGCAGAGTCCTACAGCCAGCGGACCCGGCGGGCAGACAGCCAGGAAACTCGGCGTTTCGAGCGGTCAGAGTCGCACGGCGGCCGTGGCGGAGGGCTGCCCCACCAGGATAGCTCCATGGAGGAGTATTACACCAAACGTAGCAGAGGGAACCGAGAGCCACTGACGGACTCGGATCGGGGCTGGTCAT
This sequence comes from Fregata magnificens, assembly GCA_013389945.1. Taxonomy (NCBI): domain Eukaryota; kingdom Metazoa; phylum Chordata; class Aves; order Suliformes; family Fregatidae; genus Fregata; species Fregata magnificens. The sequence continues at coordinate 287,904 of WAAD01039738.1, forward strand.
ACAGCCCACCCCGGAGACGGGCCCATGAGGAGAAGCACCTGCCCAGGCTGGTGAGCCGGACGCCTGGAGGGAGCCAGAAATATGATCACTCCTACCTCAGCAGCGTCTTGGAGAGGAAATCCCGGAGCTACGATGAGAGCGGTGACCGCAGTGAAACCCCCTCAAAGCTGAGCTCGCAGCCCAGCCAGAGAGGAGGGGGAACATATTATGCCTGGTCACCACCCTCTACCTACAAAGCCGAGAAGTCGCAGCAGCAGCCACAGCAGCCGCCACCACCGCCTCAGCAGGAGGAAGGGGAGGACACCCTGCCCCCATACAGTGAGAGGGAGCTGAGCCGAGGCCCGTCGTACAGGGCCAGGGAGCAGGCCTACCTCAACGCCTCTGACAAGAAGAGGAAAAAGGACCCCAAGAAAACAGTGAGGCCGTGTCTGGTGTTCCTGATCCAAATAGGCTGAGCGGGGAGCCACCAGGCAGGGATTACTAACCAGAGTTTAGGGGCAGAGGGGCTCTCCAGGAGGGTAGAGCCTGGAGTCCGAGTGTGTGGAACCCCAGATAAGGGGAGTCACTGTGGGAAGAGGGCAGTCACTGTGGGTGTAGGAGGCCAGAAAGGGAAATAGCTCCTACACAAGACTCCGTGATGGAGGGGAGAGACAGATGTGCCTGTGACTGGGGAGGTAAGGGATGTTTTTGGCATCTGTGGCTTGGCGATCCAAGGAAGTGGGAGTTTATCATCTGGGGTTTAGGAGGATCATGGTAGGGAAGGGAACTTACCCAGGGCTTACAGAAATTACAGGGCATTGCTTTGGCCTTGCTCTTTGTTAAGGAAGAGTTGAGAGGTTCTGTTCTTTTGGACTGGGACAGGGCTAGTAGCAAGGCATGGTGTAAGAGACCTCAGGTCTTTCTGAAAGGGGTGAGATGACAGACTTGTGTGGTTGCATGCCCATAGGCCATGCATGCCAAAGGCATTCCTCACACAGGATACCAGCAAGTGCAAAACATCCTGCCACAGTCTAGTGAGGACTGATGAGTTCATGGTTGTTGGGGAAGGGGAGCTGGCGGAAGTCTGTTCCATGGGTGAGGCCTTGTCGTTGGAGCAGCTTGGCTGTTAGGCCTGAGCTTAAGCGGCACGTGTGAGAGAGGAAAGTGGTGTGAGCAGACAAGGCTGTTGCCATTTGGTTTTGTCTCTGTCAAAGCTACATCTCTCTCTTTGTCCGTTCCATGTGTGCTTTCCTGCTGACATTTCTCTCTTTCCTCTCAGAATGACTTCCCAACGAGGATGTCCCTCGTGGTTTGAAGTTGTGGACATGTCATGTTGATGGGCTGGATACCGTGAGGTGACTGCGGTGGAAAAGATACAGAGCAACAAGCAAGACAGACAGGCCCCCGTGAACCTTGGCAGCCACCAGCCATGGACTCTTTGTTTCAATTGTTTGTTTCATCGGGGGAGCAGAGGCTTTCGTGAGAGACAGACTCCCATGAACAGCACTCGATCTCAGAGGCTCTGGGAGTCTGCCAGAAAAATGAGGCCAGGGCTCTCTTTGGCACCCTGCTTTCCAGTGCCCTCCATTCTGTGCTGGAAGGCGGCCACGTCCCTACTGTCGCTGCAGCCCTGAACTACAAGCGAGACTGCCTTTGTGCCTCTTGCCCTGTCTGATGTGCAGAGAGAGGCCTGTGTGCCTACCTCTCGCTCTCTCTGTCTCCTCAGTTCTCTGTTTGGATTAAATATTGTCTCCATACTTATACTTAGCGCCTTTTCTGTATCATCCCCGTGCTGGGAGGAGACCTTGTTCTTACAGCTGCAGACTGCCTCCAGCTGATCGGGCCCTAAATCGTGAAAGAAAACCTACATCCTTTCATACACTATAGAAAAGGACTGATGAGGTGTTACTTTGGCAAGGGCTAAACAGAGAGAGAGGCAATTATGGGCTGGTTTGTTCAATATATTTAGTTCTGTTCATTGTATGATGAGAATTGCAGGTGAGAGTGATGTATTGTTTTGAAAGTGGATCAAAGTAGCTTTTATTGTGATGAGAGCATGTTGTGTTTTTTCCCCCATCCCCAACTGTGGTTTGTTTTGATACAGTTGCATTTTCTTGCAGCTGAGCTGTGATGCTGTAGAGCTTCAAGCTAGAATATCTACTCCACCATATCATAAGCAGTGCTCTTAGCCTTGCTGGCGCTCGGCTTCCAGCACCACCAGACATCTCTGCCTAGTGAGTCGCCTTTTGTTTTCAAGAAGCAAAAAGGGGAAAGTCTCAGTGAGAGGGCAGCTGCAGATCTTCATTCTGTGCTACTGGTATTACTCCTTTCTGGTCATTGTTCCCAGACATTGAAGGGAGCAGTAACAGCAATGGAAAAAGAATTAACACTGTGGATGAACCCAAGCTTTGAAAGTCACCTTTTTCACTTACAGCCATTTCATTCACTTCAGTTGTGACATGGTTTTAGTGGCTGTTGTCTCAGGAACAGCTGAATTTGGAAGTGAGTACTTCATGCCATCTGGAAGCCTGACATTCTGGTTTTCATAGGGTATAATGCAGTCATTTCTTTAATTTTTAGCTGCTAAAATTGTAATGTGAAGGAAGATGATGGGAGCATTTTAAGGTCCAGCATCTTGATCCCTATTACGTCTAGAAACAACTTAGTGCCCTATTGTGTTATGAACATTGTCAGCCTCTGAAATGCCATCTCTGTTGTTACTCTGGAAATCTGGGGAGCTGTCTGGCCTCAGGTGCTCACTCTGGCGATACTGTTTGGAACATGAGATTTATTAACATCACTGAAGTTCTCCATAAAAATGACAGATTCATTTCTTTATTACTCCTTTGCCATATTAGTTCACCAGGAATGGTCAGGGGAGAGGGAGGATAATCTCCATAGATTTGATGACAGTGCGGTTTTCATGCTAGAGGGTGAATAGATGAAAGGATGGCTTTCTTCTCCTTCCGTGCTCCTCTAGCGATGAATGTAGGTTTGGAAATCTCAGTCCTGGGTCTTCTTGGCCAGAGAAGGATTAGCCTGCAGGGGCATACAGTCATGGAATCACAGAATAGTTTGGGCAGGAAGGGACCTTTAAAGGTCTTCTAGTTCCAACCCCCTGCTGTGGGCAGGGACATCTTCCACTAGATCAGGTTGCTCAAAGCCTCAGTCAACCTGACCTTGAACACTGCCAATGATCGGACATCCGCGACTTCTCTGGGCAACCTCTTCCAGTGTCTCACCACCCTCATTGTAAAGAATTTCTTCCTTATATCTATTCTAAATCTACCCTCTTTTAGTTTAAAACCATTGCCCCTGGTAAAAAGTCTCTCTCCATCTTTCTTATAAGCCCCCTTTAAGTGTTGAAAGGCCGCAATAAGGTCTCCCTGGAGCCTTTTCTTCTCCAGGCTGAACAACCCCAACCCTCTCAGCCTTTCTCCATAGGAGAGGTGTTCTGCCCCTCCTCTGGACCTGCTCTAACAGGTCCATGTCTTTCTTGTGCTGAAGGCTCCAGGGATGGATGCAGCACTCCAGGTGGGGCCTCACAAGAGCGGAGTAGAGGGACAGAATCACCTCTCTCGACCTGCTGGCCACGCTTCTGATGCAGCCCAGGTTGGCTTTCTGGGCTACAAGCGCACATTGCCGGCTCACGTCCAACCTTTCATCTACCACTATCCCCAAGACCTCTGCAGGGCTGCTCTCAATCCTTTCATCCTCCAGCCTCTACTGTTACTGGGTATTGCGCTGACTCAGGTGCAGGACCTTGCACTTGGCCTTGTTGAACTTCATGAGGTTTACATGGGCCCACTCCTCAAGCCTGTCAAGGTCTCTCTGGATGGCATCCCTTCCCTCTAGCGAATCAGCCGCACCACTCAGCTTGGTGTCATCTGCAAACTTGCTGAGGGTGCGCTCAGTCCCGCTGTCTATATGTCATTAATAAAGATTGAACAGTATTGGACCCCTGGGGTACACCATTTGTTACTGATCTCCATTTGGACATAGAGTCATTGACTTCAACTCTTTGGATGCGGCCATCCAGCCACTTCCCTATCCAACAAATAGTCCATCCACCAAACCCGTATCTCTCCAATTTAGAGACAAGAATGTTGTGTGGGACCATGTCAAAGGCCATACAGAAGTCAAGGTAGATGACATCAGTTGCTCTTCCCCTTACCCACCAACGCAGTCACTGCATCGTAGAAGGCCTCCAGATAGTCAGGCACAAATTGCCCTTTGTGAAGCCTTGCTGGCTGTCTCTAATCACCACCCTGCTATCCATATGCCTTGACATCATAGCTTCCAGGAGGATCTGTTCCATGATCTTACTGGGTGCAGAGGTGAGGCTGACTGGTCGGTAGTTCCAGGGTCCTCCTTTTTACCTTTTTTAAAAACGGGTGTGATGTTTCCCTTTTTCCTGTCACTGGGGACTTCGCCTGACTGCCACGACTTTTTAGATAGGGAGAGTGGCTTAGCAACTACATTTGCCAGCTACATGCCAACTACATCTACTTGTATTATGGCTGGAGAGACTAAATTTTAAGTATTTTCATCTTTTCTCATCTTTTATTTTCATCTTTTCTCATCTTTAATGTATGTTCCTAGGAAAATCACAGCACAGTTAACAAGAGGTAGGCAGGTTGTTGCTGTCTGAGGTCTCAATGGCCTTGAGAATCTACAGAGCTACACTACATGTTGTTTTAAATTAAACATTTCATCCCTGACATATGATGATACTAGCAGCACGAAATGTTGATGTTTTGTTAGTCTGAAAACCTTGGGAACCCCTATGCCATGAATTTCAAGGGAGTTTAGCCTGCTATCTTTTCCATCAGATATCCAGCACACCCAGGAAACATTTTAGATGATAGATAGAAATTTGAAAGTGCATCTGCAACAATGACTATGTCAGAAAGGGGCCAAACAGTGATTTAACAGTTTCTGAATACCTATATCTTTTAAATCATACTGAAAGCCAGAACATCACAATCTCCCTCTCATTTCATTTATGTCTGTCCCTTATCCCAGTCACTAGTTTATTTGTAGTTTATTTGATCAAGCCCCCAGAAATGAGTTGTGTGTATTAAAAATACAAGCCTTCCTCTCATTTATTTGAATCAGTTTTCTTTGCTCGATGCAGGTACTTTAGGGCCTTTGTACACTATGCGTAGGAAGCTGCCATTTATGTATCTAGCTTCTAAATAAGTAGTTGCAAGGTCTTAATTGCCTGAAGTCAGATCTGGGCAGCACCCATCAGTTGGCTCCGCCTTTGCTCTAAAATTTTAGATTTCATATCTCCCTGTGCAAATCTGAAGGAATTTTCAGTTACTGATAGTGTCTGTCCTCAGGCCATCTTTATTTTTCCCATTAGAAATGTGTCTGCAGCAGCACCAAATGGACCAAATTGAAAAATGAGGGGTGATGTAGAGTAGGGCTTCCATCTCTATAGCTACACAACCCTAATGACCCGTGACTCTTGCAACAGAGAGAAGCAGGGGGCCAGAGGCTGATGGAGAGGCTGAGAGGAGCCTCTTGTTTCAGAAAAGAAGTAATGGCTTGTGTCTGTGCCATCTCAGAACACCTGCAGAATGCTGGTGCTGGAAAATAATGAGCCTGATTATTATGGGGTCTCAAATTATAAATTTTCCAGTGATCAATTTTTATTGCTGGCATAAAATTAAAATCCTTTTCATACAGGATATGGATGTCTGGGTCATGTCAAGGACACGGATGGTTTTGTGGCCTTAAAACGAAGCGTCGCAACAGTGACTTGCTAAGAAGACAACCAAGATGATGAGTGAATCCTGTAAAAAAAAAAAAAAAACAATAGAGAGCGCCCTTAGAGCAACAGCAGGATCAAGCATCAGTGGTAAATTTGGCTGTGCTGTCAAAAATGTGATCTGGGCTATTGAAAAAAGTTTTGACATAATGGAATGAGAAAATAAATACCAATGGTAATGACTTCTCAACAATCCCGTTATTCCTTTAAAGTACACTGTAAAAATTCCAGGTGGCTTCAGTGTGAATATCCTCAGACCACTCCATTTCCACTGAAATGGAAAATTAACAAAACTAGCACTTTGAATACTTAGACATTTTGAGAAACTCCAACATGTATCCCCTGAGACAGGCAGCCAGAATTATCCAGGTCTTTGTGCTGGCATATAATACAGGGGACTGGAACTGTAAGCATCCTAGCCTTTGTTGCTGTTACTAGGTCAGAGACGGCCACCGGCAGCGTGCCCCAGGCCTGCCTGACCTTCCCTGCAGCCAGCATTGGCAGCTATGTGTGCTGAGTTTCCCCGAGAGGTCCCAGCTCCTGCTGTGGTGTCTGGGTCCTGCCACAGCTCACTGAATTGTGGTTTTCATTCTGGCTTGTGACGCTGGGTACCTGCTACCCGTGGATCAGCAGTTAACACTGCTTCCCTGACCTTTTTCAGCAAGCCTCCTCTAGGTGGGCAATACCAGTTCACCTGTAACATAAGACAAATGGTTTTGCAGTCACCAAAGAAGACTTTTACATGCCAATCATCTCCAGAGTTACCTAAAACTGGCCAGAGAAATTTGTGGGAGGGAGTGGCAAAGAAAGTGTTGGGCATTGTAAGATGGAGCTGGCCTTTTGCAGGGAGGAGAGAAGGGGCGTTCTCAGATCATTTTTTTCAGGGGGTTTCAGGAGAATTAACACGCATGGATGCCACCACTGGGGCGTGACCAGCTTCCTCCAATAACAGAGTGATCTGACATTGCGCAGAAGAGCTTTGCTTGGCCAAGCTGCCAGCCCGCTTTTGCGCTTCCAGGTTGTCTTGAGCAAAGTAACTGCTAACTCTCCATATACTCAAAGAGGACGATGTCTCTTTTGAGCCAAGGTCCCTCTCAAAGCTGCTTCTCTGAAGAGATACAGGACAGCCCCTGGGCTGTACAAATACAGATCCCTGAGAAGGAGCAATCACAAAACATTGTAGAAGTCAAACCTAACCACAGACTGTTACAGGTATGTAAACGCAACAACACAGCGTTTATCATGCCTGGGCTATTCTGAAAATAAATTTAATGTTGTGGAGATTGTTTTGCTGAGAAACCGCTTGGAGCTATCTTCCGTTTTCTCCAGGGAACTTTCACACGGGATTGTGGGTGAGGATCTGTTCTGTGTCACTAAGTACAGAGTTTAGGACATGCGGAAACAGAAGCTAAAGGGGCTTTAGCTCATTTCTTGACTGGGTCCAGGAGCAGAGAGACCTTTGGCATAAGCCAGATGCTGCAGATCTGACCCTATGACTCGGGAAATCTCTGTGGTACAGCATCTCCATCGGGCTATAGTGGCCATACGTGCTTTCTACAACAGCTGTGACATTGAAAACACCCTCATTGTCACTTGGGGCTCCTAAAGCCCCTTTTCCTTTGCCTGGGAGATCAGAAAAGAGATCCATTACATAATGTGATGGGACAGCTATCATTTTGACATGATCTTAAAAATGCTAGCGGGATTACCAGCATTAGAAACAGAAAAATCTTAAGAATAAAGTTAGCTAATACTAAAGGGAAGAATCTGCCGTGATTCCCATATGAATTCTCTTGTGACCTTTATAATTGCTTTTTGACATTCACCCCTGCCTGCACGGGGGCCTTTGTCAGGAGAGACCTCCACCTCCTCTCCCCTTCTGCCTGTCATTTTTTGTCATGCTTGTAATCCCTCTCTGACCCCTCTGCTTTCCTTGGCTATTTCCAGTTAACCTTCAGCGTTGTGCCTAGGGGTTCTGGTCAATTTAGATGTAGAGTGAGTGGCATTTTGTAAAAAGACATTTTTACCCCCCATAAAAGCAAAAATTACAGAATACACAAAACCAAACCCCAAGCCCTCCAGATATTCTCTCAAGCCCAAGCAGGGATGTTACTGGAAACATTTTAAGAATTAAAGCTGAACATAATTTCAAAATGAGCAAGTATTGTTTTCAACCCCAGGGCAGCTGCAGTCAGAGCTCTGAAGTGCAAACAACAGAAGCAAATACGTTCAGTTTTCATTGTCCTTGGTGAGAGGAGTGGCAGAGAGAAGCAGCGTTTCATGAGTCATAGAAAGCAAATGGGATTCCAAGATGCTATTGGTTACATTTGAGTTTAAAAGTATGAATTAAAAGTTGACAGGCTCATTTTAAAAGCAAAATTCAGTTCAAGGAAGTGGTAAGGTTTTAATCTCTAATGCCTGGTGGTGGCTCTCCACCACACCTACTCACTTTATATAGAAAAATATATTTTTTTTCTGCAAAGCCTCTACTAGTGCTCGGAGAACAATGTGCCCTCTGTGCCCCAAGCACCAAAATGAACTCAAGAGGTGAAAGGAGCCTCTTGTGCATCCCTGTCCCAGCCAAACAGTCCGCAGAGCACCAACACTGTCCCCGTCAGGCACCCCAACAGACTCACCTGCAGTTCTGTTTGTACAAGCTACAGTCTGGAGACTCTGGGGTGGCAGCTAGGTGCCTGCTGTTGCTGGCTTTTCATAGACCCTGTCGAAAGCCCCAGCCCAGGGGTATAGTCCTCTTACTGTTTATCAGTGAGCTGGGGGTTTTTTTCTGCTGCTGTTGCTTGCCTACAAACAGCCATTTTCCCCCCATTATGCAGTGAGTGAGTGGCTTTCTTTGCTGTACTCGGCTGTTGTTATTTTACTTAAATTGCCCTTCTCTCCTGTAATGAACCTGGGGGAGAAGGACATAACAATACTCTGTGTAATGAAAATACAACAATTTTATAGCTTTTTGGGACACATCCTCATCCCCAACTACCAAGCATTATACATTTGCCATGCTTGCAGTTTCAAAGTTGTTGCTTTTGAGTTGTCACCATGGAGAATAAAAGCAGGAAAAGCTACCACTAATCTGCCTTTTTATTATCCTGCAGGCAAACAATTTGCCCACTTTTTGCTAAGAAATTAGCAGTTTACACGAGCGGTTTTCAACTCTTTTTTGATTAATGGACAATAAACCAAACATTTTCCAGTGGAGCAGCAGACCCCTTCATAAATTTCATACCTCGCTCACACGATAACATACACAAGCACATTCCACCCAGCCTCCTTTCGTGCAACAAATCCCTAGCAATACCCCATGGAGCCACGCTACTTCACAGAAAGGAGAAACTCTCCCCCTGGTTTTGCAGGCCTAAAAACTTTTTCCCTGTAGATTTTATTGGGAAACTTTATCTTTTTTCTACAGACACGTTCTTTCCTTTTGGCAGTTTGACCCCTTTGTGTTCATATCTGCAGCGCTCTGGATTGATGTTTTTTCCTCTCTCACAAACAAGTAACTTCATTCAGATCCCGTCTCCATGTTCTAAATAATGGACGTGGACTCTCACAGTGTTTGCAGACGTAATCTGAACAGCATTTACAAGTTTAGATCCATATCCGCTAGACGTTATCAGCAGTCAGGTGCAAGAGAAGCGCACGCAGCTCCCAGCTCTGGTCTGTATTTCCCTGTGCAAGGCGTGTCATCCCCTCGCTCTGCAGTTTGCTCCCCGTGGAAAGGGAAGCAATCCAGGGCCACCTGTTTCCTAGGGCAATGCTGGTCAAGCCCCAGCGAGCCCAGCCGCGCTCCAGGCACCTCTCCCAAATGCCGGGCTGCATCACAACTCGAATTTTCTGCCTCCGCGCTGAACTAACACCCCAGCTTTATAGCCTCGGCAGATACGGATCCAAACGCGAGCGTTACAATGCAGGCTCGATCCTCACATTCATACCCTACCAAGCCAACAGCCGTGGCCCCCGGGCCAAAAATACCACTACGCAAGCTCCCTCCTCGGAGACCCACCAGGCCCCTCAGCTTGGAGCACAGCACTGAGGGGAAGCCCCCCCACGCAACCCGAAACAATACCCACCCCATCCCCCCCCGCCTTCTGTGCCGGGGAGAGGAGCAAGGGGTGTCGATTCGGCTCCCGCTTCGCCCAGAGGAGCCCACTGAGCCGGCGGCGCCGTCCCGCTCGGTTTCAATCGGCCCCTCACGGNCTGAGGCGGCGGGCTGTGCGGGGGTGGCAGTCGGAGGTCCGGTGAAAGGCTGATCGAATGGAGCGTGTAGCGTTAAAGATCTCTAATCTTAACCCTTGCCTCTGAAAATCGTCATTAATCCATTTTTTGCATTTGCGAAGATGCTCAGTGTTTCTTTGGGCCTCTTTGTTCCTTCTCCCTCCCTCAACGACACCTCCCCCCAAATGGAGGAATCTCCAAACCTACAAGAAGAAGGAAAGGTGCCTATACCTTGAAGAAAAAAGGGGGTGAGGAAGACATGACAACAGGAATACTAAGCAGTCACCCGGCTCCATGGGAAGCCGCTTCTGGCTGGGGAAACGTTTATGCTAGCAAGGTAAAAGCCAGAGGTGCCCCTACGGCTCCCACAGTAACTTCTGGTTACCCCTCGTACAGGTAAGGCTCTTCTGTGTCCAGACCCAGTTGGTCCAGAGCTCTTGGCTGTAGGTACAGGTTTGTGATTCAGGGCCATTTCTGAATTAGAGAAATGAGCCTGAAAAATTTGCCTGAAGTGACACAGGACAACCACTCATTCCAGGAGGTGTAGTGCTCTCAGTCCATCCCCAGCATGGGGTAGAAACCCTTTCAGGTTATATTTCAAGATTGTTTCCATCAGCCCCTCTAGAGCAGGTGTTGGTGATTTTCATGTCCCAGTTATCACGTCTTCTCTTTGAGCAACAGATCAGTCAGCACACTTGTCTCTGAATAGGTACTCCAGGGTAGTGAATTTGAGCTCCAACTGGATGCATTTTACACTCAAGAGCCTGCTAAATGATTAATTTATTTAGTCTCTTAAAGTTCCCTGCTTCCTGGCAAAGCCAGAATGTGTGTTTCTACAGGCCTCAGTCCTGCTCACCTTGGAACTGCAAGTTTTGGCAAGGACTTTTACCCTCCAGTAAGGTAGAGATCAGGTAAAACTTGATCACAAAAAGCTAAAGGCTTTACCTCTTACAGATACACTGCCGTGTCCTACCCAAGGACCACCGCATCTATCTGGCATCACTAAATCTGTGTACAATCACAGAAAAGATGGACGTTCGACTGGAGGATGTAGGGGTAAGTATGGTTAAAGCAAGTCAGCCAAAACAGAACTGCCCGGGGCCTCTGGCACTGTGGGATTGTGCCCTGTTGGGGAGGGCATAGCCCAGCCGTGCTTGCTGCTGCTGGCCATAGGCTCCCCTTAGGGAGCAGCCCTGCTGCCGTCAGCAGCCCCCTGTCAGCATCCCCAGCAAGGGGAACTGGAACCCTTCTCTCATCTTCAGATCAGTAAGATTCTGCAAGAAGGGTGAGGTTACTAAAATGAAGACTACGTTAGCTGTATAAGCTCTTCCTGGATTTCTCTTTCAAGTTTTTGGCAATCTTAGGCTTTGAAGGGTAGGCCTGCACAGTGTAAGTTTGAGGAATACCTGCCTAAAATGTAGGTCCTACAAATCTTTATGTGTGGACTTGGCTACTATTACTAAGTGCGTGCAGAAAGGATGTGTGGGCCTGGTACCTGGAATGTTTTTCTTTAGAACTCGGAGCCCCGGTACCTTGAGCTGAAACTATCAGCACAGTCAAGTGCTCAGGATTTCTGAGAAAGTAAACCAACTCAAATTAGCAAAAACACAATCTGCATGCATCCCAGTGCAGCCTAGTTACAGAGACTGCACTGTGCAGCCCCAGCAGCCAGAACCGACTGATGCAACTCGGAACACGCGTCTTTGCTGAACTGAGCTGCCAAGACCAAGAGGACAGCACTTGGTCCCATGCACAAACAGGCGTTCACTTCACGACCAGAGCGACAGAACATGTGTGGGCAGCAGACTCAGAGCCTAAGGTAAGCTTTAAGTAGCACTGGGGGAGTGAAATGTGGTTGGTTTGTTGTTTTTCTTTTTTTAAAATAGAAATATATATTTATATATAGTAATTTTCGTCTTCTGAGAAGAGAGATCTGAGGCTGCCTTCTGTTCAGGCCACTGTGGTGCCTGAGTGGAAAATTTCACTCCGCAGTTTCAGCAAGATGCAACTTAGGGCTGGTTCTTGTGAATAGTTGTAAAAGGAAAGTTACTGCAGCAGAGCTCTGTAATCAAGAGGTCTCCAGGGACAGCCTGTCATCCTGGTGAGAGACACTTCTTAATTAAGCAAAGATGCCACACTGTAGCTGAAACAATTCCTAAGTGTCCCAACTTCCCTCATCATATCAATGAGTCTGGAGTTACAGAGCTCTCAACAAGGGATGTTAGAGGATTTTGCATGAACTCTAAGTTTAAAAGTTCAACACTTGAGCATGTGCAGTATGCAGAGAACACATTTCAAAATGTGTTTGAAGAGCATTAACACAGTTTTGTACTACTGCGAAGATCTTTGAAAGGAAGAGTGCGGGTAGCATCCCAAGTATTGCTGGGGAGACCTGAGATCCACGCACTTCTGGGAAAAGCTCAACTTTACTTGCAGGCAAATCAATTAAGAAGCAGTCCTTGCAGCTAAGCTTAACTGAGTTCCTGTTTGAGCATCTCGATTACATTGATTTCATGATCAAACTTGTTCCGATTAATGGGAAAACCAGAAAGAATCCATGGTCAAAATATTGGACAAATTGTTTAAGCTAATGAGGGAGGACACTGGTATTTGTGAAGCAGTTAGTAGTGAGAGCCTGGAGGAGAAAAGGAAAACAGCTGTCTTCAGGTAAGCACTAAATTCAAGCATAGGAGCAAAATGAAGGGGAACATGCTGGTGTGCTTCGACACATCAAGTGGCAACACAGAAATGCTGCATGAATATTGATCATCTTACCCAGCTGATTAGTACCCTCAGGTTATGTCTATACTACTGTGTAATATAGCCCCAGGGAGTGAACCTGGGTGCCCAGTCCGTGATCATCCGCTCTACAGAACGTATTAGCGTACTACATTCTATACTATATTCTGAAGTAAAGTTGTTTTGCAGTAGTCCACATTCAGTAACTAATTGGTCCTGAAGGACCACCATGCTCCTGAAGGACCACCAGTTGAACAAGGCTGTCTGCTAGGGCACTCTGCAGGAGCTACGTGTCTAGGACACTAGGGCACAGGCCCACCAAAACCAACACATGGTCTGGGCCATGTCTAGCTAGATGGCAACTTGGCATTTTTGGAAGGAGTTCACCTGGGCTAATACCACTTGACTTCGGTGCCCCTGGCACCTTTTACTGCGCAAATGTAACCGTTCTGTTCATTGCATTGCTTTGCTCCTTCCACAAACGAACACCATAGGCTGATATTCCAACTGCGAGGCAAGAGACATGTTTTCAGCCAGTTTATGGGGGAGAACTACCATTCAGAATAAATACATATTTTGGTAACAGTATGTGCGGCAAGGGCACCACAGAAATGAATTGTAGCTTCCATCATACTGTGGCAATGGGGGTATGTGTCTTCCTGATGGGGCGGGGGGAATGCAGAAACAATAAAGGCAATGTGTCAGGCTTTTCCAGTCTAGTCCTCCCTAGAAACATTAAAAAAATAAAAAAAGTAACAAACATCTTAAATTATGTGTTTGTTGGGAACTAACAGCAATACTGGCCACACTATTTATTTCCTTTTTGGCTTGTCTGTTCTCCTCTGACACCAAGGCTCTCAGTCTTATGTACCCTACTGCTTGTGAGACTGTGGTCTAGACTGGACTAATGCAGTTTAAAATGAACTCTTCAAAGTCTGTCATTTGAAAAACGTGAATCATCTTATGGATCTGACTGAGGGCACACCCATGTGAACAGTTAATCAGCACAGCTGTATTAATTCAGGCTCTAGCAGGGAAGGTGGGAATAGAGTGAGACCAAATGACTTAAACCAGATCTACTGCCAATGGAGCATGAAACTGTGTGCCCTCTGTGATAGCAACTGGTGGCTAAGGGAGGTATGGATGTCTATCTGCATTACTCAGCCAGTAATTCCAGTCACATTGCTACTGTTCACAGCTTGCTTGTTTCCTCGGGATCCTGTGCTCTTCAAGCTGGGCGTTCTCTTTGCCCTTAGTGATATCCCCCATTTGGGAGCTCATCTCCATATGAAAGCTCATTGTTAGCATTAGGCCTACCGGCGGTGCTGAAAATAAAAATGCTGCAGCACAACAGATTTGATCACTTCATTTTCTTGCCTAAAGCACACTGTGATTTCTTCCCCTGTTTGGCTCCGTGGGTGGGACAGGCATTTCAGTATACACTGCCATGTTCATTACAGGGAGTTCTTCCGCACTAGAGATATTAACATCTTTGTTATTACTGCCAGTTCTCTCCTCCCCCGTACCAAGCAGTCGCCTGAGCAAGAATTCCTTTCAGAGACAGACTCCCAGTAGTAGTATTCTCCTCCTCAAAGTGAAGAAGATCTCTTCAGAGGTCAGTTCCTTCTGCTTTCTCAGAATCCTGCCTCCCCCGTATTCCTTAGAAAGTCATTATTAAAGATGTCAAAACCACTCGCAAAAATACCACAGAAATTCTAGAGGTCAGTGTCATAATTACGTCTTCGTAATCATTAACAACTCAAAACAGTATCATTTGAGTTAAAAAGTTTTATGCAAGAAAAAATGTTTAACATTTAATATAAAATCAAAGTTTGACATAGCTTATTTTTCAAACGTCATCCTTTTTCTGTTCATCAACTGACAATTAGAAGATCACAATTAAAAAAGTAATCCTAAATACTTCTAAAAGCTTTATAAAAACATTCATAAAGTGCCACCCACAAAAGCACCTAAACAAGAATCTGAGAGAAATACCTATTAGGATGTTAATTTACTTAATTGCTGCTGAGGACTAAGCTGTCAGCAGCTGTAATTTGTGGAACTGCCAATTTAACAGCCATACAACCCAGCAAAAATACGTTCCATAGACATGGCCCCAACAGAGCATCAGCTGAGCCCACAACATGTACACAGAGGCACCCAGCACAGTGTTGTGAGGTTTTAAAATAAATAGATGCTAACACCGCCTAAACCCAAGAATACTCGCAAGTGGGAGATGTGGATTCTAAGGGAAGCAATCATCCCAGGCTGTGACCTTACCACGAGGGCAAAACCCAGGCAGCTTGTACAGAAAACAGGTACAGATTTTAGCTGGTTTTTACTGGGATAAAAATCACTCCCCACTAGAAATAACAGAAAAAGGCACTGATCCTTGGAACGTCTCTATGTTCTTCTCTCTGGCCTTGAACGTACCATACTGTAAGCACCTTTCTTTTCCCCATCCCTGAAAGAGGGGCTTGGAACCACTGCACTGCATTGAACATCCACTAGTTTGTTCGGCAGCAGCCTCCCTCTTTGCTCGAGTGTCTGGGTGGTGCTCACAAACAGATTTACCCAGAAGAAAAGGGGACAGGCTCTGAGGGCTCCTTCCCCCAAAATTCACGCCCTGTATGAAGTGTCCAGGGAGCAGCTGTGTGTCTTCCCGGCACCAGGTAGCTGCCTATGGTCCACACGGCCTTCTCCTCTCCACCAACTACTCTGTATGGTGCTTCTGATGGCGCACCAGCTGGGGCTGGAACCGAAAGCTTTCCCCACACTGGGTGCAGCGGTATGGCTGCTCCCCAGTGTGGATGCGGGTATGCTTGATCAGGTTGGAGTTGCCACTGAAGCCCCGGCCGCACTGGCTGCATTTGTAAGGCTTCTCGCCAGTGTGGGTACGAGCGTGGTTAATGAGGTCAGAGCTCTGCCCAAAACGTTTGCTGCACTGCCCACAGGCATAAGGCCGGACGCCGTCGTGGGCTCGCTGGTGCTGAAGGAGGTGGGAGTGTTGGCTGAAGCTTTTCCCGCAAGCTGGGCACTTGTAGGGCCGCTCGCCTGTGTGCATACGCTGGTGTTTGATGCAGGTGGAGCTGTCGCTGAAGATCTTCCCGCACTCGCTGCACACATAGGGTTTGAGCCCGGTGTGGATGCGCTGGTGCTTGAGGAGGTTGGAGCTCTGGCTGAAGCTCTTCCCACACTCAGCACAGGTGTAGGGTTTCTGGCCCGTGTGGACCCGCCGGTGCTGGATGAGATGGGAGCTCTGGCTGAAGCCCTTGCCACACTCCCCGCACAGGAACGGGCGCTCCCCAGTGTGCATTCGCTGGTGCTGGATGAGGTGGATGCTCCGACTGAAGCCCTTGCCACACTCAGAGCAGATGGTGGGCCGCTCTGCACGAGGGGCTCGCCGTGAGGCTGCTGCCACCCTTCTCTCCTGTCTTTTCACCAGGCTGATATCGGAGCAAGGCAGCTGAGCCGCCACCTCCTCCTCCTCATAGTCACCTTGCTGTGCCACCAGGGAACCGCGCTGACTTCCATGGCTGTCCCCCAACTGTTCCTCTTCTCCTCTGGACCCTGCTGCCAACATGTCCTGCTGATCTGTGCTTGCAAGGTGATCTGGAAGGGGACCTACCTCACCACCTGGAAAAAAAGTGCGACTCTAACTGTGATTCTCGCTGGGAAGTGGCACAGCAGAGAATGGGCAAGCTGTTCTCCTAGGGAGCCTGGTCTGCACCATGTAGGAGAAGCAGTAAAGGGAAGACTGGGAGCAAATGGAAAGCTAGCTGCAGGAGAGGCTGTACGGCGTCATCATGTGACCCAGAGCAGACGTGCCACGAACAGCACAGCCAAGGGCAATGCTACAGGTGTCTCCTTGCCCCCAAGAAATCTTCACATTTTGTCTTAATATTCTGTCTTCTTATACATACTCTTAACAGCAGGCTGACAAAGGCAGGCTGTCTGCCTGCCCTGAGGGGGAAAGAGCAGGTCTCAGTATGAGCTGCATGGGACAAAGTGGCTTAAATAACACTGAGGCAGCTCAAAGAGCATTTTGTTTGCTCTGTGTTTATAAACTTATCTAACTTATTCCTCACCCATATGTGCCTCCTCCAAGCCCTCATGATCTTGTTCTTCTCCTTGGTCCATCTGGGCAGTTACGTCAGGTTCAGCAATCAGGAATCCTTCTTACAAAAGCAAACAAAAGTAATCTTAGTTGAATATTCAGCAAAAGCTTGTTGCATGTCTTAAAACCTACTGTCCCTGCTGAACATGGGGAACAAGCAGAGTGGTTGCATGGAATCAACTGAGCAAACATTTATGGACATCCTGAGCACTACTGAAGTATCTGGTGTCAGATACTTTCTCTTTCCTTAAAGGAGATTCAAGATTGCCCCTCTTCTGACAAGCGATACACATTAGGACATACACCAGATGTGCTGGACTCAGAATCAGTTGACAGCAATCATAGATACAGGTGTAAGCAAGCAACAAACCCCAGCCCTATTTACATTTCTTTAATAATGACAGCCACAAGAGTAATTATTCTCCTAAGATTATTTTAAATGGAAAATGACTCTTTGGTCACCAGAACCTGATTTTCTTACTTGCTACCTCATCTCTTTTTTCTCCTCCAAGACTCTCAGGCTGAGGCAGCAAAAAGCAACAAAACAGACAATTTAATGTCTTGCCTACTCCAGCTGGATTCTGTTAGTTCTCTGCCTGGCATCCCTGCTGAGCTCCAACAACCACCATGTTGGGCAGGGAGCTCTTACAAACACCATCAGCACCAAAGATAAGAATTTTTCCTTCAGTATTTACTATTTTAAGGCCAAAACCAGCCAAACAGTAAGCAACAGCAGTTAGCCTCAAGAGGGCAGGCATTAGCAGTTGCTGCAGAAAAAATGCAGAAGAACAGAGAAAATACAATGGTAAGAAAAATCCCACTTTATTTTAAAAAGTAAGACTCAAAGATGGCAGGGAAAGGATACCACATGGATGAATCTATGACCAGAGACTGACATGCATCACAGATAAAGCTGACATCACTTACAGGAATATTTTTAAAGCGTTTTAAGACATTACTTCCCCCCCCCCCCCCTTTTAATCTTTATATTTACTTAATACTAGTTTGCATCACTTCAGAAATATACTCCCTGAACTCTGCTTCAAGCCAGCAATCTCTCTGAACAACCAATACCTCTGGACAACTACTCAGGCTCCAGGTGGATTTGCTAACTGGACAGATCGGCTCTGGTGCAAACAAACACTGTCAACTGATGGGTGCCTGGTCCTGGACCACTTCAACCATCACCAACAGCTATTTAATGGCAGGTAATGGGTAATAAGGGATTAGATAGTGTCAGAATCAAGGAGACAACTCAGATGAAGGGAACAGTTTTGGACCTCGGTTTCCAGTGATTATAAAACCACCCGTCTTGAAGTCTTTGATCCTAGGTGGCAAAGCCGGACAGAAAGAAAGGGAGCAAGCAAAAGAGAAAGACTGCAATCTTAAACTGCAGAATTATGAAGAAAAAAAAAATCAGATAAGCAAAAAAGAAGCCTTAGCAAAAAAAAAAAAAGCCGCCTTAAAAGTTAATAATCTGAGTCCCTAGTTTAAATACTTGCTGAACGCTGAAGTGGACCATCCCTGCAGATGGATCATTTCTGACAGTTCCAAGCCGATATACAAAGGGAGGTTGCTTTCTGCAGCCCTACAGCTCTCAGGACTTTGCCACTACGGAGAATTTCTGCTGCAAGTTTGGCAGTACAAGTCGACCAAGCTATTTACATGCTGCAATATGTACCAGATGGCCCACCCCCACTCCAGAGCAGGAGTCGTCAAAACCCTGTCCACACATAGACCTTTCCCCCAGGCAGCTAACCACAAACAGCAGGGTTTCTCTCTGAAAGCTGTCAACAAACAGGAACTTTGGAAGAGCAAATCCCTCAGCATTTCAGAGGTGGTATCAGCATCTGACAAATGTCCAATAACAACCACCCCGGGGAAACATCTAAGCAAGCAGACAAGGTAGAAGGAAGAGTTCCCTTCTGCAAAAATTTCCTAGCTCAGGTTGCCATTGACACACTGCTGCTATGCTCAGATTTGCTATGGCAGTTCAGCAGAAAGCAGATAGCCTTTATATAATTTACAGGCTAGTCTGGAGTAAGGAAAGAGTTTCTTCCTTTCCCATGATCACAGTCATGTCTCTGTGAAAAGGAAGGGACAAACCTCATCAACAGAGGGGACATTCCTTCAGGTATTTCATCTGTGACTGGCGGAAGCATAGCCTTGGGCATATTGGGTTATTGCTTGAATGTGGAAACCGAAGCAGGAAGAACGTCTGTGTATGTGGGTGTGTGGGGTTACTGTAGGCAACATCCACAGCTTTACTAAAACAAGATACGAAGGGTATCTAATTTGGACCTCCAGCAGGGGCTTTGCAAACACACCATACTGTTCCTGGGACCTTGGCTTTAGTATTGTGATAGCATATACAGATTTCGCAGCTGGGTCCTACAATTTATGGTCTTTACCTTAGCTACTTGCAAACAGCTACTTATTTTCTCTTCTGACCACGCAGCTCTGTATTCCTCCTGTGGTTGTACCAAGCTGTGGAGGTTATGGGACTCATCCTAGTGCAGAGTGGCATACTTTCAGTTTCTTGTGCTCCTTGGGATCTTGCAGTCTGCTCCTGAAGTGCTGTCAGTGGCTAAGTGCTCTCTGCACGGTCATGCCAGGCACGACAGCACAAACCTGCAATTCAGAAGACGACGTTCAAATCTTCCTCTCCCCAGTTATTATCTGGGATAGACAATGCTTGCAGTAAACTCAAAAGGTGAAGACATTTTTATGACAAAACCCAGTTAATTATGCAGCTGCACAAATTTGCCCAGTACATATTGGTCTCGTCTTGGGTGCGATGAGAACCCCCTTCCCTGTACTGTCAGATTTGTTCATAAACTACAGTGCTTGTCAGTGACTGCCTTCCTGCCCAGCTCCCTGCCCAGCTCGGGATGCTGGGGGGACACTGGGAGATAGACACAGGAGGCGGAACGGGAGGGCCGCTGCGGAGTGCACTGCCAGAGCACCCAAAGGCAAGGAGGCGTGCAGGGCGAGCAAGTACTGTATAGCTTTTGGGAACAAGGATTTTCCACAAAGCACGGGCAGGGGTGCAAACTTGCCTGTCTGCAACAGCGATCAGAGGCACTGGATGGAAACTGGGGAAAGATATGCGTTCACTCCGCGGCAGGTGAAAAGGGGTGGAATGGGGTGTGGGGGGGAACTGCATTACAGGTATGGGATGCAAGCAGACAAGGGTGGCAACGACAGCGGAGCGGGGTCTATAAAAGGGGCCAGCTGGCCCTCCCCTTCTCCGAGCTACATTTTTTCTTCTCCTCCAGATCGCTGCTTCCTCCGCAGTGCCGACAAAGGCTCGGACACGGGTTTAAAGCCCGGCTCTCAGTGCGGCTGGCCTCCCCCGAGAGCCGGCACTGACCCGCGCGGGCAGCCCCGGCCCTGCCCCTCGCTGCCGCCCTGTCCCCCAGCCGAGCGGGTGCG